>JAKGUB010000325.1:23532500-23935000 GCA_026261675.1 Hippocampus mohnikei | reverse complement strand
TGCGAATTATTTCAGCTTGAGTGGATCTGTGGACAATGTTGACAGGCTTGCATGCAGTAGCCATATACTGTATATAGCTTTGGCTTCAGCAAATTTGTTCTTCGTCGTGTCATCCATTTTCTTCGCTTCAACATGTCATACACATAATAGCTTCAACACATAATAGCTCTCTGTCTGAGACGAGGAGGCGGAGTACTCACGTCAGCTGTGTGCTTGGCCATTAAGTGGTATTTCAGACTCGACGTGCTATGATGATAGCTCATTTTACAACTGCAAAACATACAGGTAACTTTGGTCTTGTCAGTGGAACAATCAGGCAACTTTTTCAAAGTAAACTTTCCATTCATAAACTCTTTAAGTATCCGTTTTCGGTGTCTCGCGCTGCCGTGGCTGGCAAAACAGACATGGGCGTGGACTTGTGCAGCGCGCTTGTTGTTTTGCTTCCGGTTTATTTATAGAGCAACGTAAAATCTGCTGTTACGTGTGCCGCGTTAATTAATGCCGATAATCATGCGCTAAATTTGACAGTTCTAATATATATACCGTATATATACAGTGAAACTCCTCTACAACGAAATCGTGTTTGTGGCAAGAAATCTTTCACAACAGGGGGTTTTTCACTGTAGCAAATTTGGTCTCAGATGTAAGCACACACACCCACACACACCCTCACACACAAACGTATGTGTACACGCACACACAAACGTATGTGTACTCTATTTTTATTCCAATAGTGCATAAGTATGAGCAAACACTTATTTGACATTTCATATTGTCAGTGTAGAAAGAAAAAGAGGGAAAGAAATTGCAAAATTTACAATCAGCATTCACTTTCACTTACCGGTACATCAATTTCTTGGATAATGTCTTTTATTTTGCTTGCTCCGTCTTTCATTTTGATCACTTTTACCCTCTCTTCCAGCATCAGAGCTCTTCTTGTCTTATCTGCTTGACATCCACAGGTCCGTTTTGTAGCCATTTTAGCATTATGACGTCCACGCTCGTCTGAATCTAACAATAACAAATACTTCTGGACCTGGTGGCTTTTCTTTCCACCATCTCACTGTCTCTACCTAACCCTAACCCAAGACAGCGTTGCTCAGCTGATGTCATGCAATGAACTTTTAAGCCAGCCACGGGACGCTTCATAGTCCTCGATGGCCTCGTTAGCTCTCGAAGGCTAAAAACCTTATGCTAATTAGCGCTCCAGTTAGCGTTAAACCAGTGTGGTGGTTGCTGTTGCCATTTCCGAACGAACCAGTAGAGGTCGCTGTTGGATAAGACTTCTTTGGAGTGAATGTCTTCGCGAGGCTGGAGCAGAGAAAATGATGCATGAACATTTTTTCACATAAAGGGGTATTTTCGCCCATGTGGGTTTCGTTCTAGAGGAGTTTCATTGTATATGTATGTAAATGTAAAATGTGTGTGTGTGTTCTAATTTTGGAGTTTAATACTGTACGACTGACAACTTGATAAGCAAAACAATGAAATGCTGTTCCACTCGATTGCGGAAACTAGCATCAATTAAGCTGTGCAGGCACCCGTTGCCATTCAGACAGCACAAGAACAGCTCTGTGTTCGACAAAACAGGGCCACCATTAAAATCCGAATAACTACATTTGTGAGTAAACTGAGACAGGACCATCATCATTTCATGTTGATGTTGCATCAACAAGTATTTGATTGTTGGTGTTTGCTCGCATGCTGTGAAATTCTCCACTTGTAAACTGTTTGCCATGGCTCAGTAAACGTGGGAGAAATCGTCCATTCTGCCATTTGGGTGATATTGTGCTTTTTGGACCTCTAATTGAATCATCATTCTCAGTCCCTCTCCACAAATCAGGAATTAATTAACCAGCCAGATAACAAGCACACCGGCACGTAAACATGAAAGATGAGGCCGCAAATATAGTCACACCACATGGCATTTATTTGTTGCGTGATATGAATGATTTATGATGCATTAGCTCTGGCGGTCGAGTTAACATGCCGCACACTTCCGAGTAGTGCGCTGATAAATCCACTTTCCATTCCTGTAAATCTTTGAGAAATGCTGCGAGTGTGTGTGCTTTTCCCAGTCTTCTCCTAAGCTCACATTTCCACGGCCATTGATTGAAGACTCGTATCCCTGCCTTGCCGCCACTCTTTGAATCTTTGGGCATGCTCCGTTGAATGACCTCGATTGTCGCCTCAGCTGCGTGCGTGTGTTCTGTAACTACAGTACAAGTTTCATCAGGTGGAAGGATTTAAGGACTGGTCGTACGCGCACGCGCGCACACACATCACAAGACATCACAAGATCCCAAACAAGGCAGTTTGTTCTTTTTGTTCTGTGGAGGCATTTCACACACCTCCATTGGAACAGGAATAAGCTCTTCACAATGTTGTGGTGTGAATGCTTGTCTGTCTCTTACGAGGGTGAAGTCTGCATTTCGTCCAAAGACAGGTGGGAGGACGGCACAAAAGGCCATAAAGCATCAACTCCGTGGCACGAAAACGTACACAATCATGTTACGTAAACAACTGTGGTTAAATGACTCAACAGCCTCATGAGGCTCATTGATATAATTTGCTAGCACACTAATAGGTTAGCACACACTTGCACTTTACAAAAACAACAACTCAACTTTTGCTCATCCAAAATAATAAATTGCAATGGCAAAATATACTTTAACAGGCTATACTGGTGCTAGATCGAGGGAGGAGCAGAAACGACTTCTAGTTTCACCTCAAAGGACTACAAACCAAACCAAACAATCCATCCGTGAACTGAGTTGTGTATCTTCACGAGAGGTTTCACAAGATGGCGCCAAGTACTCATTTTGTTGCTTTGCCCTGAGTAGAAAGACAGAAAATTGAGGAGTTCCCCCACGAAAAAAACAACAACATTTCATTGGAAATTGACTTTTTTTCTGTAATCCGCTCCACCCTAATTTAAAAAAACAAATTCATGAGGAAACAACAGCACTGTACTTTATCAACACACACTAATAAAGAATGTGAAGAAATAAACTGGTTTTATAAAATGCAACTGCGGTAGATTGGGACAAGCTTAAAGTCACATCAACAATTTACATGTTTAATGTGTGCTTTAAGAGACGTGGCCTCGTGAGTAACATCACTCCAATAGTAGCTCCTTACGAGTGTTCTCATTTTATAATAATAATAATCATAAAAATTCATTTGATTGAAAAGCGCCTTTCATGCCACCCAAGGACACTGTACAGACAATGAGGAAATACAATATAAAAATAGATAAGAGAAGTATTATATAAAAACAGGACATAAAATCACAAGACATGGGAAGTGGGAGAATTAAGTATTGTAGGCAGTCCTGAACAGGTCCTTTTTAAACGGGACTTGAAAGTGGAGAGAGGTGTACAGTTTTGGAGGTCCGGAGGTCGACTGTTCCAGAGCTTTGGAGCAGCGCGACTGAAGGCTCTGGCTCCCATGGTGCTCAGGCGGGCAGGGGGCGCTGACAGGCGGAGGGAGGATGAGGATCTGAGGGAGCGAGTGGGGGTAAAGACCTGAAGAAGGTCAGACAGGTAGGGAGGGGCCAGGTTGTGGATGGCCATGTATGTATATAGGAGCAGTTTGTAATTTGTAATGGACAGTTTTTATTAGTTTCTTTGGCGGTTTGTCCCCCTCGATACATGGCGAAATGCTTTAGTTGCTCCATTTTTTTTTCACGTCACTCATTTGAAGCCATTTAGCACAAAGGTGGGAAAATTTCACCCGATTGGAAAAGGGTGAAATATTCCAAACGTGCAACATCACAGCCCATTGCTCATCTGCTCCACTCAGGCCGATATAAAGATTCTCATCGTGTGAGTGTGTGCGTCTGGTTGTTTTTTGTTGTTGTTTTTTTTAACCAACAAGGAGTCGCCATCTGCTGCACCCTTGATAACCTTTGCCCTCTCTCCACTTCCTCTTTCAGCGGAGCCTCTACCTCTGACGGACCTGTGCCGCCGTGCCGCCCGCCTAGCGTTGGGCCGGGAGCGCCTTCAGGAGATCGAGAGCCTCCCCCTGCCTGAGTCCCTCAAAAATTACCTCCAGTACCAGTGACTGACACCAGCAGAACTCACTGGCACCGCGAGGACTCACACAGCCGAGCAGCAGGTGGGCAAAGTCGGGCAGGAAGTCGGAAGGGAAAGAAGGAAGCGCTTGAGAGAAACCGAGCAGGCGGAAGAGGCGGCGGGTCCCGAGCTAGCGAGCTGCAGATGGATTCACTGACACGCGAGGAAAGCGGCGTCTGGAGCTGCTCCTGGGTTCATTTTTGGACTTTAAGTCAGTTTTTGACATGGTGGGCTGCAGGGCACTATCGCCACCTACGGATCAGAATCGAGACTGTGCAGAGAAAGCACGCTCGTCCCACCCCTGGAGGCCTTCTGGATGAGTCAACGAGCGCCAATGCAGGCGACAAGAGAATCGGAGCACACCATTATTATTTTTATCTCAGCGACCAAAAAGCTCTCTTTGGGTTCAATACGTCAACATGTTGCTCAGATCTGCATCGCTCTTTGCAGACGTCTTACATGGCTGCTGTCATGGCTTACTGACCTACTGGATCCATTGAGACCGATGCATTGAAGCACAGCAAAAAAAAAAAAAAAAACACAAACAAACTGATGGGATTTTGAAACTTCACACTTTCCACATCAAACTTTCCACATCAAGTCTTAATTCTTGGAGCGATGTAGTGTTTTATTGGTCCATTGAAATCAAAACAACAACAGTTGTCATGCATTATCAGTGAAGGTATTTACTTTGTAAATTGATTGAAAAAGGCTGCTGCTCTGATCATTACTTTTGGTAGGGTCTGTCAAAAAAATGACTGACTCGGTATGTCATGAACACCATTTGTTTGCGTGTGTGTGTGTGTGTGTGTGTGTGTGTGTGTGTGCGCGCGTACGTGCATACGCACGTCCATGCATGTTAAACTACTACTGAGTAATAGGACCATATACTGTATATAAACACATATATATATATATATATATATATATATATATATATATATATATATATATATATATATATATATATATATATATATATATATATATATATATATATATATATATATATATATATATATATATATATATATATATATATATATATATATATATATATATATATATATATATATATATATATATATATATATAACACAACAGTTGTCATGCATGTATATATATATATATATATATATATATATATATATATATATATATATATATATATATATATATGTGTGTGTGTGTGTGTGTGTGTGTGTGTGTGTGTGTGTGTGTGTGTGTGTAGATGATCACTGTTGCATGTACGTCCATCTTTTTCTGTTGCGTTTATCCTCAAAGGGACCGTGGTTGAGTTTGAGTCGATCCCAGCTGAGTGGGCAAGAGGTGGGGTACACGCTGAACTGGTTGCACACATACACGAACACGGTTTCTCGCTCACTTGTACACTAATGGAAGGATGGGCGGTTCAGCAAAGATATGGATGGGCAAAAAATATCTATTTTTGCAAGCTCATCTTCTTCTGATGATAGTCTATTAAGTTCCACTTGTTCATGCTCATTGTTACCCTTTTCATTTGTTTGCACAGCGTGGCCCTAATAATCATCCATACATTCCACTGAGCACATGTTAAATGCTCCTCTTGAAACCAGCTACATGTCTGAAAGGGGCTTCAATAATAAGACAGAGAAGAAAATTCTTTCGTGTTTCTTAAGTTGCACTGGACAGGACACTAAATGTGGTCGGACCAAAGTTTTCCATGCGAGGAAGCCACGTGAAGGTGTCCACACACATTTCATGAAGTATGCGTTGAGTATCGTGCTCTGGTGCTGCATTCTGAGCTGGAGACCCCCAGTGCAGTGCAGTGCAGTGCTTGCCTGCCTGCGAATGATGGCAGTAGAGGGAGGACATGACGGCAAGTTGGAGAACTTTTAGATAGGAGACTGGATCTGTTTTCAAGACCACAACCGACACAGCTGCTTTGCTAATTAATTATGGAACTTTCATAAAAGGCTTAGAATAGACATTCAAACGTGACCTCTAGTGCCGTAAACGTTTATGACTGAGAATGCAGATGACTATTGCGCGCGCGCACACACACACACACACACACACACACACACACACACACACACACACACACACACACACACACACACACACACACACACACACACACACACACACTAGAGACCCATCATGTTTCATTTCTGAGAGAAGGCTTGAGTCACTTTTTTTTCCTTTACATTGGACTTTGTATTATTATTATTATTGAGTGTGGCGAGTCTTATTCAAATGTCAATAGTTCTTTGTTGTTGTTTTTTTAAACTAATCATTGACGTTACATTCAGGTGAATTTATTACAAAGATGCTGGTAATGAAGGGAGGAAAATATAAACGTTTCTTTTAATGCTGCTTTCTTATTATTATTATTATTAAAGATGGCTGGTCTGACTATGTGTCCTTGTAGAATGTATGGAGAGACGGTTGGTGTCAGATATGAAATGTGAATAAAAGCATAACGTGAATTGAGAAAATCTCTGCTGCAATGTTTTATTGTTATTTTCAGTTTTTGGAAAGGTGCGGGGACACGGCTCGTGATCACAGAGTAGCTCATTGATCCATCCATCCATTACCTGACCAGTTGGCAGGGTCCATCCTGAAAGGCTTGCCAGCCAATCGCAGGGCACACAAACACTAATCATTCGCGCTCACAGTCACCGGGAGGGACAATAAGAGTGATCAATCAACTTTCCTGGCATGTTTTTGGAATGTGGGAGGAAACTGGAGTACCCAGAGAAAACCCACGTAGGCACGGTAGTGCATGCAAACTTCACACCGGCCCCTTGATTAATGTTAGATTTTTTTTTAACCCCCACCCCCCCAAAAAAATATCTTCAGAAAAAAAAATGATAAACACAGTCGCTTTTCGACACGTTCTTCAAGCACTTCTACCATCTCGGGTCGCAGGTGAGCTCTCACCCAACTGCCTTTCAGCGAGATGCACAATCCACGCTGCACTGGTCACCAGTCAATTGCGGGGCCCGTTTGGCATTGTTCTACATATACAAGTGAGGCATGCAAGTTAAATTCTAAAGTCTTTATTGGGCAAAATACAGAAAGCAGTGGGATGGCCACTACAAAGGGAGAAATATCCAACATTCATTTACAAATAAGAAAAAAACCCTCAATATATATATATATATAAAAGAACTGTTCATAACTCCTCCTTTACAAGGTTCGCCTCATGTATGTAAATGTCTGTCAGAAGCACAACTTGACAAATGTCTCACATTGATGACATCACAAACAGGCCAACAGGAGTTCACGAGAAAGGAGAACTACCCTACTCTGAGATTGGATTATGGTGGCACGGAAACGTCTTGTGAGGATATTGACGTGCTAAAGAGTTATATTTGCAGTTAATTGAGAGAACAATTCTTCGGTTCTTAAAGGGGACTGCACTTCTCATGGGAAGTCTTAACATTTTGCGGGGAGGAGAGCAACACTTTTAACACTAAGATGAAAGCAACTCCGTTTTGGAGTTTTCTTTCTTGGAGGCACTGGAGTGGAATTCAAAGTGAAGACATCAGCCACAGGGTGACCTCTATGTCTTTTATCCGTTCGACTACATTCAGGACACCAGCTTTCCGACTTTGTGACCTCCCAACAACATTAGTGGCTCAGTATCCGTTGGCAGAATGCTAATCATCTCAGTGTCAAGATAGTTGTGGCAAACCAAAGGAGCTAAATGATAACTGAACTAACTGCGGTGCCTTGAGATACGACTGCCCCAACACCCCCCCAGAATCAAGCCTGATTTTCTTGCTTTGACTTACATGCAACAGTTTGCAAAACGAGCCCTGTACAGTGCTGGTTTGAACACATGGGAAATAGAGACTATACAGTAAGTTCCCCAGTTATGAACATCTGGAACGAGAACATTCAATACAAATAACCCCTAATTGATGTCAGAAATGTACATAAAATGCCAGATTGTGAACAGCCGCATCCAAATGTAGTTCCACTTTCTGTCACAAGCCTGAGTAGCACCATTCCATGCCACTACTGGGCATCTGGATCAAACAACAACACTTCGCCCATCAGAGTTGGGTTTGACGAAATTTCAAAGTTAGACTTAATATATGCCTGATGTATAAACAATACAGTTTACAAGCAACCTCTCGGAATGCTTTGTGTTCGTATGTAGGGCCTTAACTGTACTCACGGGCATAGATTCTTAAAAGGGGAAGGGAACCCCCAAATTTTCTTGACAATAAGATGTTCTAAGTGCCTCCACTAGTCTAAACATGGCATTCTGATTCATATTACGCTTGTGGAATGTGTCACCTGTTTTCTGAAGCTGAGCCATGAATGGTCCTTACTTGAGCAACTGTGATGTCATTTTCAGTGGACAGAAGGTGGAAAATAGCCTCCCGCGAGATGGACAAAAATGGGCAGATTTTGTTGCTTAACCCATATTCCACAGAGGCAATATTCATCAATATTCATCAATATTCATCTTTTGTATGTACGTATGTCTCCTGTACTGTCCCCAAGTGCCTGAGTTGAGCGCAGCAAAGGCACAGCACATTGTCCATTGAATTGATGTAAAAAGTGGCAAAAATGGTTTGAATGTAAATTCTATTTCATGATGGTATTACTGGATAGAGTATAATATGAGAAGGTGTTCTTTTTCTCATCACAAACATTTGAAACATTTTTGTTTTTTTATTTGGGGGGGGGCAGGTTGGAATGGATGAATGCCATTTTCATTCATTTCAATGGGCAAAGATGATTTGAAATGAGCGTTTTGAATGACAGGCATGGTCAGGGACCGAATCAAACTCATATCTCGAGGCACCAGTGTAGTCGTCGTGTCCGTCTAGTCCCAAGGTTTTACAATCACGAAAAGTAGGTTTGTCTTTATTAGCGGTCATGCACTGGGATGTTTCTGAGATACAGTAAGTGCACAAAGGGTGCCACGTTTGAGCTGAAGATGAAAACAAGACACGCACTACCTGACAAGTGTTTTACAAACTACTCTAAAAGCCAAAGTTCCGTTACTTCCCGTCTCTGGTGTCACGTTGAAGGACAATAAAGCGGTGCACAGACCAACTCAAACGAGACTGTTTCTCTACAATGTGTGCAATTGGAAATCCACTCAACTTACATACGGATATAAGTGGTTCTCTGTCAATCGCAATCTTAAAAACGCTACAGAAGTCATCTGGAAAAAAAAATGCATTTCAAAAATGCACTACCCACAATAAATTCGGGATATTTGGTTTTGTGGTGAAATTACAGGATGAACCTAACAGGAACACTATTTTGAATCAGACATGCAAGTCAGCCTTTCCCGATTTTTTTTTCTTTTTCAGAAACATTATAGCTATAAATTGAAACTCTCTTTAAAAACCTGCTGTGCTGGAAAAACAAACGTAAAGACATTTTTGAAATAGGCGTGAAAAATACTTTTAGGGACACATGTTGCCAAATTCTCAAAGTGTGTGATTCCCCCTTTTTTTGGTATGCGTAAAATAAATCAATCAATCAAAACCACTGCCCAAGTGCACTTCAGTTATATTTCACTTTTATGTGCAACGGCTTTTAATAGAATCATTGAGTCAGTTTTTCCCGATATCCAAGTGCAGTGTTGACATTTAAACTGTGCTTAATTTGACAGAGGCTTACAATAATATTAATATCGTAATATTGTTTTAGGACAAAAAAAAAACAGTTTTTGATGAACTCGATGTTACTGTTGGTCATGATAGTGATACTTGGAGAGCACAAGTTTTGGTGTTAGGCGGTACTTGGTGTAAAGTGAACCACTGCCCTCTAACCTTTACATTTGACCTATTAATGAAGATGTCATGCCGTTTAATGTCTCTGCCCCTTTTTGCTGGACTTGCTGTTCTTCAACAAGAAGCTGAATGGCAAAATTCTCAAGGACATCCACTTCTTTGCCTTTCTGTGACTCTTCCAGTCTCTCAGCTGTAACCAGCTACTGACACTAGAAGAGTCTCACACCAAGGCATAGAAGTGGACCTGCTTGGGCATTTTCGTGGATCGTACACCCATGCTAAAAGTTTATAGAAAGTTAACACTGTCACGGTTGCGGCACATTTTTGGTTGATCCTGAAATTTCACCGGATATTCCCAGCTTTTTCTGAGTAGTGTATGACAACTAGGGCCCCGACTATACACTCTAACACAATGCTTGTTCATGTCTGTGGAAGCGGAACCCTGCCAGTGCCAAGCTAACAACCCAAGACTGCTTCGAGTTCCTTCATCACCAGTTAGACTGCAGTTCAAACTCTGTCCAGCAGGGGGGAACGTTTGCGAGGAAATAACAGCAGGGGCCCCTCTGTGTGTTGGGAAGGAGTGGGGTGTGTGAGAGAGAGAGAGAGAGAAATGTGTCCAGTATATGTGCAGAAATATGTTACTTGTGTGTGTGCGCGCTCAGTAAGTTGTGGAGGGAGTGCGCCACTCGAGTTTCCTCTCCTTTGCCGTTTCTATCTCCCCCTCATCTTCCTCCTCCTCCTCATCGTCATCATCGCTGTTATCCGACTCTGCACTTGCCATTCCTCCCACGTGTTCTTCATCCTCTTCTTCCTCCCGACACAACCCGCCGCTCGCTTCTTCGCCGAGTGCTTGAGCGCCTCCCACATTCTGATTTCAAAATCAGAAATGATGTTGACGCGGAACGCTTTTCCAGTGGCGGAAAGTAATGAAGTTAAGGTGAGGCGGGTTACCTCCATGGGGTTGACCGTGATGTTGAGCGCAGACTTCTCCCAGTCCAGCTCGGGCTCTCTGGCTCCATCCTCTTCCTGTTTGTAGCCCTCTTGATGAGTCGCGTGGATTCTGTACACGCCGATCACCACGATCACCACCAGGGCGGCGATGCACACCACAATCACGACTGTGGCTGCTGGAGGTGCTGGTCCTGGCCAAGAAGGAAAAAGGAACATTTGGGGATTTGCTGGAATTGCGGTGTGATATTCTGCGTTATATGTTGGAACTTTTTGGAAAGTGTTGACCTTAAAAGCCAGTCCAAGTCTTACCTGACATGTGGGAGTGAGGCGCATGTATCATGAGTGGCTGATGAAGGGGTCTCATGTACTGCGCCTGAGCAGCCATGACACGCTCCGCCGGTTTTGCGTGGTGAATAACACTGACCTGAAGTGGCACAAGAACACTTGCCGTCGTACAGATTGCGTATGCAAGAGCGTCGAGCGGAAGAGGGTGAACGTGGCAAGCCGCTCGAGATAATCATTTGGGATCAAGAGTGACGTGTCCTCAAAGGCAGGCAGAGAAAAAGTGGAGCTTGCATGAAAAAGTGAAAATAACCTCCAAGATGAATTCATTGCTGGTGTAACGGCCGTTAAGTTCCGAGCAGGTGAGTCGGAACCGTCTTTCAGTCAGGGTGGCAGGTCGCCAGTTCCTGTAGCGCACCTGACGCAGTGCCTGCTCATAGTGGGCCATGGAGTCCACACCTTGCACACACACACACACACACACACACACACACACACACACACACACACACACACACACACACACACACACACACACACACAAAATCCACGTTACCACAATAATGCTTTCATGTAGCATCACGACAGATTCCCAATCAGGAAATCGCAGAATTGGGCAGAAAATGATTACAGTAGAGTGTCCGCCCACAACCTTGCAGATATTTGAGCATTAGCATTTACAGTATGCAGGCAAGGCCCGATGAGAAGTAGGAATGTAGTGACACGCTGGCAGAGAAGGTCTCCAACTGGTCTGCGTTGAAGGTAGTAGTCGTTCGAACGTTACTGTAACTCTCTGCTTGTTTTCTGCTTTTTCTTTTAGCCCCTCAATTGTGTTTCACATGCTAGCTAGCTCACTATGTTAGCGTGAAGATGTTTGACGGAATTCCGTAGTTTCGTTCGATATTTTGGCGTCAAAAGAAATGTTTCTTTCTGGTCTCTCATTTTTGCCGTTTTTCACCTATTGCAGGAGGTCTGGCACATATCCCTGTGGTTCACCTCTCTGTTGGAATACAATTCAAGAGTGTGTTGAAATCACTTTTAATGCCATGATAAGATGAATGGGCAGGAAGCCTTAAACAAATAAATCTAAAAATGTACAAAGATGTTTCCAATATGTTTAAATGGTGAGTTAGATAAGTTTCAGTGTGTGGGAGGAGTATTTTAAGGCTTGAAAGGATTTTTTCTGTATGCTAACCCTAACCCGCGGTGAACAGGGACCACCGTTACTCCAACAACTTTAACTCAACGTGGGGACAAAAATCCAACAATTGCACAGTGTAATCTGTTGTGCATGTCAGATTTAGGGGGAAACAAACAAGTTTGAGATTTCTTTTTTTGAGGGGGGGGGGGTTGTATGCCAATTCTCCTGTCCGTATAGACCACCGCAAAAAAAATTCAGCTATCTTTCACAGTTACTTTTGCAGATCAAAGGGACTATTAACCCTTTCAGGGACAACGGTTACTACAGTGGGCATCTTATCATCTTATCAGGTTACAGGTTATCTTTATCGGTGCATGAAAGGGTTAACTAAGTCACACTCTTCATGCTTAGTGAGGGAGGAAGAAGGCTCTTTCGGGTGATGAAATAGTCCAGTGTGTCGCGAGACCTTTCGCGACCTTCTAAATCGCCTTTTGATTCTTGGTCCACTTCAGCGCCTGAATGGGATATTTCCCACGTCGTCGTCGACATTTTACTCATTTCCTCAGAAAACTCTTGCAAATCTCGCCGATCGGTTACTGTGACGGTCTACGCTGAGAGTTAGCACGGGAGGGGAGAATCATGCTACGGTGTGTGTTGAGGGCCAAAATAACGAAAACGCGTTTTACACTGATTGGTCGCCCCCCGCCCCCCACAACATATGATATATATTGCTCGCTAGGCGCAGTTGGAGTCCAAAAGTAGAATTTGTCGAAACCAAATACAATCACATACACCACATTGAAGATTGTCGATCTGTTTTTTATTGTTCGCTACCGGAACAAAACCGCCATTTACTTTAAAAAAAAAAAACACGTGCTTACTGCTGTTCCGTATTGTTAGTTTTCGTTGTGGAAATGCATTCATTCCAAAAGAACGCAATTAGACGAGATAATAGTAAAAATGTGAACATAAATGTCAACATGTTTTTACATCAGCAAACATCCTGACAAATTCAATTCCCTCGTGGTTTCTTTCTGACTTCCGGGTTGAGTGACCGCTGGCGCGTTTGGCTGCCGCTGCTCAACCCGTATTGTGTTTTATTGTTTTTGTTATTGTAAAGTGTCCTTGGGTGTCTTGAAAGGCGCTTATCAATCAAATGTATAATTATTATTATTAAAAGTCATGACATCACTGGACGTTTCAAGGGCCCAAACTACAAATAATGAACTGCGGCCGTAGTTTGCACCGTCTTAACGTCCTATTCGCAAAGCAGCTACGCGCTACGGAATTTAGGATGGCATGTCGCAGGTTGTCATGCATCCCCGCAGAGAAGAGGCTTCCACTGCGTGTGACTATTTGCGCTGCCATTAGTTAAAAAATAAATGTATTAAGGAAAGCTTCAGTGAGCCAAATTTGAAAAATGGATCAAGCTAATAATAATAATAATAATAATAATACATTTTATTTATAAGCGCCTTTCAAGACACCCAAGGACACTTTACAATAAAAGCAGCGGCAGCCAAGTGCGCCAGCGTTCACTCAACCCGGTTAATGGTGAAGAGAGCAGCTATTAAAACAAAATTTGGTCAGCAGCAAGCAAAAGTAATTTTTAGCACTACAACAATGTTTAATGAACACCAAGGCCTCCTCGGGTTTTTTGGGAGGGGGGGGGGGATTTACTCTGTGGAAAACAAGGCTGCAAACATTGAATCCACAATGAACACGAAACACAAAGATTGAAGACGTGAACTTGCCGAAAGGCAATATTGACAAAACTAACCATATATTGACATTCCCGAGGTGGAGTTGGTGGCGTCCAGGTGTTTTCCCAGCAGAGCGCTGTGATGAATCTGCAGGCTCTCGCTTTGGGGATTCAGCTCGTCCCCGATCACCAGAATATCACAGTAGTCCAAGTTATGCATCACCTCCATAACAGCAGGCCTGTGGGCTGCATGCGTGGACAAAATTCAACAATCAGCCCCTCCCAAAGAGTACCAACAACGCTCTCTTAGACGCTTGCTGCACATTCCGACATCTCACATCCACCAAAGCCGTCTCCCTTCATGACTGTGCTGGTGATGTAAAGCTCCTTGAAGGGTGCCACGCCCGGCGGAGCGCCAAGCTCAGCGGCGGCTCTGACGAGTCGATCGGATCCCGTAATGGTGATTCTCGGTTCACTGGGCGGCTGCACCACAACGACCGCCTTGGCGTCTGGAACGGACAGACACGCGTCCTCGCCGAAACACCTGGCACACAAGCGGAAGCACACGGCAACTATTACCGCTTCAACAGGTGGATTGGCTTTAGCGGCGTTTGGCCAACCACGGCAGGTTACAGGTTCAGCGTTTGCTACTGATTTTGAAGCGATAATTGTATACACACCTTGCACTCCATAATTTCTCTCCGTCCACACAATCACAGTTGCACATTTCAAATTCACCCTCATTTCCAATTCAAGAGAGGGGTGAGCATAACCAACGCAACTTGTTTCATTCCCAGACAAAATTCTAAATGGTTCATTCCCTTTGCCATTCAGTCTGATCAATTCCACTCACACAACTTCCACGTATTCTTTTCCAATGACACATTCAACATGTTGTTCCCATTCTAAATTCAAAATGCTCACCCCCACTGAGAGAGAACTGCAGACACAAAGGAAAATTATAAAATGTGTGGTTTCATCAGTTTAACGTGTGGGAGAACAACAAAAAAGATATTTTGAAATGGTTTGTAGTTTGTCTTGCTGTAACATAGCGCTTAAGTATGCTTTTTTTTTTTTTTTTTTTTTTTTTTTTTTTTTTTTTTCCAAGATGGCGCCCGGATAGGCAGCCGACGGCAAGTGCTCTTCAAGAGACTTGCGTTTTTTTGTTGTTTTTTGTTGTTTTTGTCTCGTTTTGTAATATGGTGTTGTTCTTACGTCGTGTGGACCTGAAGTGGACTGTTTTCAGCATTTTTGGCCATGACATTCGTCAAAGATGAAGAATCTGTGCTTGGTGGTTGCGCCTTCTCGGCAGCACACGCGTACCAGCACTGATTTCTTGATTGGGAGGAATGTTGGCGCCATTTGACTGTCGTTGCTGGACATCCCCGGGGCGCTTGTGTCTTGCGCCTGAAGTAGGCAGCATTTTCACAGCCCCACTTTGTTCAGCGAAAAGGTCGCTGCTGATGGACAGTCTGCAGCTGGATGGATGCATGGATTGAGGAGCCGACGATGAGAAGAAGGGAGCGTCAGCGCAGAGCGCCGATGCGTATGTGGAACTGGGAGTCGAGGCTTGAAATTGAAGCGGACTTACATGGGACAGGAGAAGACAGACAATCTCTTTTTCGTTAATGGATGCTACTGCTTCTTGTTGCTTTCAAGTTTAGCTTGTAGCAGACGTGTGCACATTGCAGCATGACGTCTTTAATCCACTGGTGAAAAGGACACTTTGATTCGCTCCTCTTTCATCTATAACTGCTTCAGACAACAAAGTGTATGCAGGAAAGTGGTTAAGAGTGCACGATTGTCTGTGTCTCATGTGTTGTTTTGTATTTTGTCTTTTTTTGTTAACTTTTCTTTTGATGGCGGCGCGGACACCCGCAGCGGCTCCTCTTGTTTTATGTTGAGAGGGAAGAAATTTCATCTGTGCTGTATGTTACACATACAGTACATTTGACAATAAAGTTTATCCAATCCAATCCAAGTACCGTATTTTCCGCACTATAGGGCACACCAAAAAGTCTTCCATTTTTTTAAAAGCTCACCGAGCGCCTAAAAATCCGGTGCGTCTTTGTATGGTAATATGTCGACCCCTTGTAGAGACATTCTTACAATGTTCTTACTTGCTGTTGGTTCAGTGAACTGTGTCGCGGCTGTATTAAATACGTTTTTGTTGCGGCTCTGAAAAAAGGAGAGCTGTGGCGTTGGGTTTTTTTTTTTAAACGCAGACTTTATTAATGGTTTTCACAGTCTCAACAAAAACAGGTAGTGTCCGTCTTTGTCCGTCTTTGTGCCTTGTCTTCTTCCGTTCACCTCGAGCGGCGTTCATGACCGCCTCGGAAAAACGTAAATGAACTATTCCTTCAATGAAACTGCAAAAATTGAAAATAATGCATCAAAACTGAAAAGCAAGCGAGGACATCACAAAATAAATTCTCTAGCCCTCCTACAGAATTTATTTTGTGATTTCCTCTTTTGTGAATCACAACAAAGGAATAAATAACAAAAACCTCTGAGACAGTCCAGTCTCCAACATTTAACTAACATCTGATCGTTCTGTTGGAGCTACGCTCAAGGAAATGCCAACGGGGGAGGCTAAATAATTTATTTTGTGATTTCCTCGCTTGATTTTCTGTTTTTATGCATGATTTTCAATTTTCGTAGTTTCATTGAAGTACTGTAATTGTTCATTTACGTTTTTCGGAGGCGGTCATGAACGCCTCTCGAGTTGAAAGGAAGAAGCTACATCTAGCGGATGCATTGTAGATTGCATTTTAGAATCCAGTGCGTCCAATATAATAAAAAAAAAAATAGACCATTCATTGATGGTGCGCCTCATATTCCAGTGAGGAAAATACGGTATGTCTTTCTGCAATTTTGTCCACTGAGCGCTGATAATAAAATGTCTTCAATTTCTAATCTATGTTGACTCTGCAGGTGTCAAGAAGATGAGTAGCAGGACAGACTTCACAACGTGGCTGTCACAAGTACACTCTAGTATTTTTCCAGTTAACCGAATCTCATTTCAGCCATAGCCTGTGAATGCAGTGTGGATATAAACACTGTACTGTCTAAAATAGGAGGTCAAAATTGCTGCGAGTTGATGCCACACAGTCAGCCGTGTGAAAGTGAAGCAGCTTGTTGCCGTGTGCTGTTCTGAGGGCAGCGCAAGTGTGAACACGCATTGAGAGGCAGCACGAGGCTCTCATTGTTTTTACGGCTGTGACAAACAAACGTGAACCTGGCCTCAGCGAGGGCCTAATCCACCGCCATGAAGAGCCCCATTATACTTAGCAACCTGCAGGGAGAGAAACAATGCACGTGAACTCTGTGCGCTGTATTTGCTAGAGAGGACTCAGGCATCTGCCGATGTGATCAGATTGTTTACAACCGCCGGTAGAAAGTAAAAGAAATAAAATACATTTTGCATTTAAACCTGTGAGCACAAATTTGGATCGAGCGAACAGTATACGGCAGGACTCTCAGTCACGGCCCGTGGGGCATACTGGGTGCTCGTTTGAGGCCCCCGCCTTGATATGAAAGTTTAATGTTAGTGCGGCACCCGCGAGTTTGAGATGGATACTGTGTGCATTAGCACTGCCTCTGTGTTAAATAGTTAGGTCTGTCTCATTCGAAGGCCGACTTTCGTGGCAATGTGACAGTCTTGAATACAAACGGAAGCCACATATGTGAACAACTCCCTGCCGCCGCTGCTGCTGCTGCATACACATTTAAACAGATAAAGAACATGCCAGTGTGGTTGTCATAGGATCCGGGTGCTCCAAAGCACCAGACCTGACGTTACACACGCACAGGAATGGGGAAAATCAGTGCTAAGACGCTAACACGGAGTTAGCACTATTACATACACACAAGCGAAGTTTTATGTGTATGTGTCCATGTTAGCGTTAGCTCCATGCTAGCCACTAGCTGAACTTTTCAAACTATATTAATTTTTTACATGTATTTAATTTAATATTAAACGACCACCACAAACACTTTGTGTTTGCATGGTTTCTGACCTTCAACCAATCACTAACTGCGCCGTGCGTCATACGCAGGTGTACAACCCTGAGCCGATGTGGTACCAGCGGAAATGACGTTCTTTGATTTGTTTATTTTATTTTTCATCTTATTTTGTGTAGAAACAAAAAAAAACGCTAATGCGACCCAGCCTCACCCAGAGGCTAGCTCCAGCGGACCCCGGGTAAATTGAGCTTGAGACCTCTGCTATACGGTTACAATATTTGCTGATTTACTGTGCATCGGGGATTCTCAAACTGAGATCTGGAGAGCCCAAGGAGTCTGCAATTATTTGGCCAAAAATTCCATTGTATCAAAACTTGTCTCACTACATATGAGAACTGTCAGCCAATTTAAACACTCAAGAATATATTACGGGGCTGCCTTGAGATGAAATAAACGGAAATGCCATTCATCCATTCCAGCCGCCCATAGCCCCCACTTCCCCTACCTTCCATACTCTGATATTATATTAGCACTTTGCTGTGAGACGATGCGAGGCGTCATTGGTTGGGGGGCATCAGTTGCATGAGGCAGTTCGTGTTCAAGGAAAACAAGACACTTCTCGGCAAGCAGTCGCCAGCCCGTAATGGACCTGTCTCCTTGTATGCAAGTATTGATTACCGGTAAATTGCATCCCTATATAGACTCAGAGTGCTTGTCCTGTCTCTTGTAGACAAAAGTAGTCCTTTAACATTATTTTAAAAATATATATGTAAACAAGGCAACAAAAAAATCTCCTTGATATTTATGGTTACGTGCGGTAGTCACGTTTAATTAGCATACGAGTGCTCCTCTAGGAGAAATGCTTTGGGCTGCCATGCCTGAAGACACTTCTCGGATGCCAGGAAACAAGCCCTATCCAAAAATGGACGCATGCATTTCAAAGAGAACAACAGAAGCACTCACGATACAGTGGTGCTGATGTGGAGCCGTCGCAAGCCCGGTGTTGGAAACTGGCGTGAGTTGATGTAGGACACCTTGGTCATGGCTGTGTTGACGCTGTCCAGATCCTCTCCTTCCACGACCAGCATCGACTGTGCAGGGTTAAAATGGAACTGGAAAAAGAAATTGGGGAAAGAAATGATACTGAGAGATGCCGAAAGACCTTCAAGATTTACACGGCGCGCCATACAAATGCAACGAGGCAAGTGTTATTTACGGAATACATCACTCACTTCGTTCGTGCTATTAATTAATTTATTTATTTATGAATGCAGTGTTCCCCGGGTGAAGAGCAACAATCCAGAGTGAGTCAATGACAGCACAATTGCCGAGCGATGCCACAATGAAACTCCTCAATTCACTTCCTTGGCACCATAGCGATCCTTTTACATTGGGCTTGGCTTCCAATTGAGAAGATGATTAACCAATGGGTGAGATTTTCAGCAGAGAATGGAGGAAAGGTTAAAAAGAAAATCCCCTCATAGATGCCAATGCAAGTGACAATTACGCTGGAACATTGATTTTATTTGATTATTTGCTACCTTAATACGCGTCACAGATGACTTAGCAAACGGATGAAAGTAATTACCGCTCCTTCCTTAGCTGTGGGCCAGTGAAAGGCTCTAAAATGATTGTCATCACGCAACTGTGACATCCCTGCCGAAATGAAGTCTTTATGAATGTTTTTTTTTCTTGAATTTATTTGCGTAAATATGCTTTTTTTTATCGTAACATTAGTGATATGTACATCTTTACATTTCTAAAATGCATTCCATGATCATTCTAATTTCCTAAACTCTTGTTTTAGTGTGAGGAAAAAGGAAGGATGACCTTGCTCCTTCCTCTCTCGCTCTCTGATATCGTATTGTCACTTTAATGTGAAGTGCGGTTGGGGGTGGGGGTGGGGTGTCGCCAGTGTCACGAGGCAGGTGAGAACTGCCTATGGGCGTGTGTGTGTTTACATGAGCACGCCTAAAGGGAAATACAGTGGTACCTCTACTTACAAAATGAATTGGTTCTGGAAGAAATTTCTTAACGAGAACATTTTGTAAGTAGAGACGCATTTTCCGTGTGTGTGTGTGTGTGTGTGTGTGTGTGTGTGTGTGTGTGTGTGTGTGTGTGTGTGTGTGTGTGTGTGTGTGTGTCAAAATGCTGATCTCCTGAAGGTTGAACATTTTTCCTTTGACAAATTCTTCGGGCACATGCTGGTGGTATGTTTAAGACTTAATTCACAGGAGACAGTCTAAATATTTCAAGAGGAACTAGAACACGACTTGTACCACTGTACAATGACAGTACAATACAGTGTGTGTGTGTGTGTGTGTGTGTGTGTGTGTGTGTGTGTGTGTGTGTGTGTGTGTGTTGTGTGTGTGTTGCCAAGCATTTCCTCCCCAAAAAGCACACACGCACACACCTTTATGTCCTTTGCCAGGCTTTCAAGGGAGTTAATATCGAGTCCTTCTTTGCAGGCCTGCAAACAGGAGATAACCTTCTGGGTTTCGATGCGACCTGGGCGGATTGTCAGGCCCGACAAGCTGCCATGGAAATACTGGGTGAACCTTGGAGTCGCTACCTCGCCACCTAAACGGGAATGAGGATGGCGCAGAGGGAAGAGAGGAGGTAAGGAAAAAGAAGAGCGAGTAGGGAAGGGAGATATCTCATCTATCTATCCATCTATCCATCTATCTATATATATATATATAGATAGTGCAGCCTGTATATATATGGGGGGCGGCCCGGTGGGCTAGTGGTATAGATATATAGATGTATATATCCCCGCGACCCTAGTGAGGATAACGCGGTTCGGAAAGTGAATCAATATATATATTATATATATTTTTTAAAAATATAATACACTTTTACAGGGCCACTCTATATCGCAGATTATTGCCTCTCGTGGGCGGGTCCGGAACATCCACCCCAGATGAAGCTGGTACACACAAAAAGCTGTGAGACATGGTGTGAAATAATGTTGGAGTAATCACTTGAATGTGAAGCGACAGGCTCCCAACATCTGGCACATCACCATATATAGCGTGACGCTTCCTCTTGGGATATTTGGAGCACAAGTTTGACAGACGCAACGGACGCAACGGATATTCATCCGAGAATGCTCTGCAACTGTCGCTGCAAGGAAATGCATCTTTCTGGAGTCAATAAATAACGAGCACGTGCATGCAACTCAAGGTCACAGTTTTCAAGTCAGCATTTTTGGACTCTCTATTTTTGGTGTTGTTCTTAAAATATTTACGCCACATCAACGTTTGTCTCTTATACGTATGTATCAGCTGCCAGTTTGTTGATGTGCCATTTGTGTTACCGTCTCGCATTTCACTCTCAACGGAGTTTGTTCTTATTTTGATGTCTCCTCAGCTTTGCTTCTTCCGTTTCCTGCCCCGGGAGACAGCATGTGGGTCATTTTTTTCTTTCTTGGTGTGTTTTGAACCCACACGCACTTTGGCTGTCAAGTGAACAGCAAGACTTTTTGAGTGTGCATTTGACAGATGCTGCTGTTCCATTTGCAGTGTGGTGTGGCGTCGTTGGATAATGGGCACAAATGAAGATTGGACAGGGAAATTTTCCCTCACCAGTCACAATGTTTCACACAACCCCCCCTCAAAAAAACAAAACAAAAACAACCAGAAGTGCATCACACTGAGGCGTTTCAAATATTTTGATATGCCTACATTAATATGCAAGAACACGAGCGGGCCATTAAATAAAAATTTTAAAAAGTGTTTCTCAGTCGGCTGTGATGCAGTTGTCAAGCACATCAAACCACAGTCTCTAATATACTGTTCGACTACAGCTCCGAGTGTCAATAAAAACTGATCATTATTTCTCATGGTCTTTGGTGTATTTTAGTGGGTTTAAGTCCATGCCTTGTAATTAATGACACTGGTCAATGGCAAATTTTCAGTCAGAGATGGCTCCATGTGTTCCTTAACGAATTTTTGTGGCTGATTTAAAAGACGTCTTTACTTTTTTTTCTAGCACATCAGGTTTTTGAGATCGTTTCATTTTTTCTTTTTGAAATTTGACCAATGAAAATTTGCGCAAAATGGATTTTACCATGTTGTCATTCATAGCGATGAAAAAAAGCCACCTGTCGCTGATTATTACAATATTCCATATGATATTGTCATGATATAATAATAATAATAATTCATCCATCCATCCATCCATCCATTTTCCGAACCGCTTGATCCTCACTAGGGTCGCGGGGGGTGCTGGAGCCTATCCCAGCTGTCTTCGGGCAGTAGGCGGGGGACACCCTGAATCGGTTGCCAGCCAATCGCAGGGCACACAGAGACGAACAACCAACCACGCTCACATTCACACCTAGGGACAATTTAGAGTGCTCAATCAGCCTGCCATGCATGTTTTGGAATGTGGGAGGAAACCGAGTGCCCGGAGAAACCCACGAGGCCCGGGAGAACATGCAAACTCCACACAGGGAGGCCGGAGCTGGAATTGAACCCGGCACCTCTGCACTGTGAAGTCGACGTGCTAACCACTGGACTACCGGGCCGCCATAATAATAATTTATTATTATTATTATTATTATTATGAAAATCTAGTGCGCTGTCGAGAAAAGAAGGCAGGTTTGGAATCAGGACAAAACATCCATCTAGAAATTATGACTTTGATTTACCGTATTTTCCGGACCTTCATTGACTGGCCTACTTTAAAACTGTTTTCATATACAGGCTGCACTGCATTATGAGGCGCGTAGAATAGAAGCTACAATAGTGGCTGTGGTTGCATTATTCATCCACTAGATGGAGCTATGCTAAAGGTAACACAATACAATCGTTTTATTTTCGCAATCGCAGCTGTAACAAAGCGCTTTACAGAACATTTAAAATACCACATGCAAGAAATCAGAATATTGATCCATATATAAAATTAGATTATAGGCGCACTGTCGACCTTTGAGAAAATTGAATGCTCCTTCTGGTGCGGAAAATACAGTACTCCAATAAAAAAAAAAAAAACATTGTCGCCCAGTGTTTTTTTCTTAATTGGGGTCAAGGGAGTCATTCATTGCTTTGATATTTGAGACCCCAATATTGCCATGTGGCCTTGCCCAATGTGAGAATGCCAATAGAGCTTCATTCAAACTGTGAGCAACAAGCAAACAATCAATCAAAACACACGCATTTGTGCATGTTAAATGCCAACCAATTTCTCTCGCTGCTCAACAAAGCAGGGAACCGAGCATGCCTGTTCGAGTCCACACACTTTATTATTGTGATGTGAGTAGTCGGGTGTGGGGTGGGGGCCGGACTAGTGAAATGAGAGCCCCAAAGGCTCACTAATGGCCTGCAAATTTATCAGTTGCAGCTTAGTGAAGCTTAAGTCAGCTTCATTGGGATGTAATAGCTGGCAAAGTTGTGGACCATTCCCTCCGCTTAATCCTGCCTTAAGGGCGTTCTCTCACAATCACAAGTTCGCCGAGAGAAGAATCCGACAGGAAAGGCCAAATGTAATGGGCAAGAAATGACGAAAGGAAAAGTGCAAGCGTGCGCAAGAGGGAAAGAAATTTGGTCGGGGGAGAGAGGCCTTTTGAAGACACTGTTGGAAGTTCGAGTTTGATTTAGGTGAGCTGCAGCGTGGATCACCGCTGCTGGTCCGCCCCCCCCCAATGCACACATCACCCCCGGAAAGCACATTTTTATAACGAAGCGAATCGTCACACGGCAGCTGCAATTTACCACAATGTGATCATTGCTGCCTCTTATTCCCAGCTGCTGCAACCAGTTTGATCCCCATTTTGCTCATGCCTCTCAATTTCAAAAGAATTGCTCACAGCCCCAAGGCCTACATCTTAATCTATATTTATTTTTCTCTCCTACATTCTAAGATGCGGGCATGCATATACAGTACTTCAATTCAACATTGCTTGGCAGTGGCTGATGCAGGATCTCAGTGTATGTGGCAAGGTTTCACCATTTTCCATGCTGTTCCCTTTGTCTTCCAAAAAGACAGAGGTGAGTCAAATTTGCAATCGTGTATAGTTTGTATTTATTTATTTATTTGTATATTCTTTAGAATAGGGCGCTGTGTGTTTGGTACGTGGGCCTGTAGTGGCGGTATACGCACCACTACCATGTTGCGATCGTAGCAACCACCAACAATATACAACAGATTATCCGACTGTGCCATACACATGAAACTGGAGCGCTTCGCAATTAATACTTTATCTACTAACATGACCAAAAAACAAAACAAAACAAAACGTGTTATTAGGCACCTCTATGTCACCAGAGATCTTGACTATAAAATGTATTCAAGTGTGCATACCACTACTCATGTGAGTTTCTGGCCAAACTTGATACCGTGACGAGTTTTGCTGCGAACAAGCAAACAGGGGACAGAAAAATGCGGACAAATGTAAACTCTGACTGCTTATAGTAAGAGTCCCATATCTAATACGGTTTAAGATACCGCACATTGATTCAGAAAGCCCTGGGCAGATTATATTGACCTGGCAACACATAGAAGCTGAAATATGATTGGACATAAACATCTGATGTCTACTTACACGTACTGGAAAGGTGCTCGCCGCACATTGTTTGCGACAAATCCTGAAACCACTTCTGGAGTCAAATGGGAGTCTGGCCACCATATTTCATGGAAGAAAAGCTTGTTTCTGTCTATTCTTAGTTGCGATGCGAGTATAAATGAGATGTTCACTGCTTCCTTCGAGCAAGTGGAAATCCTTGCGCCTACACACACATATGCACGCCCGCACGCACACACACCAACCTTGCCAGCAGGCACCCACTGTGAGCTGCGTATCGATCTTTGATGCATGGATTGGCCAGTCATCTGTCACCAGGTAGGGTTCATAGGTCACTCCATCCACAAAGAGAGTCACAGCGGGAAACTCCACATTGATCACATAATAATGCCACTCTTTGTCACAGATCTACAGAAGGAGAAGAAGACATTTTGGTCGGTCACTAGGCAACGGGACATTAACTCTGTATGGTGCCAGTGACCTCATCTTTCCAACAGACAGCAGTATGCGAGATAGAGAGAAAAAAAATAGATGGTCAAACTAAACATCAAACAAAGAGATTTGAAGAGTTGACAACTATTTTGGTTTTCTTTTCTTTTTTGTGGTGGGCGGGCATGCTAATCATTGCACAAAGAAGGTGGAGTGTCCGCTTTTACAAGATACTTGGTTTTCATTCATTTGTTTTTCAAAATAAAACAGGAAGAGAAACACACACACACACACACACACACACACACACACACACACACACACACACACACACACACACACACACACACACACACAAAATACTTCAATATTCGATCCCAACACCAAAATGAAAAAACAGGTAACGACTCATTTTCCGATGTTGTGCACAAAATCATATAACGGGCCATTTGGCCCTTTCACGCACACTGGATATTGTCATCGACTGTACTTTGCTACTATTACTGGTCATGTCTAAAACCTTCCTTGCAAGTCATATTTTAATCAGAAACATGGTTGATCTTGTTATTTGTCAAGACGTATTCCTGAGTAGCTGATATATTTGGTACGGAGGATAGGACAGTGACATTATTCTGACTTCTTTCTGTGTGTGTTTTTGTATTAATGTAGCAATATAATAGCAACCTGCTTCACAGTTCAGTTGATTTGCGATCATTTATTTTCTGGTGCAGAGTGTAAGGCACGGGAGGAGTAGAAAAAAAATACAAGAGAGGGAGGTATAACCTGTCAATGTTTAAGTACAGTCAGTGAAAGCTTATGTTGAGCTGAAAGAATAAATAACGTGGACTGAGTGGTACCGAAGTGAAGGACGGCGCCATTAAATGGCCCTTTGTCAGCCACTTACACACACACACACACACACACACACACACACACACACACACACACACACACACACACACACACACACACACACACACACACACACACACACACACACACGCACGTACCCTGAAATAACAAACCGACATTGTTGTGTACCAAAGGAGGTGCATAATGCAGATCAAGTATGACGGCAGCATAACAAGCACTTTGAAAGCAAGGAGATAAAGTAGATTGGTGAGGGTGCTTTGCTGACAAGGGCGGACGCTAATTTCCCACCACTTCCGCTATGCATTCACGTTAATTGAACTCAGAATGATAAACTAAGCCCTGCAGCTGCTTTAATGGCACTGAAATTGGAACACTTACTTGAGAGCGATGGCGTTCTCTCGGCTTCCCTTGGGGAAATCTTAGCCTGCGAATAGTGTTCCACCGCTATATCGCGGTTGATTATTCACAGTCGCGCTATATTGCAGACTTTTAAGGGACTGTTCTTGACTGTTTGTCACAGTATACAGGCAAACCCAAATTTTGAATTGTGCGCCTTCAGTGTTGTACGACGGTGTACTGCAACGTGCCGCCGGGCAGCACTGAGCTCCCCTGGAAAAGATTTAGCATTACAGTGAAACTCCTCTACAACGAAATCGTGTTTGCAGCAAGAAATTTTTCACAACAGGGGGATTTTCACTGTAGCAAATTTGGTCTCAGATGTAAGCACACACACACCCACACACACATAAACGTATGTGTACTCTATTTTTATTCCAATAGTGCATAAGTATGAGCACACACTTATTTGACACTTCATATTGTCACTGCAGAAAGAAAAAAAGGGAAAAAAATTGTGAAATTTACAATCAGCATTCACTTTCACCAATTTCTTGGATAATGTCTTTTATTTTGCTTGCTTCGTCTTTCATTTTGATCACTTTTACCCTCTCTTCCAGCATCAGAGCTCTTCTTGTCTTATCTGCTTGACATCCAAAGGTCCGTTTTGTAGCCATTTTAGCATTATAACGTCCACGCTCGTCTGAATCTAACAATAACAAATACTTCTGGACCCGGTGGCTTTTCTTTCCATCATCTCACTGTCTCTACCTAACCCTAACCCAAGACAGCGTTGCTCAGCTGATGTCATGCAATGAACTTTTAAGCCAGCCACGGGACGCTTCGTAGTCCTCGATGGCCACAGTTAGCTCTCGAAGGCGAAAAACCTTACGCTACTAGCGTATTCGCGTAAAAACTTTACGCTATTAGCGCAAGTTTTTTTAGCCTTCGAGAGCTACCTAGGCCATCGAGGACTACGAAGCGTCCCGTGGCTGTTTTTAGCATGATAACAAGTAAAGCATTCGAGGAAACGTTCGTTTATTTGAATGTCCGTCGAGCCTTCGTAGTGTTAATGCATGAACATTTTTTCACTTAAGGGGTATTTTCGCCCATGTAGGTTTCGTTCTAGAGGAGTTTCACTGTATTTAGATCAGTGGTCTCAAACTCATGGCCCACAGGCCAAATGCGGCCCCCCGCCTTGATATAAAAATTTAATGTTAGTGCTGCCCACGCAAGTTTGATATGGATTATGTATGTGTTAGCACTACCTCTGTGCTAAATATTTCGGTCTGTCTCGTTCATAGGCACAGCTTCGGCACACCCGGACTATAGCAGCAATGTGACCGCGCCCACGGTGCCCAGCATCAGGTTGAATACACGTGTAAACCACAGATGTAAACAAACCGCCACTGCTGCCTTCGCTAGTGCTGAATACACATTTAAGCAGATAAACAACTTGCCAGTGTGGCTGTCACTGGAGCCAGGTGCTGCGAAGCACGCAAGAATGGGGAAAATTAGTGCTAAGATGCTAACATGGAGCTAGCACTTTTACATACACACAAGCAAAGTTTTATGTGTATGCGTCTATGTTAGCGCCCGTTCCATGCTAGCCACTAGCCAAACTTTTCAAACTATATTAATTTTTTACATGTATTTAATTTAATATTAAACGACCACCACAAACACTTCGTGTTTCCACGGTTTCTGACCTTCAATCAATCAGTGTGCCGTGCTTGACGTCCTACGCAGGCTCAGGATCCTGAGCCGATCTGGTACCAGCGGAAATTATGTTCTTTGATTTTTTTTTTTTTCAACTTGTGTAGAAAGAGATTTGAGAAGAGTGGAATGTTTTATCAGAGCTTTTCTTGTGGAAAACCAGAACCAGTGCACTGAAAAGTGTAGGGTATCGCAAAAGCAAAAGCATTGAAGAAAAAAAAAATCTCACTCTTTATTTTTTTTTTTTAATAAATGCATTTTGGGGGGAAAACCTGATGCAGCCAAGCCTCACCCAGCCCCTAGCTCCAGCATCCCCCCAGTTTGAGACCCCTGATTTAGATGAAGAAGAGGAGGATGCCCCTTCCGTGTAATAAGCTTTGCCACCCGCAGTGCAGAGAATATATGGTACGCCTACGTCTAATATTGTCATATGCTGTGTATGCGTTGCTGCTCTGTGTGCTAAAGGAGTATGAGGGTTTCCAATTACCGCAATAACGATGCTAATTTGCATTAGCCCGTCTATGGTCGGGCGTTATATTAGCTTTCCTTTTCCTGACTCGACTGTCCAGGAATGCTAATGATTCATTTGTATTTTGCTAACATGATACCTCCTCCATTTATATTTTGGCTACAACTGATTTTTTTCCCTTCCCAGTGTCACGTTTAGGTCTCCGTACAGCAGACATCTATCTGCAAGCCTGGGTTAGTTTCCATCTTCTGTCCAAGGATCTCTCATTTGGCAAACTTGCTGCACTCAAACTTCAAGGATTTGAAAAAAGGGAAAAAAAAGGACAGGCCATTCTTTTTTATCACTTCTTTTGTTTTTGTATTATTCCCCTCAAGCGAACAGGACTAAAGATTGCACCTGGATTTGTATTTGGCCACAGTGCCTGACTTTGATATCCATTGTCATGAGCAGTCAAGGAGAACAAAAGAAGTTTGTGCTGCCATGGTTGCATCAAGATTTCCGTCAGAAGCCACATTCCTTCACCGCCTTCGACCCGTTTGGCAAACGGGAGGCCTGTTTCCCGCCCTCTGCCAACTTTCGTTCATGGCTCTCAGCCTCTCCTCTCGAGGGTGGCAATTGAAAAATCAATACAGCTAAATGGAGTTGTAGCGGAAGCCATTGAGTGCCCTTCCTAAGTGCAAGAGGAATGAAGGGGGAGCGAACGGCCCGCTCTGACATGCAGTCGTCTCCTCCTCCCTCTCTCGCCACGCCAACATTCCCTCACAAATCCCACCGGCCTTGTCCTTGTAACGCAGTTAGCTGCGTTGCGGCCCTCGACTGTACTACTAATCTAGCCATTGGGAATGGTTCGGGCTGCCAAAGCAACATTGGCTCAACGGCATGGAGTTCATTCATTTGCTACTCTAGGAACAAAAATACTTCATCAAATTGTTTTTTTCTTCAGTCTACTGTACAGTAAAAACCAATCGGTGAAAATACACGATACACATTGACTTTTTTTCCCCATTCTTACCCCTCTCCCTCACACACCTTTTAAACAAACTAAAGCAGAAGTCAAGTCTTTTTTTTTTCCTCGCCAGAAAGTATTCTATGTACCCCCACAAGTCTAAATGCAGTATTCATATTACTATTGTCTTTGTGGAATAAGTTGTAAAATCCACCGATTTTCATCCATCCACGGAGGATGACATTTTATGCTGCCGACTGAAACTGATGCCACTGGGTCACCTTTCGAACGTCACCTCTATTCTGGACTTTGGTCATGTGATGATGATAATAAGACACGAATAGCATTGGGGTTGCGATGTTGTAACCCTTTCAGAAACAAATATTTAAATAAAAGATAAAGTAGGGGTATTTTATTTATCCTCTGAGAAGAACAAGCAATACAGTATTGCTGTGGTTTACTGCAATGTATTAAAAAAAAGCCAGTTTGAAACTGTAATCAATGAAATAGAGTCGATTTTTAATTTGTGTTTTCTAATGTTACCTCATCTGTGTTGCAGGTCACCTCAAAGTTTTTCAAATGATTGGACCACCGTTCGATGACTTAAGGCAGTTATTGAATGTTGAATGCGGTACGGCACCATTTGCAGGCCCATGATAATCACATTCCTAATTGCGAGAATTTGGTTTAGCTTCATGCTGTAAGGCACAAAATGGCTTGAAAATCATTTTCTGCGAACAGCGTTTTTCTGTATAAACAACAGATGTGGATGAATCATGTCAGATGAGTTTTGCTTTTCAGATATTTTTGTATGAATATTCAACACCTTATTCAATAATTATCTTGGACACAAAGCGGTTTTTGCACATGAGACTACAACTTGTTTTGCTTTGAAGGAGTATTTTTCAGCTTTTTTCTTTTTTTAAAGAAGAAACTGTGTTCACTTTTTTTTACCCTACCTGCATTGCTCCAGGGCACACATCATTTCTTTATGAGGTTAGCTCAGATCCAAGAGCACTGTTTGGTTTGCCAGTTTCCAGCGAGACTGGACAAGACGACAAGACGCATGAAAGCACTCATTCTAAAATCACGTCACGTTGCCGCCATCTGGAAACGTGGAACGTGATGCGTCATGCCTCCTAAATATTTAGTTTCACGCATTTTACTCACACCAAAGTGTGCTTTGTGATGTGTGCACTTCCAAGGTTCTCCATTTTTTTTGTTCGGCCAGTGTTATGTTATTTAACTCACTCACTCCCAAAGACGTTTTTAAACGTTTTTTTAGACTTGGTACAGAATTGGCTCGTACTGAATGAGTTCAAATGTAATTAAAGAAATGTACGAGCTGATTCAGAATTGTTTACATTTGATTTATTTCAGAAGAGGCGCCTTTCAACCCAACCCGCATTCATCTGCATCTTGAAAAAAAAAAGTGTGCCAAAGACTGCATGGCTATTTTTGTGCACTCAATTAATACAAGACGAGTTGTAGCTGTGGCAAAGCAAAAAAAAAAAACACTACATCTTATTTATTACAAGGTGCTCACAAAGCCTTTATTGCTCATTCATCCCAAAGACCTTGCGCACACCAAAAGACCCTCACACTAAAACAGAACTGTGGGAGAACATTTATGTCTGTGCGAGTGTTAGTTCTTGCGTACACAAAGGTGTAAAAAGAAGCCATCTACAAAACGCCAAACACCTCTTGCATGCAATTGGACCCACCCCCCCCTCCGTCTGCTGCAAAAAAAAGGAAGGAAAAAAAAGCTCATGCGGTAAAATAAAAGATAAAAAGATTTTTTTTCTGTGTGTGAGATGATTTCTTTGCTTTACTAAGAGTAGCTATTTTGGTTGGGGTGCTTTTTTAGTGGGAATGTTTTCAAGTTTGCAAGCAGTTTGTGTGTGTGTGCGCACATAATCTTTTTGAGTGTTCGTCAAATGCTTTTTGGTGAAAGAGTGAGTGAGAATAATTAGTTTTGAGAGGCTTTTTTGTATCGGCACATGAATGGCGTTTTTTTAACGTGTGAGAATTTTTAGCTTATGTGAGTTTTTGGGGGTTTTGAGTGAGATGTTTTTGTTCGGCACAAGCATTAGTGAGCAAGAGCGTGAGAAGGGGCTCTATATTGTCTGTATTTAAATTCCCCATTTTGTGTTTTTTAGGCTACTGTGATATGGTGCAACATTCAGAATTGTCTGTACATAACTAGCAAGAAACATGCTCAAACGTCTCTTATGTACCGTGAGCCACAGAATGTGTGCTGCCATGTTTATTAAACGATCACCTTTCCCTTCCTTAAGGTGTCTCTATTATGTGGACCCACAAACTGACACAACACCAAGAGAGGTGGTGACGTATTAGATCAGACATGTCCAGCTCCGGGCCTGGAGGGCCACTGTCCTGCCTGTTTTCCAGCTCTCCTGACTGCAACACACCTGATTCAGATGATCAGATCATCAGCCAGCTCTGAAGCAGCATTAGAACGATCCTGAAGATTTTAATCAGGTGTGTTGCTCCTGGGAGAGCTGGAAAACAGGAAGGACAGCGGCCCTTGAGGACCGACTTTGGACATCCCTGTATTAGATGAACCCGCCGTTAGCCCACAAGCTAGCTGGTGGCTATCACCTCTGGTAATGGCACGGAAAAGCCCCACGATGACTTGGTAGGATATATTGCAGCCACCGGAGGCTTGAAGTGGATATATTTTGATTGAGAAATATTAGGGTGCGTCGGCCAAAGAAAGATGATTAATGTGTAAACCAGTGGCCCCCAACCCCCGGGCCATGGACCAGTGCCGGTCCGTGGGTCATTTGGTATCGGGCCGCACCGAAAGACTGAATAACTTAACATTACTTGTATTCATTTTGGTGTTTTATTTTGAAAAATTACCAGATTCTCTGTTTCATCTGTCTACAGTATGTCACTCTTGACGCAGGTCAAGGCGCGCTTCTCGGTCATGTGATAGCATATCACTAAAATGATCCCCAGGAGCAAGCAAAATGAGTTAAAAAAAAAAGTATTTGGAAAGTTTCTTTGGGAAGGGGAAAAGGCCCAGCCAGGAGACAGAAGAGGAGCCTACGACTTTCAAGCAAAAGAAGGCTACATTTAACAGACAGGATCAGGATTTCCTACTTAAAATATGGATTTATCTCAACGGGAGATTCCCACACACCAAGCTCACTCTACACAATATGCAGCGATGGTGAGTCGTATTTTTCATGCACTTTGTATTTGCGCTGTATCTTATTTTGAAGGCACGTTATCATAGCGACCAGAGAGTGGTGCGGCCAGATAGGACGTTCTTCATGATTCGTGTTTATTATTATGTTTCGAAAATACCACCGTTTTCATGCAGGTGATATCATATTATTCTGTTTTATTTATCCGGTCTTAATGGCCAGTCCGTGAAAATATTGTCTGACATTAAACCAGTCCGTGGGGCAAAAAGGGTTGGGACCGCTGGTGTAAACCTATTTGAGCAGGACATTGCTTCAGCCCACACACAGCATCTGAGGGCTGAGAGAATGCTGAATTTTTCACCTCATTTTATATACCGTATTTTCCGCACTACAAACTGCACTGGATTATGAAGCTCACCTTCAATTAATGGCCTATATTTAATTTTTTTCATATATTGCACGCACTGGACTATAAGGCACAATCTACAATTCATCCACTAGATGGAGGTAGAGGTACGTCTTTGTCCGTCTCCGTGCCTTCTCTTCTTCCGTTCGACTCGAAAGGCGTTCATGACCGCCTCCAAAAAACGTAAATTAACGATTACTTCAAAGAAACTATGAAAATTGAAACTACAGTAATGCATCAAAGCAGAAAATCACACAAGAAATTCTATAGCCCCGTAGCTGCAACAGAACGATCACATGTCCGTAAATTTGATCTTAGCTTTACGCTTTGGTGCCTACTACCATCTTTGTTACTGATTATTGCTTTATTGTTGTATATATGAGGCGGCCCTGTAGCCCAGTGGTTAGCACGTCGGCTTCACAGTGCAGAGGTACCGGGTTCGATTCCAGCTCTGGCCTTCCTGTGTGGAGTTTGCATGTTCTCTCCGGGCCTGCGTGGGTTTTCTCCGGGTGCTCCGGTTTCCTCCCACATTCCAGAAACATGCATGGCAGGCTTATTGAACACTCTAAATTGTCCCTAGGTGTGAGTTTGAGCGTGGATGGTTGTTCGTCTCTGTGTGCCCTGCGATTGGCTGGCAACCAATTCGGGGTGTCCCCCGCCTACTGCCCGGAGACAGCTGGGATAGGCTCCAGCACCCCCCGTGACCCATGAATGAATGAATGTTGTATATATGTTAGTTGCTCCATGTACAGCACTTTGTATGCAGCAATGGCTGTTTGAAAGTGCTCTATAAATATGGTTGAGTTGAGTTGAGTTAAACTGGAGGAGACTGGACTGTCTCAGAAGTGTTTATTTATTCCTTTGTTGTACAACTGATTTTCTGTTTTGATGCATTATTTTCAATTTTCGTACTTTCATTGAAGGAATAGTTAATTTACGTTTTTCCGAGGCTGTCATGAACGCCTCTCGAGTCGAACGGAAGAAGGGAAGGCACGGAGACAGACAAAGACGTACCTGTATTTGTTGAGACTGTGAAAACCATTAATAAAGTGTGCGTTTTAAAAAAAAACAACACCACAGCTCTTCTTTTTTCGGAGCTGCAACAAAAATGTATTTAATAAAGCAGCGACACAGTTCACTGAACCAACAGCAATTTATAACATTGGAAGCATGTCTCCAGGAAGGAGCCATCTTGGGGTCGACGTATTACCGTAATGACCATACACAAGGCGCACCGGATTTTAAGGCGCGCGGTGAGCTTTTAAGAAAATGGAATGGAATATTGATTGATGTTGTGCCTTGAATTAAAAAAAAAAAAGTTTTTTGTTTTCATCTTGGGAGGACAGTTGGGAAGTTATGTTGTTTTTTGGACTTTTTGGTGCGCCCTATAGTGCGGAAAATACGGGACTTAAAAATGTTGTATTCCTTCACATTTGGCAGCCATGTGAAGGAATACAACATTTTTAACAATGCTCTTGGGGGATGTGTCAAATTTATAAGACATTTTTATTTTCATTATTACAGGGACTTTAAAGGCAAGTGGATGACCCTGGCACTTTTTCAGGATCCTTTTAAATAACTTCTTATAGGATCTTCACAAAGACAGTTTGTCTTTCAAGGAACCCGATAAAGCATAATTGTGTAGATCTCCAAGACTAAAATAACTGCATTGTGACATTTGCCTTTTTGTATCAGAGACGCAGAAAAAAACCCAGAGAAAAGAAGATTGAGGTAATAAAACATAACACAGCAGATCAGAGGAGATGACGTTGACGCAGTCTAAACAAATTCAGTGAAAAGAAAATGTGTTTACTTTCATTAAAAGACTGGAACGAACATAATTTACTTTTCACCTCACTGATTGTGAAAGTAGGGAGTCTGTGGACTGAGACAGAGGGGGAGCAGGGCAGGGTGACAAACAATGCAGAAATAGACCAGAATAACTTTTTGATAGAGTGAAGATCTTGAAGGTGGGAAAAAAGAAAATGTAATGCCATATTGTACCAATTTCTGGCTGGCGGAGGATGACAAGACAACAGACCGTCATTTGTTTTCCTATGGTGGGGTAAGGGAAGACATGATTCAAGATGACTCAACAAATTCCGAAGAAAAGTAAGAACCCCCCCCCAAAAAAACCCAAACAATGGGCTATTTCCTGGTGTTAGATGAAGACGTGTGGCCGAAACCAACTTAACTGTGGCACACTGCGCGTGTTTCACCAATTAGTTTTTATGAGTGACTAACTGCCTGCTACTCATTTTGAAGTGATTCAAAATTGGAATAATCGGTGAACATTATTGAACTCTATCAAAAGTAAAAGCCAATCAAAAATGCACATAAGCTTTCACCCTGCCCAAAAATGCAATCATATCCCATAATATTGATCATTTCATTTGTTCCTGTGGCTACAAAGCAAAGCGCGAAGAGCCTCTGTTGTCAAAATTCATAAGCACAGTCAGTGAATGTTGTAATCATTGTCAGCAGCCTTTAAAAAAACTCAAAACTCAAAATGTTCTCCTTTATTTTTACCTATTTTCCTCTTCTTTGTGGAGATCCACTTTGATTGACAATCGCACCGTATTTGTGTTGTTAATATATGGAGCCAGTTTGTCTGTTGCGACAAGTCAGTAGATGTGCAGTACGCAATCGCTTGGTGTGCAACGAAGAGTCTGCAAGTATTTTTTTTTTCATGATTGTCGAGCTGGACAAGTTGCGGAGACAGGAAGTGCCAGGATTTAAAAAAAAAATACAAACGGGGAAAAAAAGTTCTCTTTGTTCGCTTTTCTGTGACATTTTGCATTTGCATTGTTAGCATTAAGTTCCAGTTCGTCATTTTCATTCGAATAAACGGTGTAGTTTGTTGCGAGAGGTCTATTTGCATCTATGTGTGTGGATATGATCGTTTGTGCACGTCACATAGAACAGTACTGAGCAAAGACATCGAAGCAGTATTTTTCCGCCATTTTGTGCACATTTGAATGTGAGGTCGTCGGCGTCTCTTGCAGAGACGTCACCCAGACAGACTCAACTTCCTGGTGTCACCTCTTAAGATGTCCCACCCGCGTATGTTGCACATAAATTACATTGGTTTGCACGTGCGCATCGCGCGCACGCATAAAACAATGTAATGCAGTTTGTAAACATTGCTAGCTGGGTGTTTTTGGAAAATCAGGTGTTATTTTTTAAAATCGACTTTTGAATTGGTCAAACTGTTATGCAATGCACGTCCCGGCCGTGTGGGCTCGTAATGAACGTGACGCGACTACGCGCGTTCACGTGAACAGCGCTCAGCACAGGCGAAACAGCCACGTTTTAGGAGTGTACTTACGGCCATTTGAAATGATGGGCTCATCAGTCTTTTTCTCGTCTTCACGCCAGTAGATCGCGCACTCACAATGTGCATTTGTGCACGGGCATGCCCAGTGCCCTGATTGATTGGCATGATTGGCTTGTTTGAGGGTGCAGCACGCGCAAAACTCAGCAGCGTAACGATAGTTACTGGCTGGACGTTGTTTTGAAAATCAAGTGTTATTTTTGAGAATCGAGTTTTACATTTATCGAGCGGTTCGGAAGATGAATGAATGAATGAGTTTTACATTTGTTTATGCACGTAAACACACCTACACTGCAACTGCAGCTGCACAGCAGCCCGGTGCAGTAGCTGCAGGAAGAGGACATGCGAGAAAAAGAAAGCAATACGTATAGCTTTTGCGAAAAACCACTTCGTGCTTCGAATTATTGTGGCAGATGTGGAAAGGCCAATCCGCCACAAACACACTACAACCATTTGTTCTGATTGTAAAAAAGTTTTGTTTTTGTTTTTCGTTTTTGTTATCAAGTTTGCATATTAGTGGCTGGTTGTTTTGTTTGTTTGTTATAAAGTATGTTACTTCAACATTTTTCATAGTTTTTGTGACTTTTATACTTTTTCAATGTTCTAATTACCATGTACAACATTTTTTCACTTTGATATCTATATAAACGCTATACACAATATTGGACACATAGAGTTAGAGTTACTTATATAGAGTCATAACCCAATACTCATTTTGTTATTCAAGAAAAAAAGTAATGCAAACTATATATGTATGGCTAGATCTAATGCCACTGAACATTTTGAAAGTGAAAAAAAATTCAAAAGTGAAAAAAGTTGTCACACCTCAAAGCGCAACCCAATTTGGGACAAATATGTTTGATGTCACATTGTTGTGAAATGGCCATTACAGAAAAAAACAGGCATGAAATACAATTCTGTTCCTGCGGTTTGGTGACATATTCAAGGCTCTATTTATGTCATATGCAAGATTTGGACTGGGTGGGTTTTTTATTTACATATGCAGTATAGTGACTGTGTGATTGACACACTCCTGCTGCTGCGGCTCATAGAGGGCGCCAAATATAAATAAATAAATAAATAATTATATGTATGTCTTGGCCTGATGCCACTGAACATTTTGAAAGTTGAAAGTGAAAAAAATTCAAAAGTGAAAAAAAGTTGTCACACCTCAAAGCGCAACCCAATTTGGGACAAATATGTTTGATGTCACATTTTTAAAAAAATGGCCATTACAGAAAAAAACAGGCATGAAATACAATTCTGTTCCTGCGGTTTGGTGACATATTCAAGGCTATATTTATGTCATATGCAAGATTTGGACTGGGTGTTTTTTTTAATTTACATATGCAGCATAGTGACTGTGTGATTGACACACTCCTGCTGCTGTGGCTCATAGAGGGCGCCAAATATAAATAAATAAATAAATAATTATATGTATATCTTGGCCTGATGCCACTGAATATTTTGAAAGTTGAAAGTGAAAAAAATTTCAAAACTAGCGGACTTTCCTTTTTGGCAATGAGATGTGGCTGTTTTAAATGCGTAATTCTCCTTGTTAGATGATGAGTTTGGCAGTAACCTTCCACTGGCAGGCAGTAATAAACATTTTGAAGCCTCTTTTTTGAAGGATTGTTCACTATTTGCCAAAGTGCTGCTCGCTGTGAAATGAGCTGAGTTGGCTGCCACCATCTAACGCTGTATTCCAAATCTTTGCCTGCAAGTCATAGCAAAACTAAATAAATAAATAGAATTTCGGAAAACATATAAATAAATAAATTGAAAAAAGGATTTGCATGCACATTTGTTTGTCAGTCTCATGGAAAATAATGTTCGGATTGCATCGATGTGACGTTACAATTTGACAATGAAACTGAAACATGCGTGGAAAAACCATCCAAATGCAAAATAATACTGAAAAATAACCGTCTTAACGTACGCAGTGCTGCTGGCCCAGTGATTCTCCGTGACGAAACAGTTTTTTCAATGCAACTAATGCGGGGGACTCTTAGTGAACAAAGTAGCACTGTTTACTCCCCTCTCGATTCTTCATTGAGAAGATGGCGTGAAGAAAGGTGGGCAGATGAGGGCCTGCGCTAATGAGAAGAGGCAAGCTCTCCCTTTACCACAGCGAAAAATGGAGAGCTTTTCACTCACTCTGCAAAATCACCATGAAACCATCCTCGCTCGCCACGCACGCACGCACGCACTCACACTTCCTTACCTGCTCCAGCTTCCAGTGGAATTCAGCAGGTCTGAAAGTGTCTAGCTGGCTGAAATCTCTTCGAAGCAGGAAGACCAGCCGGCAGTTGTGAATGTACAGAGAATAATGGTGGCGGTTCATTTCTGCAAAACCAACAACAAATCCAGTATGTGGTTGCACTTGCAGACACCGAAGATGGGATGAGTTTTTTTCAGTGCGTCCCAATAGATATTGCCAGCTGTGTGGCACATTCGTCATTTAAAGCCCTGAAGTCATTTCCACCGTGAATACGTGCAGTTCAAATATGAATACGGCCATATTTGGGGGAAATAATATCAATCACAGCAAGCATCACATATTGAGACGTCAACATTTCCGTACAATGTGGCGATCTCATTTCCAGCTGGGCTCTGTGAGTCCGTTGTTTGGGTTCACATCAAATATCGGCTCCACGGTGACAACATTCAAATCAGTGTAAGATGTTATCTATTTTCTTCCGCCTATCTGGAATTGCTCTGCGGTAGCACACCGAGGCGTCTTTATCCTTCACACGTCAGTCCAGTTGCGGGAGAAAATGACTCGCAACATTACCGACACGATATCTAAGGTCAATGTTGCGATCGTCTAACAAAAGCTCCTGCACGTTACGTACAATGCATGTAACGATACATTGATGATCACATTGAATTGCAAAAAAAAAAAAAAATGAAGTATTTCAGGCCGTCGGTGAAATTAGAAGCAAGTAAAAGTGAGAGTGTCTGCTCACCAGTTTTGTCAGAGTTGCACAGTAAAGTTTCCTTCTCAGCTCGGAGTCCAGGACTGGGGCCGTGTTTCATCCACGTCGCAATGGTGAACTGATCCGTCAGGTTTTGGGGCACCACATGATCGGGAACATTGGCTGCCTGTTGTCCGTCAAATCGGTAGATGAGGTCGCTGTCACGGCCACTGTCGGTCACCAGAGACGTTGTCCAGTTGGTGGATGGACTCGGGGCGGGAAGAAGGTCTGTACTGCCTGATGCCGCTCCTGCAAGAACGACGAGTTCAAAACGACCTAATGTGCAGAGCAGAAACACGCTCATCGCAGCGTTCATATGAAATAGTTACGAAATGCCTCAACAGGAAAATATTGCCTCTTGTTACGAAAGAAATTTCAAGATAAGAAAGGTAAAAATACAGCGTGGGCTGCTACTCACAGTTCCGAGTTCCCTGAATGCAACATACTTAGAGAATAGAATACTGTATGGCTAAGAGGGACTTCTACCGTATGTGTTTATGTGTGGAGATAGATATATCTGTGTCTATGCAGCATCCTCGTCATTCGCCCCTGGGGCCATGAGGCGTTCCAATAGCTTTACGTAAAAGTGGATCACCCAGAAAAAGTGTTCACCGGTTGGACGATCGCTCACTCTGCTGATGTTTACCTTGGACATTTTCGAACGATTGTTAAAAGCCGACAAAAGCAAACGTCCTGGGATCAGTTCTTTACAAAACGCCGGGCTAAAACCAGTCTGAGAGAGAACATGAACTCAAGAGGGCAAAAAAAAAGAAAACGATGAGGACGCAGTTAAAAGTGAAATAACCATTTTTATTGTTTACTCTATTTTTTGTTTTTTATATTATGCACAACTCTCATTTATTGTGCAATAATCTATTTGTAACGTGTATTTGTTACGTATTTGGATACATTTTTATGCTTTATAAATATTTGTCTGAATTTGGGGGCAGGGGGAGGGGCTTGGAACGGATTAGGGCAGTTACATGGGAAACGCGTCTCTACTTACAACATTTTCGAGTTAAGAAATTTCTTCCAGAACCAATTAATTTACCAAGTAGAGGTACTACTGTACGCTTTCCTTGACCATCAAGTCTTGGTTGAGCTGTCCCAATTCCACAGACCTTCTTGACACCAAATGCTCTTAAGACGGGACTTTGGTCACGTCTTGTGGCATCTTTGGCCGTTTGGGACGGCACATCATACACAAAGTAGATGGGCATAGCTTCCACAGAAATACAGAAGAGTGGACCGGAAATATTAGTGGAAATGCAAGAAATATACTTCCTTTGTTTTGCTGAAGCTAAAGCTTTCTTTGGAAAAACTGGCTTGCATATATGACAAGGAAAAGACAAATGGAATGCAATAATGAACAGGTCACAGTTGGGAATGTCCTAAGAGACTTCATTAAGAATATAAAATGGAATTCCAAGCGGTCTCCGCAGCTACAATAGGCACATTGGAAATGTGACTAAAATGGAGCGAGACATCAAATGTAATTTCTTCGCTTTAATTAAAATGTCGCTGTCTCTCGTCACGACGGCCCTCCGCAGCTTAGCAGCAGCTCCGCGTTTCAGGCATCCCTCTTCCTTTTAATTTCTTATTTGAGTAGCGGCTTCTGCTGCGACCCAATTCTTTTTCTTGGTGCTCAGTTGTCTCCACTCACCGCAGAGTTTTTGCAGAGACTTCTCGGAGTAGGTTTCCCGGTCGCAGCCCTTCCCGATGTGACTTGTCTGCAGCTCCAGCACCACCTTGATACCGGACAAGGGTCCTCCGCATGTTTCCAAGTGCAACTTTGGAAAGAGAGGCTTGCTGCCAGTGCCAGGCTCATAGTCCACGCGCTTGTTCCAGCCTGAAAGGATAACACCCATTATTAAATATATCTTGTGGATTTGGGACTTTTCTGTCTCAGTTGCAAGCAAGCTGCTTTTAAAGAGTTCTGGACTTAGATACGACATTCAGTGGTGCAAATCATCTCATGTGGAAAAAGAACAATATATGAGTGGAGGTATCGTTTGATTGTCTGTCTACATGTTTTGCCCCAGCTTCAATATCCATTGCTTGGAGGGTTATCGTTAACGGTGTGACACCAAAGCTGCACCTGTTTGACATGAAGCTTTCAGAACTTGAAGTAAAAATTCAAGTACAGACACTCCCCGAGTTACGAACATCCGAGTTATGAACAAACGGTACATACGAACATTTTCACGGGTCTGTCGAAAAAAAAAAGTTAGATTTCGTATTGCGCGCTTTTTCCGAGTGCGAACGGGGCGGAGGAGGACGGCGGAGGCGACGCTCAAGGCGCCGCGAGAGGCGTGGGGCGGGCGTGTGACGGTGGAACGGGCGGGAGGCGTCCGGCGCGCCGGTCGACGACCGTCGTCTACTCTCCCCGCTGAAGCCGCTGCTAGTTTACCGGGCAGCTAACCTCGAGCCCTGAAGAACGTGACGAAAAGCTCTCTCCCCGTTATATGGATGTCAATATAAGCCTTAAACATACATTACAGACAAAATAGAGCACTGAAGCAACTTACGAACGAATTCACCTTATGAACAATCGTCCGGAACGTAACTCGTTCGTAACCTGGGGAGCGTCTGTATGAGGTTGTCTCGAGTACACAGCTCGTAACTCATTTTATGTGGCGTTTTTCGTTTAAAACATTTTTTTTCCAATACAATGTCCAAAATCTTTATATTTCCTTGTACTTACTTGTATTCATTTCAGTAAGCTACTTTTCAGTTCGTTCCTTCCCTTTTGAATGTCGAACTCTTTTGTGTGTAAACGCTTTTCCTTGTTGTACTTGTCAAACACGTGTATGCAATGCGCTCTATAAATAAAGCTGCCTTGTCTTGCCAATTGTCATGAAACAGCTGCTAGCCTCTTTTTTTGAAGAATTGCTCTTTCTGCCAAACTGCTGCCTCTTATGAGGTGAGTTGAGCTGTCCCAAATTACTGTCAGACCCAAAAAAAAATGGCAGTATATTTGCTCATTCTCAATGTTTTTTAAGTTGACATCCTTTAGCTCTCTCGGTCAGTATGAAGATGACTTTTAGAGAGGGGAACGAGCCTTTTCCGTTGCTGGTCCATCTCTTTGAAATGAACTATGTATTGTATGTATGTACAGTATTGGGCTGCATGTTTTCAGCATGTGACAGACCTATTTCATTGATTAGTCACGTCTATGAAAAGATTGCTCCCGTCATTCTTCACATTAGGTTATTAGTCCTTAATTGGTGTTCACACATCAATATAAAAAGAAGAACACGTTTTACAGTCGGTTAACTCGGTGTAATGAGAGTTGCTTTGACGCTGAAAGGCATATCCGAAAGTTCTCCGATCTAGTGTTGCGTGAAAGCGCATCACAAGTCTATTTCGAGAATTATGAGCTGCTAATCGTTGGACGATCGCTCACTATGCTGATGTTTACCTTGGACATTTTCAAACGATTGTTAAAAGCCGACAAAAGCAAACGTCCTGGGATCAGTTCTTTACAAAACGCCGGGCTAAAACCACTCTGAGAGAGAACATGAACTCAAGAGGGCAAAAAAAAAGAAAACGATGAGGACGCAGTTAAAAGTGAAATAACCATTTTTATTGTTTACTCTATTTTTTGTTTTTTATATTATGCACAACTCTCATTTATTGTGCAATAATCTATTTGTAACGTGTATTTGTTACGTATTTGGATACATTTTTATGCTTTATAAATATTTGTCTGAATTTGGGGGCAGGGGGAGGGGCTTGGAACGGATTAGGGCAGTTACATGGGAAACGCGTCTCTACTTACAACATTTTCGAGTTAAGAAATTTCTTCCAGAACCAATTAATTTCCCAAGTAGAGGTACTACTGTACGCTTTCCTTGACCATCAAGTCTTGGTTGAGCTGTCCCAATTCCACAGACCTTCTTGACACCAAATGCTCTTAAGACGGGACTTTGGTCACGTCTTGTGGCATCTTTGGCCGTTTGGGACGGCACATAATACACAAAGTAGATGGGCATAGCTTCCACAGAAATACAGAAGAGTGGACCGGAAATATTAGTGGAAATGCAAGAAATATACTTCCTTTGTTTTGCTGAAGCTAAAGCTTTCTTTGGAAAAACTGGCTTGCATATATGACAAGGAAAAGACAAATGGAATGCAATAATGAACAGGTCACAGTTGGGAATGTCCTAAGAGACTTCATTAAGAATATAAAATGGAATTCCAAGCGGTCTCCGCAGCTACAATAGGCACATTGGAAATGTGACTAAAATGGAGCGAGACATCAAATGTAATTTCTTAGCTTTAATTAAAATGTCGCTGTCTCTCGTCACGACGGCCCTCCGCAGCTTAGCAGCAGCTCCGCGTTTCAGGCATCCCTCTTCCTTTTAATTTCTTATTTGAGTAGCGGCTTCTGCTGCGACCCAATTCTTTTTCTTGGTGCTCAGTTGTCTCCACTCACCGCAGAGTTTTTGCAGAGACTTCTCGGAGTAGGTTTCCGGTCGCAGCCCTTCCCGATGTGACTTGTCTGCAGCTCCAGCACCACCTTGATACGGACAAGGGTCCTCCGCATGTTTCAAGTGCAACTTTGGAAAGAGAGGCTTGCTGCCAGTGCCAGGCTCATAGTCCACGCGCTTGTTCCAGCCTGAAAGGATAACACCCATTATTAAATATATCTTGTGGATTTGGGACTTTTCTGTCTCAGTTGCAAGCAAGCTGCTTTTAAAGAGTTCTGGACTTAGATACGACATTCAGTGGTGCAAATCATCTCATGTGGAAAAAGAACAATATATGAGTGGAGGTATTGTTTGATTATCTGTCTACATGTTTTGCCCCAGCTTAAATATCCATTGCTTGGAGGGTTATCGTTAACGGTGTGACACCAAAGCTGCACCTGTTTGACATGAAGCTTTCAGAACTTGAAGTAAAAATTCAAGTATGAGGTTGTCTCGAGTACACAGCTCGTAACTCATTTTATGTGGCGTTTTTCGTTTAAAACATTTTTTTTCCAATACAATGTCCAAAATCTTTATATTTCCTTGTACTTACTTGTATTCATTTCAGTAAGCTACTTTTCAGTTCGTTCCTTCCCTTTTGAATGTCGAACTCTTTTGTGTGTAAACGCTTTTCCTTGTTGTACTTGTCAAACACGTGTATGCAATGCGCTCTATAAATAAAGCTGCCTTGTCTTGCCAATTGTCATGAAACAGCTGCTAGCCTCTTTTTTTGAAGAATTGCTCTTTCTGCCAAACTGCTGCCTCTTATGAGGTGAGTTGAGCTGTCCCAAATTACTGTCAGACCCAAAAAAAAAAATGGCAGTATATTTGCTCATTCTCAATGTTTTTTAAGTTGACATCCTTTAGCTCTCTCGGTCAGTATGAAGATGACTTTTAGAGAGGGGAACGAGCCTTTTCCGTTGCTGGTCCATCTCTTTGAAATGAACTATGTATTGTATGTATGTACAGTATTGGGCTGCATGTTTTCAGCATGTGACAGACCTATTTCATTGATTAGTCACGTCTATTAAAAGATTGCTCCCGTCATTCTTCACATTAGGTTATTAGTCCTTAATTGGTGTTCACACATCAATATAAAAAGAAGAACACGTTTTACAGTCGGTTAACTCGGTGTAATGAGAGTTGCTTTGACGCTGAAAGGCATATCCGAAAGTTCTCCCGATCTAGTGTTGCGTGAAAGCGCATCACAAGTCTATTTCGAGAATTCCCTGTCTGGTCATTTCGTTTCTCTCTCCTTGCTGTCTGGGAGCATTCACACATGACCAATATACAGACCACAAGCATAATGTCTTGCGTCCAAAAGATGACCTTTTCAGCTGGTATCAGAGCAAACTACACTTTCATTAAACAGGGGACTAGAATAGGTCGCAGATGCTTGAAGACAGCAGGAAGGACCATCAACTCTCTGTTTCATTCTAACTTTGGTTCTCACTTTCCTCCCCTGACTTCTCTTGCTTGATCTCCTCCTCACTTCCTCTTTGATTCCCGCATGAGTTGGACTTGTAAGATGCTGTCAGAGCCGACAGGTGAGGCAGCAGGGGAGAGTCTGGCTCCAATGGCAGGCTCCCGCATTGACGGAAACGCTCCCGGTCAACTTGCTCTGGAGAGCTTTTGTTTCATCCCCCCACCACCACCACCAGAGGGTTTCATATCCACGAGAGACATTCGTTCTAACATTTAAGTGAATTCACGCGAAGAAAAGTGTATGCTGAAAAGTGCATACATCTCACAATGTTCCATGGCTTCTCAATATTCCTACACAGAAACGGTCCGAAATTATCGGATATTTCAAGGTATCGTTTGTTGGTGTCGGCCCAAGATGTCAAAAACAACAACAAACCCAAACCATCTTGCTTGAGTTACCACACAGCGCCTCAAACTTGGGATTGGACCTTCTACTGCTCTCATCTCAACACCAACGCAACATCATGTTGAACTGCTAATTGATTGAAATCTGAAGACAAATAAAGAGCTGAATACAGTGGTAACTCTACTTTTGAACGTTTCTTCATACAAAATGTTTACTTTATGAAACATCTCACCACGAAAATATTGCCTCTTGTTACAAAAGAAATGACAAAATACGAAAGGTGAAAGAAAATACATTATGAGCTGCTAATCGCAGCTCCTAGTTTCCTGAACGCAACCAGTTGGGCGATCGCTCACTCTGCTGATGTTTGCCTTGGACATTTTCAAAAGATTGTTAAAAGCCAACAAAAGCAAACGTCCTTGAATCAGTTCTTTACAAAACGCCGGGCACAAACCACTTCTGAGAGAGAACATGAACTCAAGAATGCAAAAACAAAAAAACGATGGGGACGCAGTTAAAAGTTAGATGACCATCATTTTCATTCGTTATGCTATTTTTTATTTTTTACATTATGCACAACTCTCATTTATTGTGCAATAATCTAATTGTAACATGTATTTGTTACATATTTGGATGCCTTTTTATGCTTTAGAAAACATTTATGTCCAAATTTTCTGAGGGCTTGGAGCGGATGAGGGCATTTACATGGAAAACGCGTCTCAAAATTTTATAGTCAAGACATTTCTTCCAGAACCAATTAATTTCGGAAGTAGAGGTAACTCTGTACTCGTACTTCCAAAAAAGCGAATGGCGGTGGTTACATCGTCTATGCAAATCGTCTCTCAAAAGTCTTCTGCTGCATTCGATGCAGGTTCAGGAAGTCGGATTTAACCCGCTCGGAATGTCCCAGTTCTGACCTCCAAGTGTTTCAGACCAACGTAAACAACAAAGATGGCAGATTTGAATAAATCCTTTGTTGTTCTCGTGCACCACAACACATTTTGACCTCTGGCAAACTCTTCGTAATTTCCTTCATTTATATCAATAAATGCATATCTCATTTTCACAGCATTTCATTCATTTCACAGATTAACCTTCATGCAGGTCGGTAATCCCGTTGTGTTATGTGAGCTAATGTCAAATAATAAAATCAATGTTATTTGAAAGATATGTTTCTCATTTTGCAAGTGATGTTTTGCCATTCACAGTCTATGTCTCTATGAAGGTCGCCATCGTCGAGTGACATCACATTGAAGTTGGTTGATGAAGTTGGGGGTCCTTGTTTTTTCCCCTCGGACCTCCCAGTAGAAAGGGCCACTTTTTCTGGTCGAAGACTTCCCACCTTCCCCAAATGCAGTAATAGAGCCAAGTGTAATGCAATAAATAAAACGATGAGCTAACTAAGACCTGGTGGAAATCAAGTTGTGGCTGAGCAGTTCCTTCCTTCGAGCCACTCATTTGGAACAAAACAGAGCTTTCTCCTGTGTTTTTAAAACATCCAGACTTTCAATCTTGAGGTCATATCATGAGCCATGGCAGGGAGGAGGCAAAGTTTTTCAACACGTCTCAGACAGTCAGGACACTCAATCGATTTGTTCAAGCTATTTTCAACACTTCAAATTGGCTGATAATGTGTAAAATGAATGGATGGTGTGGGGACAGACCAACAGTTTCAATTTGTGTGTGTCTGTGTGTGTGTGTGTGGGGGGACTGTAATCAAACAAAGCAAGAGTTACTTGGCTATTTCTGACCTTGCCATCCAGCTTTGCAGACTGGCTTGACATCAATATGCACAGCCACATGCTCCTTGGCTGTCTTTTGACCACAGTCAAAGGCTGTCACCAGAATCTTGTAGCTCTGCTGCCTGTCATAGCTCAGTCGTTCCGTGTTTCGGATATTACCTAAAGGGCACCAAAAGAGAGTGGGAATTAATACACACACTCACTTCTCCTCCTTTGGCAATATTTTGATTTCATTTTTTTAAAGATTTTGAGAATCACTGGAAACTGGAATCGAATGGAGAATCTGGAATCGGAAACAAAGTCGTCCAAATTCAAACAACCAACCGTACTGATGTAGTCTTTCGTGGTGAAGTTCTGATAAGAGAACCTGTAATTATATGTGCCGCCCGTTTGACACTCACCGTTGCGGTCTATGGCAAATGGTGTGCCGGCAGTGACAATTTCATAGTTGCAGATCTGACTGTACTGTGGAGAACAGTCCTGGTCCCAAGCCTCCACCTGTGACAGCACAAATTTACACTTAGGACAACAAACATGCAAGCAAACATACAGGCACACGCACAAACACTCACCATTGCTCACCATCTCTCTCTCTCTCTCTCTCTCTCTCTCTCTCTCTCTCTCTCTCTCTCTCTCTCTCTCTCTATGTGTTATATATACAAATATATATATCTACATATATATATGTATATGTATATATATACTGTGTAAAAAAGAAAAAATCCTCGTCTCACCCCTCGGGTGGTGTCCGTCCCCCATTCAGCTCGGGTCCTCTACCAGAGGCCAGGAAGCTTGAGGGTTCTGCGCAGTATCCTTGCTGTTCCCAGCACTGCACATTTCTGGACTGAGATGTCTGATGTTGTTCCCGGGATCTGTTGCAACCACTCATCTAATTTGGAGGTCACTGCCCCGAGTGCTCCGACCACCACAGGCACGACTGTCACCTTTACCTTCCAGGCTCTCTCCAGCTCCTCTCTGAGCCCTTGGTATTTCTCGAGTTTCTCGTGTTCCTTCTTTCTGATGTTTCCATCACTTGGGACCGCTACATCCACTACAACGGCTTTCCTCTGCCCTTTATCTATGATCACGATATCCGGTTGGTTCGCCATTACCATCTTGTCAGTCTGGATCTGGAAGTCCCACAGGATCTTCGCTCGGTCATTCTCCACCACCTTTGGAGGTGTTTCCCATTTTGACCTTGGGGTTTCCAGTCCATACTTGGCACAGATGTTTCGGTAGACTATGCCAGCCACCTGGTTATGGCGTTCCATGTAGGCTTTCCCTGCCAGCATCTTACACCCTGCAGTTATGTGTTGGATCGTCTCGGGTGCCTCTTTGCACAACCTACACCTTGGGTCTTGTCTGGTGTGGTATATCTGGGCCTCAATGGCTCTCGTGCTCAGGGCCTGCTCCTGAGCAGCCAGGATGAGTGCCTCTGTGCTGTCCTTCAGGCCAGCCCTCTCTAGCCACTGATAGGACTTCTTGAGATCAGCCACTTCAGTTATGGTCCAGTGGTACATCCCGTGTAGGGGCTTGTCCTCCCATGATGGCCCCTCTTCCAGCATCTCATCCTCTGTTCCCCATTGTTTGAGACATTCTCTGAGTATGTCATCTGTTGGAGCCTTCTCCTTGATGTATTCATGGAGCTTGGATGTTGCATCCTGGACAGTGGCTCTCACACTCACTAGTCCCCGGCCTCCTTCCTTTCGGCTTGCGTACAGTCTCAGGGTGCTGGATTTGGGATGGAACCCTCCATGCATGGTTAGGAGCTTAACATCCGTGGTCTGAATCTCTTCCTTTGGCCACCTGATTATTCCTGAAGGGTATCTGATCACTGGCAGGACATAGCTGTTTATTGCCCGGGTCTTATTCTTGCCATTGAGCTGGCTTCTTAGGACTTGCCTCACTCGCTGGAGGTATTTGGCTGTAGCCGCTTTCCTTGTTGCCAGTTCAAGGTTGCCATTGGCTTGTGGTATACCGAGGTACTTGTAGCTGTCCTCAATGTCTGCTATTGTTCCTTCAGGGAGTGAGACCCCTTCAGTGCGGACTACCTTTCCTCTCTTAGTCACCATCCGACTACATTTCTCAAGCCCGAATGACATCCCGATGTCGCTGCTGTAGATCCTGGTTGTGTGGATCAGGGAGTCTATGTCCCTTTTGCTCTTAGCGTACAGCTTTATGTCATCCATGTAGAGGAGGTGACTGATCGTAGCTCCATTTCTGAGGCGGTATCCATAGCCTGTCTTGGTGATTACTTGGCTTAGGGGGTTCAGTCCTATGCAGAACAGCGGTGGGGAGAGTGCATCACCTTGGTATTTGCCACTTTTGATGGACACTTGGGTAAGTGGCTTGCCATTGGCTTCAAGTGTGGTTTTCCACATCCTCATCGAGTTCGCAACAAAGGCTCTTAGGGTCCTGTTCACCTTATACAACTCCAAGCATTCAGTGATCCATGTATGTGGCATCGAGTCATAGGCTTTCTTGTAATCAATCCAGGCTGTGCACAGGTTGGTATGTCGAGACCTGCAGTCTTGTGCGACTGTTCTGTCAAACAGGAGCTGATGTTTGGCTCCTCTGGTATCTCTACCAATGCCCTTCTGTGCTTCGCTCATGTATTGATCCATGTGTCCACTTATCTTAGCCGCAATGATGCCTGACATGAGCTTCCATGTTGTGGAGAGACAGGTTATTGGCCGATAGTTGGATGGGACTGTACCCTTTGAGGGATTCTTCATGATCAGGATCGTTCGCCCTTCGGTTAGCCATCCTGGGTGAGTCCCATCCTTCAGCAACTGGTTCATTTGTGTTGCTAGGCGCTCATGGAGTGCTGTGAGTTATATATATATATATATATATATATATATATATATATATCCATCCATCCATCCATCCATTTTCCGAACCGCTTGATCCTCACTAGGGTCGCGGGGGGTGCTGGAGCCCATCCCAGCTGTCTTCGGGCAGTAGGCGGGGGACACCCTGAATCGGTTGCCAGCCAATCGCAGGGCACACAGAGACGAACAACCAACCACGCTCACATTCACACCTAGGGACAATTTAGAGAGTTCAATCAGCCTGCCATGCATGCTTTTGGAATGTGGGAGGAAACCGGAGTGCCCGGAGAAAACCCACGCAGGCCCGGGGAGAACATGCAAACTCCACACAGGGAGGCCGGAGCTGGAATCGAACCCGGCACCTCTGCACTGTGAAGTCGACGCGCTAACCACTGGACTACCGGGCCGCCCATATATATATATATATATATATATATATATATATGAGAGAGAGAGCTGGAATTTAACCCGGCACCTCTGCACTGTGAGGTCGAAGTGCTAACGCTGTGTGTGTGTGTGTGTGTGTGTGTGGAAATTATTGACCAATCTCAAGAGTGAAAAAAGGCTCGCTCTCTTTGTAAATGGTTGAAAAAAAACATGCCTTTTGGGGGGGGGGGTTGGTCTCTTAAATAGTGATGCTTTTTTTGGGGGGAGACACAAGAATTGCGCTAGTCATTTGCGTCACGAGTCATGACAACGTTAAAATGTGACGTAATTGTGGCTTTAAAGCCACAGACGTGTTTATATCATGGTGACGGATGACACATAGGAAGTGTAACCAAAATACCTGCAAAATGCTGTCATAGATCTTGCCTTCAATGACTGAAGCCTTGTACAGAGGCTCCCGAAACACGGGGCAAAACTCATTGACGTCATCCACCTGAATATGAACCACAGCTCTAGAGGAAGCCATAGAAAAGGAGAATGGAGAGAGGGAACATCAGGGACACGCACAGGGACATGTAGTTTGGAGGTGATTAATGGAGAGAAGAAATAGCAGAGGCAGGAAGCAAAGAGATGGATGGGGGGGAGGAAAAGATGATCAAACTTCATGAAAACCTTTTTCATGGTCTATCTTAAGAACGCCAAATGAAGCCTGGAGGATGGGGGGGAGGGTAATCTATAGGAGAATCCAGTCAAATTTAAATCAAAAAGGCCACCTCGTCTTGAGAACCTGTGCAGACAGACCTGCAAAAAAACATTCACTGTACGATGAAATTTGTGCACCAGAATATAAAACCCAGGCAATAATTCACACAAGTTTTCTTTTTGCGTGACCTTCCTTGTAACTTGTGTCTGAGGACGCACATCTGGCAAATTAATGACATTAGCTTAATGAGGCCTATTTAGAATGTCATGCAGTGATGAGGACACACACACACACACACGCACGCAACGCACGCACGCAGACAGGCTGCACCATTCGTCTTCCACTGGAGAAATTCATCCCAGAGCTCCCTGAGCTCATAAATTTCCCTTTACCGCCCCGTCTCTTCATACCTTCAGCGCCAAGCCAGGAGCATCCGCATTTTCACAGCTTGCTGTGTATGAGCAAAGAAGGCGGCGGCGGCAGCTTTGATGCCATCAATGGCAGAAGCCATACACAAGTGAGTGCACAATCCTGTCAACCGACATCATCAGCACGTCTGAAGTGACAGAGCTCAATGAAAAGGAGGACGGCTCCAGAAGGGGCGCGCTGCCGTGACTCGACCCAAAACTTATCACCAGGGCATAAGGAAGGAAGGAAAGAAACAGTCTGATCACACGCCGTATATGTTGAACCCCCATCTATCTTTCAGATACAACAGCAACATATGATTTGATTGAAGTTGGTTATTTGATCACATTGATTCAAAATAATGACCTTAATAATAAGCATCTGTTAATTTTTCATGTGCTGGGGATGACCCACACCACATACAGAGTATCTCAACCGTCAATTGCAAGTCAACTTCCCCATACTGCCGTTCCGCACTATTAACAAAACTAGGCTTTACACAATCAGGATTTTGGAGTAGATCACTGATCGGCGAAATCTGATCAGAAGATGGGTCAATTGATCCAATACCTGTAAGCAACTTGTTTATATGCTGTACAGTCGACCCAAGCTATTCGCAGGGGATTGGGACCTTGAATAGCCAACATTTGTGTCGAACTGACTCCCACTAAAATGCATTTGGAAAAATATAATCATGATTCACCAGCAGAAGCTCTCCCTAAAACACTGATAACGCAGATAAATATTAACTACACAGACATGCCTCCCCTCATTTTTTTTTTTTTTTGGGATCCAACAGTGTAAACCTTGGGCTATTCACAGTGGCAGTAAAGAACGGCGTCCCAAGTGTTTGCTGAAATGCCCTATTAGGATCGATTGGCAAATGTTGACATTCCAACCAATCACAGCATTTGCATAAAATGCAAAATATCTGCTAAACTTCAAATTATGGAGCCCCGTCTAATGCTGATCAATTCATTGTGGGCTTGGATCTTTTTTTTCTTTTCTTCTTAATGGATTAATTTGTGGAACTGTCTTTCTTAGTAGCTTTGATGCCAAAGTGTTGTGTTCCTGTCATGCTTTGTTTTCTTGTATCCTACCAAAAAACTTACACTTATGACTCATTCCAAGTTTGAGAGCAATTAGCAGTAAGAGGCGGCTTTAACAGTGCGTGCAACAGTCGCCATTGTTAAAACTGCCCGTCTATTGGACGGGAAACATAATTGGTGACAGCAACACAAAGGCGCCCACAAAGCCATCAAACGGAGAAGACAAACACAAATGATTATTCAAACTCGGAAATTATAACGTTTTCCCAGTCTCTCAATTCATGTCAAATAGACTGTTGAAAAACTAAGTTAGTGTCATGTTAGCTTTTGTGGCATCAAGACTCAATACGATTTTCTAGTTGGCAGCCATGATAACTGTCGAGTTATTTGTCTGAGGGAGAAAAACTGCTTCAAAACTTGAAAATAAAATAGAATGAGGCGTGAAGTGAGCACACCCTGCTGTACTCACTTGTGGGATTTCTTCCAGTCAGCCCCACCGGGTCCGGCTCCGCAGTCGTAGGCTTGGATCATGAACGTGTATTCCTTCTGGCTCTCGCAGTCCACAGGACCCCTGGCTCTCAGTAGTCCTTCTCCTGAGCTGCGATTCAACACCACCACTTCGAACGGAACGTCCTGGCCAGAAATCTTAAAGGCACAAATTTCCCCTACAAAGAGAAAGAAAGACATTGAACAGCTCTCTAATCTGCAAGCATGAAGTCAAAGCAGCAGTCTGTTTTCGGTGATGGATTGGTCAAGGGTGAGTCATGACCTGCCACTCGGCGTGCCTACTTTTGCTATGATCCACTTCAATCGGACAATACATTGAGCCAAGCTGAGAAATGTGAGGATATCGTTTCCTTGAACTTTGGCTCCCATATCTAATCTGCTGAAGTCCATCATGTAGCACAGAAGAAGTGCCCCCCAAGCGGGGCTTAGAGTTCCCATAGAAAGGGGGAAGATGATTGCTCGTGGGTTAAGGCCATCGACGATATACAAGAAAGGGGTGGAGTTTATGAGATAGAAGATATGCAAGTGAAAAGATGAAGAAAGAACATTTTATTTTGCTGGACATTTCAAAAGATGTACTTGGATTAGGAGACCTCCTGTAGTAGATACTCCAAACCGCTTTGCCGCTGCACAGAACTGTCCAAATATCTCTCAGAATTTTTCCTCACAAAAATGAATGCAAATGGAATCTATCAATTCCAGGCCCTCCCCAAAAGGAACCCAGCAACAATTTGGGTAATGCACGTTTCATAAGGGAAGGGAAACAAATAAACAGGAATTGACAAAATCCAAACCTACCTGTCCCTACGTGAAAAAGTAATTGCCACCTGAACCTAATAATGGCTTGTGCCACCCTTGGCAGCAGTAACTGAAATCACGCGTTTGCAATAATTGGAGATGAGTCTTTCACATCGCCGTGGAGGAATTTTGGCCCACTCTTCTTTTCAGAATTACTTCATCACCACCATATTGGAGTGTTTTCTAGCATGAACTGCCCGTATGAGGTCATACCACACACTGCATCTCAATTGGATTCAAATCCCAACTTTGACTTGGCTACTGCAAAACACTAACTTTGAGGGGATTTTTAGCCAATCAGAGGTGGACTTGCTGGTGTGTTTTGAATCTTTGTCCAGCTGCATGATCCTAGAGCACTTAAGAGTTTGAGGGCAAACTGATAGTTCTTCTTCAAGATTTTCTGGTAGACAGTAGAATTCATTGTCCCATCAATCACAGCAAGTTGTCCTGGTCCTGAGAAAGCAAAGCGGCCACACATCTTCCAAAAAGTTCAATTTTTGATTCATCAGCCCACAGTGTGTCTTTCCAAAAGTCTTGAAGATGATCAAGATGGCTTTTGGCAAATGTGAGACGAGACTCTGTGTTCTTTTTGAGATAGCAGTGGTTTTTGCCTGGAAACCCTCCCGTGGATGCCATTTTTGGCCAGTGTCTTTCTTATGGTAGAGTGCTGAACACTGAGGTCAGTTCTTTGGATGATGTACTAGGTTCTTTTGCAACCTCCTGGATGAGTCGTCGTCACACTCTTGGAGTAAATTTAGCTGGTCGACCACGTCCGGGAATGTTTGCCACTGTTGCAAGTGTTCTCCATTTGTGAATAATGGCTCTGACAGTGGTTCGATGGAGCCCCGGAGTCCTGGAAATGGCTTTCTGACCTTTTCCAGACTGATAGATTTCATTCACTATTTTTTCTCATTTCTTCAGACCATAGTCTGATGCATTTGTTTCTTGAGCTCTTGGAGCCTACTTCACTTTGTCCGACAGATTATATTGATGTAAGTTCTCGATTCAATAAATGTGATGCTCGGGTGTTGCCTGTGAAATTGAACTCAGCTTTCCAAAAACTGCCGTTAGTTACTTTGTGATTTAAGAAGGGGCGGGGAGCAAATTTTCATATAGGGACAGGTTGTTTTGGAATTGTTTTTGTGCCTTAAAAAATTACATTGGCATTTAGAAATCTGCAAACTAAAGATAGCGTTCCCATGAGCTGAGCTTTTGCAGGTTTCACGGCCATTTTTGTTCCTCATTTGCCCGGTGAGTTTGGGAACAAGTTGTAATGTTTACATGTGAAAGATGGCAGATAAGTGACACCCCGGCACATCAACATACTTATAGCAAAAGGAAAGAGTGGGAATTTTCACTTCAAAATACCACTAACAACAAGGTTGATGCAAAGTTACTTGCACGTCACACTTGGCGGATGGGTGCAAATCCATTTTCTGCTCCATCCGTTGTCGCAAACATTTCTCGATTCAATTTGACAGTGCAATGCAATTGAGTTTTGCAGAGGCGGCGATATGCAAGACTGGAGGAATGTGTGGATGTGTCCAGTATGTTAACGGGAGAGATTTCATCTCGCCCCTGTCTGAGTCAGCAAACATGTACTTATGCATACACACGCGTACATTTCATTTCTTGCCACTTAGCTTGGTTCTCAGCAGTCACCCCCTGAGGGAAAGCTTTAAATTCACTCAGTCGAATCTTTGGGCCAGTACAGCGCATGGTGAAGGGTTGCCTTTGAAATTCAAGATAATCGCAGTACCGTTTGGCCTACGAGATTGAACTTGCCGCCAATGTGTGCTAAGAACAATAATGAAACATAAATGGCCCTCCAAAGACAATAAATGTCAGGCTGTCAATAAGGATGTGTTTCCAAATTGACGGGAAAAGTGAGAAAAGACGCGATGGATACAATTCATTACAAAGCCGCAGCCCACATACTTACATACTAAAATCACATTTTAGTAGCGTAGCTAAGAAACGGTGAGCGACAGAAAATTACAAACAAGAGTTGCACAGTAACTCACTCGTACTACAATGTCATATTTTTACCCTTACATGAATGCTATCAGAAAAATCACTTACGGTACCTCAGGAACATTTTTAGGACACTAGATGGCAACATTAATTAGTCTCTAAAAATGGAATACAATCCAGACAAAATCAATAAAACACCAGATTGTGCAATAATCTGAGAAAGTTTCAGAAGCTGCCACTAAAATCGAAATGGAAATTTTGATGTCATTAACTCCTTTTCTGCTCCCAAGTTTATTCTTGTCGTGTGCCAAAAGGTGTCTTGCCTTCTCAAATGCAGTAAAAGGTAAGTAAGAGATTCCATTAAGGGTAAGCTTATCATTTGGGGCAACAGCTTTCGAATAAGAGATTTGAATTAAATTCAAGTACAATTCCACAAATACCTCTGTAAAGTGACAATAAATGTCTTGTACATTTGACACGCAGAAATAAAAAGAAGTATTCGATGTTAATTAAACCGAAGGCAACTTTGCCAAAAACACCTTTGGCAAGGTGCACCCAAAGGAAATTTGTAGCTGTTCTTGAACCATTTGGAGTATCAGCATAGTTTTGGTCTCTTTTTGAAATCTTGAAGATGTTATCATTATGAATATTTCTCCCGTACAGTAAGAATCTGTGTAAGTGCTCCTATTACTGGACTATGGATGTTCGAAAGCAGAAAAAAAAGGTGAATCTTATGTTCGTCTAATTTCTTTTCACAAAATCTGCCTTGAAAATGTATTTAGAACATGATGGGCAAACTACGGCCCCCGATGTTTGGTATGGACTGTCAAAATATACATTTTTTTTTATATTTACCGTATCTTGTCCTGACACGGCCCACCTGTCAAATTTAGAAATCAATGTGGCCCCCAAGCCAAAAAGTTTGCCCACCCCGATTTAGAATGTTGATTAGGACTTGAAATCACTACAGGATCAAAGCTTGAGATCTCCCCAAGTTCCGGTTCAAATTCAAATCTCCAGAAACTCAGCTTTTAAAAGATATATAACATGTTCACACATGTACTCAGCTGACGACTTGCATCAGCGATTTGTTTTGACAGATGACGGAGGGCCCTTCGGTGGGCCCTCCTAACTTTAAGGATTTGACAACCCTGCCAAATTGGAGTGATTAAAAAAACAAAGACATACAAGATGCAAACTAAGGCATATTAAAAATCAAGCCACTCTTAACTGTCAATCAAATACAACTTCTACGACTTGAAAAAAATGGCTGCTACTTCATCTAGTATCTTTCTTGAGGCTACACGTAACTTATCTGCTGAAAGCCTCAACTGGCCGGAAGATACCCAACCGAGTCAACCAACGCAGTGACAGCGAGGCGCTCTTAAGCTGTCACGCCAGCACAAAGTTGCTATCCACACGCTGGCTGTCAAGTTTGATGTTTGTTTTTTTTCTTGCCACCCTACCTGCCCACCCATCTCTCTCTGCATGATGTGCACTCACATTGAGGCGCTCTAAAGCAGCCCAGGAGCGGACTAGCTGAACGGAAGATGCCCTTTTCAGAGTGTTGGCATGTGAATGTAAATGAGGCGTTTGACGTCTTCCTAGTAGGGGAGGCGCGACGAATGCTTGGGCCATGTGCATCACTGTGCCCTGTTTTAGCTACACCCCAAACCCTTCACAAAGAAAATAAATAAAAGTAGGTGACGACTAAATACTTTGTAGTTCTCAGTCTTTGCATCTATTTTCAGCAATAACGTACTTTTGAAACAAATCTCGGACACTACATGGTCTTTAATAAAACAGAATACAGTGATACCTCTGCTCACGAACTTAATTGGTTCCCAGAAAGGGTGTGTGAGACGAAAAGTTTGTCTTCCGAACATTTATTTCCCATAAGAAACCATTAAAATGAGAATAATCCGTTCCCAGGTCCCCATAAACATAATTTTCGACTAAATAAGCTTTAAAACTACACAAAAAAATCTACCTTATTTTATGTATAATAAATGTGGGAGGGAGGGAGGGAGTTACGGTTTGGAAGGAGAGTCACCTTCCACAAGGACTGTAGGTAACTGAACCTCCGGTGTGGCTTCTCATCTTTGCTTCTTAGAAATTGACTCTTTATTCTTTTTGCTGACTAAAAACCTCTTAATTGACACCTGTTGCGTGTTAGTGTACTGGTACTGGGACGCTAAGTCACACAAACGCACACCTCGTTCGTGTTTTTCAATGAGCTCCTTCTTCTACTCGATCGTAATTTTCTTTAATGTCTTCTTAGGCTTAACACTAGCCTGTGACGGGGTCTTTTTCGGTCCCATAATAGCAAACGTACACTCAATATGGTCCAAAATGTCTAGCAAACACAAACCACGTCCGCATTCAAAGAAAGGGGGTGACAAAGTGAACGGCGTGAGCGTGCGTCAGCTTCTCGCGGCCGCCACAGGGGCGCTGTTCGACCGCTTGGTTTGGTTCGTCCGCCGAAAACTAGTTCGTCAGCTGAGACTATATGCTCGCGAATTTAATGTTCTTGAGGCGAAAAGCTCGTGAGCTTAAGCGTTCGTGAGCCGAGGTATCACTGTAAAATATATTGTAATATAAATATGTAAATATAAATAGATTGTCTGTGTCTCATGTGTAGTTTTGTATTTTGTCTTTTTTTGTTAACTTTTCTTTTGATGGCGGCGCGGACACCCGCAGCGGCTCCTCTTGTTTCATGTTGAGAGGGAAGAAATTTCATCTGTGCTGTATGTTACACATACTGTACATTTGACAATAAAGTGTATCCAATCCAATATGCAGTGGAAAACAGTTGACTATTATTGAAAATACAGAGGTATGGCAAAAACAAAAAGCACAGAGGTATTATTACAAGCACTTAAACTGACTTGAGAGACCTTTTGCGGGGGGGGGCATCCATTTGGAGTGAAGAGAATATGAATGAATTGGGACATGGCATCATGAGTGGAGCAAAAACAGCATTTCTTATTCCTCTTTGGTGTTGTTCAAAAGGGTAATCTCTGCGCAGTACTGCACTTTGGGGAGGGAAAGCAGACCAAACCAGAGCATAACATTGGCACAACATGAATATGAGACTGCCTCCATGGGCAGGACCTCTTGGGAGAAGAATCGCAACAAATTGGCTGAGGAATGAAGCCTTGACTTTCGATTTGGAGTGACAGGCGACATTCCCAATTAGCATTGAGCCTGTGGGAGGGACACAACCATCTTCATCAGTTTTAGTAGTGAACAATGCAAAGTATCACTTTGGATCAGGATTGTGATTCTGTCACTGAGAGTGTGACTGCACTGGCACTGAAGAGATAAGCACTGTGGCCTCATGCCTCAGCCAAGCCCTGAGAGATAAGTATTACCAAAAAAAAAAAAGTGTCTTAAATCACACCGTGCGCAAGTCTAGGTCCGTCATTTGACAGAGTAAAAAAGAAAAAAGTAAACACTCCAACATACCGACTGAAAAATCAAGTCTGAGTCATGCTGAGTCAAAAGACAAAGAACACAAATAAGTTTTGAGATGAGTTTTAAAGATGGGTAGCGAGGGTGCTTGCCGAACGTTCAGTGGGAGGTCATTCCAAAGAGAGGGACCGGCAACGGAAAAGGCTCGATCCCCTCTGAGCCTCCGCTTAGTTCCTGGTACCTCTAATAATGTCTGGTCCGCAGACCTGAGGCACCGGGCGGGTGTGAAGGGGCGGAGGAGCTCAGAGAGGTAAGGTGGAGCGAGGCCATTTAAAGATTTGAAGACAAATAACAGGATCTTGAAAAGAACTCTAAAATGTACAGGGAGCCAGAGTAGGAGTGATGTGCTCCCCCTTACGAGTACCAGTCAAGAGGCGAGCAGCAGCATTCTGGACCAACTGGGGAGGCTTAATGGATGATTGGCTGACACCAAAGTAAAATGCATTATAGTAATCCAGTCGGGATGTGACAAAGGCATGAATTACTGTTTCAAAGATCGCAGACTCAGTGTCCTCCTCACTTGGACTGGCCACACACCCGACTTGTTCATCCAATTTCGTTCAGATGCCTGCATGGCCTCCAGCACCAATTCTCTAAAAGACAACTTCAGGGTTACTACCCACAACAAGATACTGTACAGTGGGATCAATTTTATTTTATTTATGACAATGGGAGGGAATATTTTGCAACAAAGTATTGCAGCAAACCTGCAGTTATGCTATTCACCGACTTAACCCTTCCAGGGACAGCGGTTACTACAGTGGACAGCTTATCATGTTATCAGGTTACAGGGTGCATGAAAGGGTTAAAGTTCTAATCGTCAGTGCTCAGTGGACGAGTCGAAGCGTTGCCTAGACCAGCAGTCCCCAACCTTTTTTGCGCCATGTCAGACAATATTTTCAGGGACTGGCCTTTAAGGTGTGACGGATTAATACAACAAAATAATATGATACGACCTGCATGAAAACTGTGGTATTTTCGAAACACAATAATAAACACGAATCATGACACGAGGAACATCCTATTTTGCCGCAACACTCTCTGGTTGCTATGTATATAAAGTTTAAATGTGCCTTCAAAATAAGATACACAGCAAATACAAAGTGCATGAAAAATACGACTCACCATCGCCGCATATTATGCAGAGTGGGCTTGGTGCGTGGGAATCTCCCGTTGAGGTAAAGCCGTATTTGAAGTAGGGCTCCTATTTTAAGTAGGATACTGTCTATTATATGCACCCAGCTTCTTTTTCTTGAAAGTCGTAGGCTCCTCCTCTTCTGTCTCCTGGCTGGGCCTTTTCCCCTTCCCAAAGAAACTTTCCAATTTTTTAAAAACTAATTTTGCTTGCTCCTGGGTATCATTTTAGCGGTAACCTATCACATAAACAAGAATTGCGCCTTGACCTGCATCAAGAGTGACATACTGTAGACAGATGAAACACAGAATCCGGTCATTTTTCAAAATAAAACATCGTTCAGATTCCGAAATGAATCAAATGGAAGTAGTGTAACTTATTTATTCTGTGCGGCCCGGTACCAAATGACAACATGGACCAGGAACGATCCGCAGCTCGGGGGTTGGGGACTGCTGGCCTGGATGACTCCATTTCATGAGGTTTTCAATTTTTGAGTCACCCTGCATCCAATACAAGTCAGAATTTTGTCCACTACAATAGCGCGACTTTGACTCAAGTGACAATCTGTAGTTTATCCATAACTAACAAAATTATAATGGTATTGTAATACTTTCGTATGGTGCTATACTGCTTGTCCATTGATGCACGAAAAGCTTTTCGCACACACGCACATGTGTGCGTTTCCCAGGCAGAGTATCAGACGGTCTTAAGCTTTGATTCCTTCATTCCCTGAACTGAGCCCCATGTCTGCTCATTTAATTAATGACAGACTAGTACATCATCTCTCTACTGACTGATTGTTTCCTTTTCCTAATCCTGAATAATTATTTGGGCAAATTGTAAAAGCGGTTGTTTGTATTCAACCGCATATTGCAGTCTCGCACTATCGATAAGACTTGGCTCGTATTATACTGGCATCATCCATCCACTCACATAATCGACATTTGTTTTTTAGTTTTTTAATATTTCCTTTCTTCCAATAAGACCGAGAAAACAACCACCTTCCACTATGTTTGAGTTTCCTGCTGTGGGAGGGGGTGGAAGATGCAAAGGCCGAAAACAAATGAAGGCTTTCTACTAAGCCATTCGACTGTGGGCTTAAACAGGATTTTCTCTCTGGTCTTGAGGTTTTGCCGAGGTCGTGATGAGGACATTAAGTTGACTGCAGGCTAAGACAGTTAAAAAGTCAGCTTAGCCGTGACGCCGGCCATTTTTTCCATTGCCGGTCTTGTGCTTTGATCTGCTTACTTACATCTTGACAGCAAATAAACTCATAATTAACAACGCTGCCACACGTCCAACAGTTGCAACTCGTATGGGAAGATTTTCTCTTCCCAGAAATACTGAATGATAGGGTTAAGATTGAACAGTTTGTTAAATGACAGGATGATGTATACATTTTAAAAGTGTCATATTCCAAGTCCTGCTAAAATGCCTCCAAAAATCCAATTTTTCTTGACATGCAAGGACCACAGTGCCGTGGGTGTCAGTGAAAGAGTGAGTGAGTGCTGGAAGCAATTCATCAGTCTCAGCAAGCTGGCTCATATAATAGGTCACCTCTTAATTGCGTTCGGGAGGTTGTTACAGCAACCGCTTGGCCTCAGGGTGACAAAGCACCTCGCACAGATGCGCGCATGCCAGCACACTAAACTACACACTCAGGTTTGCTATTCTACCGCTATGTGAGCGTGATGTGGCCACACAAAAAACAGCTCAAGTCTGCTGACAGACTTCATGCATCCGCTAGACCAGGGGTGCCCGTTACGTCGATCGCGATCGACTGGTACCTCGAGGACTGGTCCCAAGTCAAGCACGAGCGGTGTAGAGGGCGGGGCAATTTTTTTTTTTAATTGTGTGTCTCTCTGCATGTTAGTACCGTATTTTCCGCACTATATGGCGCACCAAAAAGTCTTCAATTTTTTTAAAAGCTCACCGAGCGCCTAAAAAAACGGTGCGTCTTGTGTATGGTCATTACGGTAATACATCAACTCCAAGATGGCTCCTTCTTGGAGACATGCTTGCAATGTTCTAACTTGCTGTTGGTTCAGTGAACTGTGTCGCCGCTTCATTAAATACGTTTGTTTTGCAGCTCAGAAAAAAGGAGAGCTGTGGTGTTCCTTTTTTAAAACAGTCTCAACAAATACAGGTATGTCTTTGTCTGTCTCCGTGCCTTCTTCCGTTTGACTCGAGAGGCATTCAAGACCACCTCCGAAAAACGTAAAATAATGATTACTTCAATGAAACTACGAAAATTGAAAATAATACATCAAAACTGAAAAACAAGCGAGGATATCACAAAATAAATTCTAAAGCCACCCCTACAGAATTTATATTGTGATTTCATCATTTGTGAATACACAACAAAGGAATAAATAACCACTACTGACATCTGATCGTACTGTTGGAGCGACGATCAAGGAAATGCCAATGCGTTTTTCGGAGGCGGTCATGAACGCCTCTCGAGTTGACCGGAAAAAAAAGAAGGCACGGAGATGGACACGGGGGCAGCAGCTTAAGTAGGAAAGCCCAGACTTCCCTCTCCCTAGCTATTTCTTCCAGATCTCTCCGTGGGATCCCGAGTTGTCCAGCTGGGTGACATAAGCCCTGTTCACACGGGCAGATTTATTTCGGCGCTGCTGCGGAGTATTTTGTTGCGATATAAATTTGCACCGGAACAAATTTTGTGGAGCGTTCACACGTACAAAGCCGCTGAGCGCAACAACACGAGAACAGATCGGGACAGCTCCACTTTGGTTTCACACGGGCAGTTCATGTTGCGGAACAAAACGACAGGAATGCGGAAGTAAAACATGCGCATGCGTAAAGAAAGAAGAAGGCGGGGAAAAGGAAGTACCATTTCCCCTCCTTCTTTGTGACAAAATGGCTTCTTCTCCGGAGAAATCAACGATGTGGTCGATAATCAGACGCCGCAGGAGAGAGAGAAAAGACCCGCCATGTTTTGAAGCGCAAAATACCCAGGATGCATGTTGGCAAGTACCTGGATGGACTCCTCTGACGCGTAGCGAGGCCACTCCCCCGCAAGCGAGCATTTGCTCTGGAGCAAATTTAACCCAGTTGCGTTCATATGTGCACATTTGCTTCGGTACTGCTTCGCAAATGAGCATTTGCTCCGGAACAAGCTGTTTTCGGGCACTAAGCCAGAACAAAGTTGCACGTATGAACGCTCGAGAGGAGCAGTTGCGCAGTAAGTCCGAAATAAATCTGCCCGTGTGAACAGCCCTATAGTCTCTCCAGCGTGTCCTTCCATACTTATTTTTCCATACTTATTTGTCATGTCCTTGTTTATGATGATACTAATGCAGCGTGTTCTACCGGAGACAAATTCCTTGTGTGTTCTACATACTTGGCCAATAAAGATGATTCTGATTCTGATACTTGTTGTTTACAGTCTTTTTTTTCTCCAAATTTACAGTGTAAAACAGTGTGCCAGCTGCCATTTGTGGCCAACATCGAAATAACAAAAATCAACTCTGCTCAGAAAATGAACACAAATAAATAACCCAAATCTGACTGCAAGCCTGAAATCCACGATCGAGGCGATAGTTACTGTATATGCAAAACATGAAACCAGGCAAGATGTAGTACTTCTGATATGTAGACTACATTATTGGTTGGTGTTCCCAACATTTGTCGCAAAAATACAAAAAAAAAAGGTCCCCCCCCCAATGATGATGGACCATTTTCATGTGTTGGGGGGGGCTTATCTGCATTGTCATCATCTGCATTGTCATCACTATCAACTAAATCCATTGAAGTTATGCAGCTTAAGAATTCATGAGATGAGCTAATGCAATTGAATTAGTTGTGTGTGGCAATTTAATAAGCCCCCTGCAGTTATGAAATGGATTGTAGCAGTGGTTAAGGTTGAGAATTATCTGCGCGAAAGATTATATGGTAGTATAACGGCGCCTCAAAATCCCATATTCTGTACTAAAGACATGTATGAAAATAAAGAGTTGTCATTTAAGAGATGGTTTTGGACAACTTGAGTAGTTTTAGTAATTTTGTGAGGTAATTGTCTGGAAGAAAGATGTTATTTTACCCCACAGTTCCCCATGGAGCTGAAAAGATAAACTGACTAAAATCATTTCAAAATAAAAATTGACAGCATGAAACGTGATTTTTGTTAACCCACAAAGTAATTGTCAGAATTTTAAAAAGGCCCCTGAAGCTTGTTGTTGGCTAAACATAGCATGTGGCAAACACCCAATCTAAGCCTGTCGACAGCAAGCAGCACTGACATCGGGGCTTGTCTGTGTCTCAGAAGCTGTAATTTTAGGCAGCAAATTACAGCACAGTGTTGGTGTACTGTAGCCGCTAAAGTTAAATACAGAGACAAAGCTAACAGGTCGAAATGGCACTGCACACCTATTATCTTGCAGGAAGTCATCTCAGTTCTACTGCATGGGGATTTCACTATAATTCCCATCTTAGCATGCGTGTGCGCTCAGGGGCACTTGCTTTTAGTGACAGCCGCGCGTTCCTCCCTCCTTGACCGAGCCATGTGCGCGCGGTCACTTGTGATGCTGCAAGTGCCAGCACTCGAACAGCTAAATAGCTTTTTGAGAAAAGCTGAATGGAACATTCCTACAAGAAGAATTTTGAGACACGCATTGTGTACGGACAACATACAACACAGGCAGCATCCAGTCCCCTCCACAAATATTGGAACCAGCAAGATCAATTCATTCCATTTTTAATAATAATAATAATAATAATAATAATAATACATTGTATTCATAAGTGCCTTTCAAGACACCCAAGGACACTTTTAAATAACAAAAACATTTTTTTACTGTTACTGGTGTTTCAAATCCAAACACACACACACACACACACACACACCGCAGGGCTGTTGACACAACAGAGTTTTTGATTAACTAAGAATATTAATTCATTCATTCATTCATCTTCCGAACCGCTTGATCCTCACTAGGGTTGCGGGGGGTGCTGGAGCCTATCCCAGCTGTCTCCGGGCAGTAGGCGGGGGACACCCTGAATCGGTTGCCAGCCAATCGCAGGGCACACAGAGACGAACAACCATCCACGCCCACTCACACCTAGGGACAATTTAGAGTGCTCAATCAGCCTGCCATGCATGTCTTTGGAATGTGGGAGGAAACCGGAGCACCTGGAGAAAACCCACGCAAGCCCGGGAGAACATGCAAACTCCACACAGGAAGGCCGGAGCTGGAATCGAACCCGGTACCTCTGCACTGTGAAGACGACGTGCTAACCACTGGACTACCGGGCCGCCCTGCTTGCTGCAGTTTTTGGCCAATATATTGTTGCACTTTGTTGTTTGTGTTGTCACATGTATGTTGCTCACAAACTTGAACTTTCATACAGGACATATACCATAGTTGTTTCACTGTTCTCATAAAAAAAAAAAAAAAAAAAAAAAAAAAAAAAAAAAGGTATGGTAATACTTTCATGCTTTTGTTCTGTTGATGTTTGGTATGGACTGTCAACATATAAATTTTTTTGATATGTACCGTATCTTGTCCTGACACGGCCCACCTGTCAAATTTAGAAATCAATGTGGCCCCCGAGCCAAAAAGTTTGCCCACCCCTGGTCTTGGGCCAGTACTCAAATTGAGTATTTTGTTTTTGAGTATTTTGTTGGAGTTGAATGACTACTTCTTTTACTACTTTTACTGAAGTAATTTTTTCAACAAGTATTTTACTTTTACTTGGGTACAATCCTTTAATACTTAATGTATTATTTTATGAGTATAATAATTTTTAACTGTGAAGAATGGCACATTGTTATCTTTTTTTAATGATTTTTGTTGGTTATAAATGTGTGAATCTTCCATTTGTTGTTAGACAATATAAAAGCATTCAATTTTTCTGAAAGTGGAAAGGCAATTTATTTATTCTAGATAGCTGTAAGCTAATTATTTTACTGCCCACTACATTCAACTGTACTGTGTTGACACAATAATGATACTTTATTTATATAACACCAAAATCACGGCAGACATCTCAAAATACATAGTCTTCTGGGGGCTAAGCATATATTAATACATTTTGGTAGAGAGGAATATAGGCCTACTGTCATATAGGTTAGGTGATCGGGCATCCTTCTAATTCCCTTGAACAATCAAGATTGAACTTTTGAACTCTTTATAATTTCTATTATCTAGTCCAGTTAAAGTCCAGGGGAGGAAGCCCCATCACAGTAAAGAGGATACTAATGTGATGTGTGTAGGTCTTCATAGCCTCTTCATTTTGCTGTCAAAGTGCACGCAATTGATGGATTTTTCATAGAATGTAGAAAAAATTTATCCCGGGGGGGCAAGCCCCCGGACACCCCTAAAGGGGCTGTGTTCCCCTTGGGGCTAAGACCCCCTTGTTCTTGAAACCTAGTGACGCCCCTGATAATACCACTTTTTTCTGATGAGAATCTTTTGATCTGCCTTAATGCTCAATAATCTAATGAATTTAAAATGAAAATGGGGAGTTTCTCAGCAATTTTAAAATTAGATTAATTAGATCAATTACAGATCATAATTAATTAATATCACCTTTTTTAATCTCTAGACAGCACTAAAAAATATCTCAAGAAACAAAACATCACCCATACACACCGTTATGCTGCACTTTGCGCAAGACTTGCGCTGGGCACAAAAATAGTGCCTTTGGTGTTTGTGGGGTTTTTTTAATGAGGGAAAATGGGAATCTGTTACATTGTCCTTTATAAAAACAAGTAATGACTTCGATAGAAAGTAAAGCAATATTTTGTGCAAAATGATTTAATGCTGTAATCCAATTCACTGTCCTGCTCCTTCTGGTGTGCCCGTCTTGGCACTATAATACCGTCAGGCAGACATATGAAGAACAATAACAGGATTTCTCCTTATACCATTACTCTAGTTTACCTGGTAAGATTCTGCATTTTAGTCATTTTTCATAGCTTGTTAGTATTGTTATAGTATCTGTCTGTGTGTGACTTCACAGTTTGTATTTAAATCCATTCCTGCAAAAACCGCGACTGTCGATGTTAACGTTCGCGTGTCAATCGCGATTTGTATTGTTTGACAGCGCTAAACATGGAATTCTCTTTGCTTTAGGTTTATTTTCGAGGAAAACCTCAGCTTGGAGTGGCATTAATAGTGATGAATGAACACTGGCATCCGTTAATGTTTGACTGGTAGCCTTTAAGAACCCTTGGAGAGCTTACGCATCCAAAGGCGCACCTTTTGAAATGTATAAAAGAGAAATCAAGTTATCGCGTGCCACAGCGGGCTGTTGGATTGTGGAGTGACACAGCTTTCATCAAAAGCTACATTTAAAAAAAAAACTAACAAAATTCTGAAGAGGAGCTAATGAGCAACACACTTGGAATATGCTGGGAAGCACAACATAATAACCAATGTGCCATCTTTCATTGATCACTACGTGCCACTTAAGGTTTGTCATAGTCGACCATCAGGCAACAACTCACGCATGGGTCCCTGTCATGTTTAATCATTTACTAAGGCAGCGGCTAAAGATTTTAGAGGAAAAAAAATGGTAGCTTCAACTTTGTATCATACTGAATCCTAAAGTTAGACATTTTCTGTAATGCCATTGATTGGAGCTTTTGTGACAACATTGGGCAACAGCAAATTTTAATCAAAGACGGCCTTATGTGTGACGTAGCGAGGTGGTGGTGGACCCCAAAGAGCAGGCAGGAGGAAGGAGCAGGGTGTACTTGACGAATCGTATTAAAGCATAGTGAAAACTAAATCCAAAACAAACAAAGTCCAAATTAGCAAACAAAAATCATGACTGAAGATCAAACATGACAGTAACCGAAACATGACAAACCTGATGGCAGCAAGCAAACAAACAAACATGACAGTAGCCAAAAAGCAACAATGACCGGACCCTGAGTGGTCGGGAGGGAGTCCTTTTATGCTACTAATTGCTAAACGACCAACAGGTGTGCAGCTCAGGGAGAGCCCTGCAGTGCCACCTGTTGGTCCCAAACCGAATCATGACATTAGGGCCGTTCACACGGGCAGATTTATTTCGGACCTACTCCGAAACTGCTCCCCTCGAGCGTTCTTACGTGCAACTTTGTTCCGGCGTAGCGCCCCGAAAACAGCTTGTTTCGGATCAAATTTAATCCACCTCAGGGAGGTGGTTTAAAAATTTGCTCCAGAACAAATGCTCGTTTGCAAAGCAGCACCGATGCAAATGTGCACGTATGAACGCAACTGGGTTAAATTTGCTCCAGAGCAAATGCTCGCTTGCGGGGGAGTGGCCTCGCTACGCGTCAGAGGAGTCCATCCGGGTACTTGCCAACATGCATCCTGGGTATTTTGCGTCTGATTATCGACCACATCGTTGATTTCTCCGGAGAAGAAGCCATTTTGTCACAAAGAAGGAGGGGAAATGGTACTTCCTTTTCCCCGCCTTCTTCTTTCTTTACGCATGCGCATGTTTTACTTCCGCATTCTTGTCGTTTTTGTTCCGCAACAGGAACTGCCCGTGTGAAAGCAAGTGGAGCTGCGTCGATGCTGCTCTCGTGCTGTTACGCTCAGCGACTTTGTACGTGTGAACGCTCCACAAAATTTGTTCCGGTGCAAAATTATATCGCAACAAAATACTCCGGTGCAGCGCCGAACCAAATCTCCCCGTGTGAACAGGGCTATTATGTGACCCAACATGCAATTTTACGCTGATTTAAAAACGTTTTTTTCAGATACTTTGACCCATAAAAGCTTGCGCAATAAAGATTTTACCATTCTTTGTAATTTCTAGCTGTGACGTTTCAGAAAAAAAAACTCGTTACTTATCTGTCCATTATTTATCAAGGGGAAAGTGAGAAAAAAAGAAAGCCTACCAGACAGTGTGAAAGGTACCTCAATTCATCAATGTCGCATTTTTCAGAGCTGTCAAGCATGTGAGAAAGCAGACACAAACTGGCCGTTTGTACTACAGTACATTTCGCCTCTAATCCTAATCTACACTACTCTGTTCATTGTCAGGAAAATTATCACTTCTGTGTTCTGGCGAAAGGCTTGCTCACTTTTGCAGATTTTCCCTGCTGCAGAGACGATCTGCTCTGATGGGGTGGAGGTTGCAGGGATGCACAGAAAAGATTTTGCTGCCTTTGATAGCATGGCGAAACGCCCCTAATTTTCATGTCACCATTTGAAAGGATCATCCTTTTTAGAGACTGCAGCCTCTCCAAAGTACATCTGAATCTCTTTTAGCGCTGTAACGTATCGTAAAAAGAAATCTGCGTCGCCACATTTCCTATTCAGTTATAACATCGCTGTAATAATGCTTGCATCACTAACAGTGTGCTTAAAATGTCATTGTTGATCTTAAGATCATATTAAAGCTTACATTACAAATCTACAGCTATAAATAGCTCACTCACATTGACATTGATGTTAGCAGCTATGCTAACCAGCCAAGCGGTTTAGAGTCCGAGACGACTGGCCCTCATCGTCAGAAATAGAATCGGACAAAAGGTGTTTCTGTCTCAAATGTTCGCGCATTGCCGTCGTGCTGCCATAAAAGCCAAGGTCTACTTTGCACATTTTAGATAGCCCATTCTTCGCTCTGTCGTTTTTGTGGAAATGTCAATGTCGGGTGACAGTTAGCCATGATAGCATTAGCATTACTACAGTTATGGACGCATAACCACAATAATACCACCGACTAGTTGACAATTTAAATTAATCGTTGAATCGTGGCAGCCCGAGTGGACAATGGAGAAAAAAAGTGTGGAAATTGGGTTGTTGCCTCGCAAACTGTTGAATGTAATCAGAATATAAACAGTTGTGCCAGCACTCTTATTTCCTCTTCAACAAAGAGAGCAGCTATGAAGTCTTTTTCACAGATTGAGTGTGGGAAGGCAAATTTTGTTCCATTACTGATATATTTCAGAGGGGGTGGGGCTTTCCTGCTTAATTAAATTGTTAAGGTGTTCTTTGGATAGCCATGTGTGTGTTGGTCAGATGTTTTGTTAATTACCACAGCCAAACAAGTGTGGAAATAGTGACACCCCCCACCACCCCAAAAATAAACTAACTAGAAAATGAAAAGGGTAGTCGAGTCCATTTACTTTTCCAACCGTGAACATGTCTATGAAGAAACCCTTGTGAAGACCCTTGTGAAGAGGTGCTGCAGTTGAAGTGACAATGTGGTAAACAGGTGGCATGAACGGAAATCCTACAAATGGATCGATTTGATTTTTTTTTAACTGTCCTGGTTCTTTCTGAAGCATGGGGTCGTAATCTAAACAAATGAGTCCGGAGCACTTACCTGGCTATCGGCATCCTCACACGCCCCCTCTGGGTCTCTGGCTTTGGACACGGCAGCTCATTCCTACACACAATTTATGAAGCGTTTTCCCCATTTCGGGCCCTCACCGTTATCTATCAGGCGGAGCCAGGAAAGCTTTCACTCCTTTACCAAATTACTGCCTGCTGAAAGAGACATAAAGTGGGCTAATGTGGTGAAAATTAGCCAATTAAAATCATTACACTACCATAATTGACCCTGGAGACCCATATCCAGCAATATACTGTACACTCTGCCTCTCGGGTTGTCCGTGTGTGTGTGTGTGTGTGTGTGTGTGTGTGTGTGTGTGTGTGTGTGTGTGTGTGTGTGTGCGTTGCTGGAATTAGGTGTAGATTGGACCTGCCGGATTGACTGTTAGCTCGCATAATAGCAACACTCGACCAGATGCCTGGCAACCTTTTTGTAGGGCTCAATTGCTCAGGTCCTTTGTCATAGTGAGAGGAAAAGGGGAAAAAAAGAACAGAAGGGGTAAGTGATTTGATAGAAAATAAAGGACAACAACAGAACCTGTACTAAAAATTATTCATGTTTGTGCATTTTGTATGAGGTTGTAAATCGCGGAGCTCTTAGCTATTACTCTCAATAGAGTGCCACCTTGACTGAAGAGTTTATTTTTTCCATGACCAAACTTCTCAAGTCGATTTAGCCCCGCCCCAAAACAATGCAATTTTTTACATGAGGTAGAAAAACCTTAAATGTGAGAATATAAGAGTAAGATTAATAAACTGCTTTCAAGGTAAAACAATGCATGTAATATTATATTTGTGTATTGCAAAGGTGCCTTGAAGGGGTGTGGTTACAACAGATATTGGAGCTGGTTAGTTAGCGTGTGAGCATAAGTGGTGTCCTACAGCCACCCCTTCCGAGTCTTCTCATTTTTTATTTGGATCCAAAATATGCATGATAGGTATTATTTTTGTCCCCTGAGGGTCCCTTTCCCCATATTCCACACTGTAGTATCTGTGACTTTAAATATGTCAGCTTTTTAATTGAAGGATAGCCAGTCTGGGGCTCAGTCACGGCGACTGCTGCAAATCTATAAAAGTGCTTATTATGCATTTATGTATTTCATTCGGGGAACTTTTTTACCATATTGGCCCGAATATAAGATGGCCCTGATTATAAGACGACCCCCTTTTTCAAGACTCAAGTTTGAAAAAAGACTTTTTGAACATCAAATTAATTTTTATACAGAAAATAATTACAGTACACCTGAAACAAATGATTACAACAATATATTTGAGAGAAAGAGCATGTTATTTTGCCTCATTCAAATCTAAAGTGCAATCACATTCGTAAATGAATGGCTTCTGGTTTTTGAAATGTAAACCACATCATAACTTCTCCTCAGCTGACGGTTAACCTGGCCGATCATGGACCCCTTTCTCCAGATTGTCACTATGTTTCTCCATTTTCTGTTATCTCTTTGATTATTTTCTTCTCTTTTCCTTGTTATGGCTATTTTTGATTTTTCATCTTTGTGCTACCGCCATTTTTATTTTTATTCTTCGTGGCAGGGGTTCACTTTGGCCTGGGAAGTCAAGTTAAGCATTCGCTTCAATGATATCTGGCGCCATCTAGCGGCGTGAATGGGTATAATGTCTAGACCCCGAATATAAGACGACCCCACTTTTTCAGTCTTATTTCAATGCAAAAAACACCGTCTTATATTCGGGCCAATACGGTAATTCTCACAATTTTTGATTTATTTTGTTAACATTTGTTTGATAAAGTGAGCGTAAGGAACGAGTCTATTAGGGATCACTTGTGAGGCCATTACAATATGTTCTGCGTCAGGATCATAGCCGTGCTACATGAGAAGGCAACTCTGCTTTGTGGTAGACACACTGGACTTGATCTTTTTTGGGAGGTGTGAAATGATCCCTACCTTTGGACAGTCTCTGTCTTTTACGACTGATTTCAGTCATTGCAATGCTATGAATTGCAGATGGCCTGAATAGACCCCTTGCTTCATCCTCATTCGCATTGGCTTTTCCTCTCCGTCCTTCAGCGCCTTTTTCTGATAAACCGATGATAAGTGTCGCCATTTGAAGCATCGCCTTTTGGAAACGGGAAGACATGAGTCAGAGGGCGCAATGGCCGCGTACTGACACATTACGCCGTTTCATCTTGTTGCCTCGACTCCTTCCATTAGTCAGACATTGAACATAGTGAATTTTGAATCAGCAGCACCAGTGACGGGAAGCACAACTGTGATGCGGAAGCTTTGTTTTTGGGAGAGAAACTTGATTGGCTCGTCCTTTTGAGTAGCCTTTAAAATTGTCACCCTGTGTGACCATGCTGACATTAGTGTTGCAATGACCTCCTGACTTTCGTACATTCGCGAAAGGCAGAAGCTCAGGGTTCATTGTTGCCTGAAAGTTGCCACGATCTACCTGTCAAGTCTGAATCCTACCAACCCCCTGCCCCCTCAAGGTCCTCCTCCCAGGTACTTGTAAACAAACACAAGCAATAAATTACTACTACTTACTTAAAAGGGAAGTCAAGTTCATAATGTTGTTTCCAATAATATCTTCTAAGCAGCCACTCTAGTCTAAAGAGGGCAGTGTGATTAAGCACATTAAGCAGAACAAGCCACCCGTTTTCAGCCATCCAAGATGCTGACATTTCATGCCACAGCGCCCCCTGCTGTCGACGGAAATTGACATCAAAGTGCCTGCAGGGCCGGCCAGGGTCACCCGTTCTCTGGCTTCGGTCACGGACGGATGCCGACGTTTGGGTTTGAGTGAATGTGATGTGGTACACAGGTTCAAAAGCCAGATTGGCCCATTTTATGCTCACGTGAACACAGAAAAGATATGCAAATCGGCATCTAATTGGCCTGTCAAGATACAAAAGCCCCATCAAGTCACCACAAAAAAGAAAGAATGCTGGAGAACTCAAGAGAAATCCTGGATTCATTTCAGCTGCTTTTCACAGGCACAATGCATGAAGCAATTTCAGTTCAGGGGACTATTGTTCGAGAGCAGGTTCTTTCCGCAATTATTTAGCTCCAAGAAAAGCGCTTTTCTTTATCCAATCGCTTCCATTGTCTCTCAACCTTTGCAAAGAGAGTTACCTTCCGTATTTACATATGCATACACCAAAATACAGCCATCGCCTCTGCATGATAGGCTAATAGTTGCATCATACCAGGATATCGGAGGTTTTTTTCAGCTGCAGCTTCCACTTTTTGAAGTGGGAGTAAATTGGAGCCCATTATTTGTGAGGTCAGGGTTCCCAACTGCCCGACCGAGAGAAGGCTGACATTTTCCAGGTAGTTCATCCCAAAGGTGGTGCTTCTTGTTGTTGAGGTCAGAGGCTTCTTTCACATCAAAGTCATCCAAACACGCATGGTCCAAAACTTTTGGCTAAGATGAAGAAATGAAATTCAGAGGGAACTGTGTCTACTCCAATGCCTGAAGAAGTTATGAATTAAATGACTGATTAAGAAGATTGCGTCAATCATTTAAATATTTCACATACATGCATAGACACATACACACCATGATATACATATACACTAGTCCCGTGAAAAAGTAATTGCCCCCCTCCTGATGTCAGCTTCAAAATAAATAAATAAATAAATAAATAAATACGCTTTTTGTGAGGCCAAGCCAAAGTCCGGATTTAAATCCAATTGAGATGCTGAGGTGTAACCTTTAATGGGCAGTTCATGTTTAAAAACAAACAAACAAACAAAAACAAAAAAAAAAAAATAGCGGAGAAGAACTAATTCCACAAACAAGAGTGGAACAAAATTCCTCCAGAGCGATGCGAAAGACTCATCATCAATTATCACAAACGCTTGATTTCTGTTATTGCTGCCAAGGGTGAGAGGGTCAGAAAGATTGAGGATTTTTTATTTATTTATTTGTTAATTTGAATTGTCCTTTGAAAAGTGCATTTTGTATTTCCTTGGGTTGTCTCTGAGTGACATTAAAGCGCACACACACACACACACGCACACACGCACACACGCACACACTGTATCTTGGATCATGCAAAAATGAGGGCGGGCATAAACTGCAGCAAAGCAGTGGCTTCCCTTCAGGGAGCTCCCACAAACCACGGTAGTTAAGTTAATGATGCGAGGGATGCAATCGTGAGGCTGTTAGCCACCACATGTCATTTCAACAAATAGAGCTCACTTGTGGCTCCAGTTTGGGCTCTTTTCTTCTTTTAAATGGGCCAGAAAGGACCCCTGTGATTTTTGTCACAGTAGCCCCATGCAACCTTCAGCTGACAACAGCAATACCACTGAATGTACTGCATGAGGGTTCAGATGTAAGATTTTGAATAAAGTCATTTGTAAATGGAATGTTTAAATATCAATATCCGTTTGTGGCTTTTCTTCCTCTGTAAACCAGGGCAGAAGTCCTTGCCAAAATAGCAGAGCATCGTCTAAACCTTCATTTTATGACGTCCCACTGGTGTAACGGGCTCATTTCGCCATCACTATGTGCCACAGAACAGATATTCACCTCTGAGGTAAATGTGCTTCTCTCTGACATTTCATTTGGGGAGGTTTGAACTTCATTAACATTCAGAGGTAAAATGTTACAACCTCCCTCTAGTGATTTCATCACAATTTTTTTTCTTTTTAACAATCTCATCTTGTAAGGTCTTTCACATAAAGAGATCCAGATATAAAACAAAGAGTGCAGAGTTAACAAGGTAATAAAAATGATGAGATCCAACAAAGACCAGTGCAAATATTATCTCAAAAATACAGTTTTAGCAGAGAATAATTTGTTCTTGCGGTCGTGATTTGCAATGGTGTGTTTGCCGATAAGAACACCAAAATATTAGTTGCAATTCATTGCTGTTCTCCAGCACTCCAAACTACATCAATAAACATACAGAGAACCCCCACAAATAGGGGGTCTTCTGGAGAATGGCCAAAATCCGAGCGCAATCGAGGTCCTCCTTAAAAAGGCTGACAAGTATCAAGTACAACTTTATTGTCAAATGTGTACAGATTAGATTTCCTCCCTCTTAAAGAGACAACAGACAACAAAAGGAGCCGATGCGGGTGCCCGCACCGCCAGACAAGTGCCTATAGATGCCACACGACGGTGGAAAAGCACACATTTTGTCTAAATAAACTCAAACATAGCTCAGCGACACCGCACGATGCATTTTCAATTAGTTATTTTTTTCGCAGCAATTTTTATTTTCTCGTTCACTATAATAACCTTGAACGGCACACGTCAAACTGCGAATATGCCAAGGTTCACTGTATTGTCCATCAATGCGTCCAGTGTGTGATTTTGATTCTTTTTTGTTTGTTTCTTTGTGTTTGTTGTTTTGTTTTTTTCAAACTGAAAGCATCAAATGTTGACGCTGTGCTTGTAGTTCATCCAAGTGAGGCTAAGCAGTATAAAAACAGTGTTTGGAACACATTATCTACATTTATTTTTGTGCTTGCAAGCACTTTGTTTTTCTTCTTTCTACCCCCCAAAATTGCTGCTGTCGACTGTAATTATCTTATCTAATTTTTTGTAATACTTATTGAGGTAAGAAAGTAACACATTTCTCCTGAACTATGATGTAATCTAGGAATGCTTTGTGGTTTACAGCTAGGCGTCAGCCCTTCAAGCGAGCATCCCAGTGACTGTTTGATGTTGTGCATGTGCCTCTTTCTTTAGACCTGCTGCACCAAATCAGCGCTAACTGCACAACTGCAACACCTCCACAAAGGACAAGCAGAAATGGAACAAACAAGGCAGACAAAAGAGTTGTTCCCCTTCCCTTCTGGGCAGGCAAACAAGCCTGGTCAATTCAGTCCTCCTTTTGACCTGCATTTGTTCAACTGCGAAAAGTATTCATTTGCCTCCTCACTCCTAGCAAACGTAACGATTCATCTGTTATTCTGTCAAATATCACGGCGCCTGCTTGGTAGGGTCTAGGAGTCTAATTAGCACGGTCTGAAGTGACAGGTGTTGCTGTGATGACAAACCATGGCAAAAGAATCCAAAATAAAGCCATCGGCGTTTGCAAGACAAAAATGTTGCAAGTGAATGCATTTGAAGAGTTCATTGTCTGACGACAAGAGAAGCATTTCAGCTCACGTCTGAACTTTGTCATGTGTGCAACCTTTTCTGCGTTTGCCCCTCAAAGGCTTTGTGGTGGCTGCGTGCGAGCTGATCAGAACGGGTGGGCACTCGCAGTCTAGCGGCTCGAAGCGTCCAGCAGAGACGCGATCGTGGAACACAGTTTGACACTTTATAGCATAAAGTGGAGGGCCGCTGTCATGCATGTTTTCCAAGTCTCCCTGTTGCAACACACCTGATTCAAATGAACAGGTTCAATATCAGCTGATGATCTGACCTGTGCTTTATCGGATCACATTAGTGGTGGAAAACATTTTGACATTTTTTTTTCAAAAGCGTGACATTTCTACAGTGTAGACTTTTCATATCACACACATTTTTGGTTTGTTTGTTTGTTTGTTTTTTCCAGAAGCACCAAATACATGTTGTACAGCCATGTATATCATCAAAACATGTTGACCACTGTGCAATTCTTTTGATGGGGATGGGGGTAAGACAAATGGGAACTGGCCCAGAAAATTATATTGCATGCATCCATGTTCTTTTTTTTTTTTTTTTTTTGCCATGATGCTCCCACAGTGCAGTTTGTCTATTCTCCATTTTCCTTCACAGCATGCTCTTGTTTCTCTCCAGCGACTTCTGTTCCGCAGAGGAAATACTCGAGTGAACAACGCCATGCTATTCTGGTACCATGCTGAATAGCGAGAATATATGCCTGTTGACTGTGGTCTCGGGATGAAGAATGGGAAAGAGGAAACTGACTCCGATCTGCTTCATGGTAACCTCGAGTCCATTGCGAGCATCCTTCATACGAATTGGATTGAAAAGGCTTGCTCAGAGCGCACCGCTCCATCGCCACACCTTGGCTCTAAAGCGACAGAGGGCCGGGCATTGTGGCACGCAGTCATAACTTACCCCTACACATGACGGTTAAGGCGAGGCCACTGCGCTGGCTTCAATGAAATGCGCCGCCGCAGGGGAGGGAAGGACAGGACATGAGTCAAAACGCAATTAGGACAAAGTATGGGCTCGGAAGGTGAGAGAGAGAGAGAGAGAGAGAGAGAGAGAGAGAGAGAGAGAGAGAGACTGCCAATAGGACGCATAGAGAAGAGCTTACAGCGGCAGAAGGCCAAAGAATGGGAGCGACGGCAAGCGGCGAAAAGCTGATGTCCGTCTCCTCGACGCAATTAATGAGAAACGTGGCATTGGGCTGAATAGGAAACAAGGGGGAAGAATACGATACAAACACGTGTTTGTATCGCTGTAGACCACAGGTGTCAAACTCAAGGCCTGGGGGCCAGATCCGGCCCGCTAGGTCATTTTATGTGGCCCGCGAAAACAAATCATGTCTGTCAACTTGCTAAAATCTGTACCAAAATGTTAAATTGTCACTTGCAATAAATAACGCTGAGATTCTGCAATAACTTTGTTACCCTCTTTACACTCACTTGAACAACAATTGAACAAACTGACTGATTTCAAAAGCAGTAATCTATTAATTTGTTGAGTACAAGTAATAATTTTGTGATTTCACTGTCATAACAGCCCTCCGAGGGAAGACATAACTCCAAATTGACCCGCGACTAAAATGAGTTTTGACCCCTGCTGTAGACAATGATTTAAAGGAGATCAATTGGGCGGGTGCTCCAGCATTTTTCTTGAGTCTCCTCAAGCTACTGGGAGAGTTTCACACTCATCAGGGTCAAACGTGTATCCAGAGAAGCTTGGACAGCATTTAGAAAAGCTGGCTGGGGCCAGACAAAAATAAATGGAAGAGAAATCTAAAGTTGAATATCCATTGTCCATGGTTGTCAGCGTCGGGATTAATAACTGCTCATTATGGCCAAATGGTTTTTAAGTGTTTCACAGGCAGAAGGGCTCTTTGTTTGCCTTGCAGTCTGGGAAACATTTATCTAATTATAACAACGCGCTCCGTCTCATTCTCGTCACTGTCAGCTCTGCAATCATCGCATGGCTGCCTCTTACAAGACGACACAATCAACATCTGAAAGCGTCATCTGAAGATGAGCTTTATAATGATGTTCTTCTGCCGCATCTAGGTGTTAACTCATTCCGTGGCGTATTTTTGAGGTCTGCCGTGCTACCAAGCACAAAATACCTGTGAAGAATAGAACAGACATGCGCTGTACATCTTGCTGATGACAAGAGCCACGAGGATTTTTCCTCCTCCTTGACCTACGTCATCAGCATCACAAGTTGAAGCGACTGGTCAGAAGTTTTTTTTAATTGATTTTAGAGTTTAGTGCCCAGAGGCGTTAGTAGAATAAATTGAATCCTAACACACTCAAAATTTGAGTGTTCAGCCTTAGAGGCTCCAATGTAGTCTGAAATGATTTCAATATCTTTGCATTCATTTGTCCATGCGTGTAGCTACCTGCATAGGGGATCGCCACATCCTTGTCAAGAGCAACAAGCGGAGGGTCCAGCAACACAGTCTCCATGTTTTCCGTGATCACGCCATGGTAAGAAGCTTCAATCCACGGTTTGTGCTTGTTGACTGTGGAGGGGGGGAGACAGGACGAGATTAATCTTTTTTTGTTCCTGTTCAACGTTTTACTTGAATGCACATTTCAATTCAAAGCAAGCATTGCAAGGATTGTTTTTGTAATTCACAGGTTTCTTTCCACTGCACATCGTATCATCTGGACGTCCCAAGTCAATTCAAAAGATCTTGGAATGGAAAGGAGGTGGGGGAAAAATTTGACATAGCTCCTTCTTTGTGATTGATCTCGGTGATACGACGACAAAACAAAGTCATATTTGGAACCAATTTCTCTTGACTAAAACAGTAGAGAGCCAAAATAAAAGCACCGTCCTACTTTTCCACGTCCAGAATGCAATGCTTCATATCCCCTGCAAAAACAAGCTTACTGTTCCCAAAACAGTTCTCGCATTAGCATTGTCCTTGTTTAGAAAACATGACGTTGTGTTAACAAAGTCAAAATATGAGGCATCACTAAAGAAAAAAAAAGACATCGTCGAAAGCATTACATAAAGAGTTTGCAATCGGACATTCAGGCAGTTGAAATGAAGATGTGTGCAAATATTTGATGGAATTGTATAATTGCTGCCAGATAGGAAGATGGTGAGCATAACAAACGGTGAGAATTGAGCAAGGTCATACAAGTAACAGAGCATTCCTTCAAATGTGACCTTGGCTCACATTGTCTTCACTAATTGAGAGATGCTGCTGTCGCCTACTTAAAAAGAGTCCTTCGCTAAATAGACATCAGGCAGTTCAGTAAATCAACGCCCCCGGCCACTATTTTAGGATAGATAGCCCATTGCAGACAGAAACCCCCATCTATTTGGTCAATAAAACCTTTGCAGCATGTTTTCTCTGAAGTGAAAACCTTGCGGCTCACACATGAGACTCAATGCCAAAGAATACTCTCATTGGGTCCTTCGAATAGAAGTTATCACTATGGGTGCAGAGAGGAAAGCAAGGCCCTTGCTGCAATGAGATTCAGTGCACCAGATGATCCAAAGATTACAACAGATCACATCACAAATGATTACCGACAGTGTGGATTATACCCCCTCCCGCTTTTCATCTCCTCAATCCAATAAGTACATAGACGCCTACATGCACGCCACAAGTGGAGAGGGGAAAAAAACATTACAGTGTTAATCACAAGTGTACAAGTATTAGTGCCTGCAGGAGCTTTGGTGTCAACACGAAGCAAGCCAGTGCAGTCCAAGTGTAGATAAATTCGTTAGGACAGGAGTGCAACTTTTCAAAATAATAAGGGCACAATAACATCCTCACATATAAATACAGTCATCCCCCACCACATCGCAGTTGACTTTTTGCGGGTTAGGTGCATTGCACATTTTAAAAACACAAATACACAGAAGCGGTGCGCAGGAGCACTGGAAAGTGAATATTGCGCGACAAGTCAGTGAGCTTTTGCACATTAAGAATAGGTCAGGCCAGTCTCATTTCAAAGTTGAATCGGTTGCCGCAATGATTGCTCCGAGGGCTAAGTTCAAAATAAAAGCTAAATAAGATATTTATAGTCATGTACCAGTATAACTGGTCACTTTTATTTTGAAGTTGATCCATGCAGCATATTGGATGGTAGTCTGCAAAGAACCATTGTGGCTGCTGGACTGACTAGGCTGGCCCATTACACCTGCCCTGAGACTGTGGCTGATGCCAGCGCAACAATTATGTGAGTTTTGCTGCACGCGGCTTCGACGTCGGCCATAGTGGGGGGGTGTTCGCGTTAACAATAAGACAGCATTAGCACAATTTAATATGCATGTTACAAATTCAATGACATTGAATTTGAGTTAAGAGTTTGGATTTCAATGTCTTGCTTTTATGACTTCAATATCAGCATTCCAAAAGTTAAGACCACACAAGGGTGAAACACTTTCAATGTCGGTGTTGAGTGTGTCCAGAATGCTACAGCTGTGACAAATTGAATTCAAAAGACATTTTGATTATTCACAAGCTAACTGTGACTTAACACCCTCAGTATTTTGCTATGACCAACCCCTAAAAAAGGTCAATGGATAGAGAGAGGTATGCAAAGACAGGCAAACAGTCAAGCACACTACTGAGATAGCTACAGCATTCATAATGTGAAACTTAAAGCTTGCAAACACAACAAGAATTTGAAGCACCGGTAGCACGCCTGAAAGAAGGGTTTTCATGAGTTTTCCCATTCGCCGCAAAGAAAGGCCCGAGAGTTGACTCTCTATAAAAAAGTGAAATATTCTCTTTTAAGATCCAGAAAGCAGAGCACTGAAAATGTAATGTGAAAAATATCTTCCATATCATTAAGACTGTAAAGCCATCTTTGACAAATGCACGGTGTTTGTCCATGACATTCTTGCCTGTGACAGCTAACAAAGCAGCAACATCATTACCAAACAGAACATCTTCAGTCATTACGGCATCATGGCGCCCATTACGGAGGTCTAACTCACTTACCGGGATAGTCTAAAATTGCCTCCACCAGGCCTGTGTCAAATCTATTCTGGCAGAAGAACTTACCAGAACCCATAAACAAGATGCAGGCCTGTCTTGTCCAGTAAATGGCATGACTGCCATTCCAGTCCCTTCTGGTACTCCGGTACACGATGTGTCAGTGTCATCCCAGAGGCACACTAGAAGATTTTAGTCCGTTCATCTCTTCTTTCATGTTTGAGACATTGTGGCATGTTGATGGTTACGCTATTCAGTATCTTCATGAAGAAACGAGTGGTGGTGAATGTGCCAAGTCAGCAGAATTGTTGGAAGACAAAAGGCTGAGGGGGTTGCGCAGCTACAGAAAAAGTCAACAATGTAGAGGCGAGAAAACAACATCCGAAAGAGAGGACTGGAAAAATCTAAATTACATGGGCAACTTTGTAGCCTCAGCATATTACCCTTTTGCTTGTTTGTGTGTATCAGGGAGAAACCTCTTCTTGTATGTGCTGTGGTGTTTTGTGTGCTCTGCTTATATGATACACAGTGGTCCTCTGTTTTTTGCTCCGAGTTGCAAGCTGTGTGTGGCAATAAACTCAAGTCAACACTTTTCAGTACTCAAGTTGATTTATGTAGCATTTTAAAAGCACCATTGAGTAAAAATCAATTACCGTATTGGCCCGAATATAAGATGGCCCTGATTATAACACGACCCCATCTTTTTCAAGACTCAAGTTTGAAAAAAGACGTTTTGAACACCAAATTAATTTTTATACAGAAAATAATTACAGTACATCTGAAACAAATGATTATAACAATATATTGGAGAGAAAAAGCATGTTATTTTGCTTCATTCAAATCTTAATATCTGAACATTTAAATATGTAAACTAAAGTGCAATCACATTCGTAAATGAATGGCTTCTGGTTTTTGAAATGTAAATGACCTCACAACTTCTCCTCAGCTGCTGGTTAACCTGGCCGATCTTCGACCCACTTTTCTGCAGATTGTCGCTACGTTTCTCCATTTTCTGTTATCTCTTCTATTATTTTCTTCTCTTTTCTTTCTTACCGCTACTTTATTTTTATTCTTCGTGCTACCGCTATTTTGTTTTTATTCTTTGTGACAGGGGTTCACTTTGGCCTGGGGAGTCAAGTTCAGCATTTGCTTCAATGATATTTGGCGCCATCTAGCGTCGTGAATGGGTATACAGGCGCTCCCCGAGTTACGAACATCCGAGTTACGAACAAACGGTACATACGAACATTTTCACGGGTCTGTCGAAAAAAAAAAGAAAACGTTAGATTTTGTATTTTTCCGAGCGCCTTTTTCCGAGTGCCGAACGGGGCGGAGGAGGACGGCGGAGGAGGACGGCGGAGGAGGACGGCGGACGGGACGGCGGCGCGACGGCGGCGGCGTTCGGCGGCGCGGGAGAGGCGTGGGGGGCGGGCGTGTGACGGTGGAACGGGCGGGGAGGCGTACGGCGCGCCGGTCGACGACCGGTCGTCTACTCTCCCCCACTGAAGCCGCTGCTAGTTTACCGGGCAGCTAACCCTCAGGACCTGAAGAACGTGACGAAAAGCTCTCTCCCCGTTATATGGATGTCAAACATATAAGCCTTAAACATACATTCCAGACAAAATATAGCACTGAAGCAACTTACGAACGAATTCACCTTATGAACAATCGTCCGGAACGTAACTCGTTCGTAACCTGGGGAGCGTCTGTAATCTCTAGACCCCAAAAATAAGACGACCCCCACTTTTTCAGTCTTATTTCAATGCAAAAAACACCGTCTTATATTCGGGCCAATACAGTATACCATAATTTAAAATGTAAAGATAAAAACAATGCTAATATAGATACATTCCATCTTCTATTCAGTCCATAAACAATAATGCATTTCTTCTGACATGTCTATTAAATCATGTATAAACATTGTCATTACAGTGAAATGTTTACTAATAGATACAAAGAAATAGTAAGGTGCAGTTTAATATGGCATGGAGCAAGGGTAAGTGATGGAGCGTTAACAATAATAATGCATACTTAGGCGCAGAAAAATAAGTAGTGTGTTTCCGGTAACATGAAATTTCAGCATAGGGTCGGTAGGTCGGACAAAGTTTTTTTTCTTTTAAATCTTTTTTTCTCCCTCCCTCCCCCATCAAAAACGTAAACAAAATAACCATAAAACATAAAACAAGGAGACATTGAAACCAGTGCCGGATGCTCGTCTGTCAAAGAGGGGAAGCTCAATTTTGGTCGACATCATAAAATGTGTCCGTTTATTTATACGCAAATTCTACTCTAGCTCCGTTGCTTTTCAAGAAAATGATCTGTGACCCTGTCATACCAACAAAGCGTCTTTTCCCCGTACTTAATTAGTGTCCTACAACTATAGGAACTACAATAATACCCACCTGAAATAAAAGATTAATTTGTCGCTAGTTGTTTGTTTACAACAAAGAGTGTCGCTCTCCAGCTCAACTCGGAACAGAATGCGAGTTGCAAAATTGCTCGCGACGGATGTCTACACTAAAAGCTCGGTGACTGGCTCATTTCAATGTCAATCGAACTGGCACACAGGCTCAGACAGATCATCCAATCTGATGCAGAAAAGCCTGGCGTCCAGTACCCTCCCACTGCCATCCAGTCCCACGACGAGCGTCCGTGGGCGGGACAAAAACCAGCTTGTATCCAATGACTCGTCTCCGTTCAACGCATTGGGACAACCTACCCTGAACTCACTACCGTTTAAAGCACAGCGAAGCTGCGGCTTGAAGGAGAAGGGACTCGCGTCGTAACCAGTAAGAAGAAGCTGATTCGGAGCAAAAGTTGAGCACATTGTAGCGCATATTTAGTCAATGACATGTACACACAATGAAATTTACATTCATATATTTGATCACTTATTCTTTTACATTTTAGGGGAAGCCGAGCTTCCCGTGCAGTCCGAGAGCAATCGCCACTGATTGAAACCCCCGCTTGGCGGCGAGAGAGTTGGGTACCCAGCGGCTGGGTGTTAGAGCCATCTCGTTACCTCTGCGTCCCGCGTCCTAGACGGCCCGTGGAGGTGGTCAAATAGTTCATTGAATCTTTTCGATACAGCAGTGGATGCTATTTTCTTAATATTATGGTGCGAGCATGCGACTGCAACACACAAATCGCGGTTTAAACTGTTGTCGGAGATCGTGGCTGCCGCCATGATTCAATGTTGTTGACAGACGACAGGGCAAACGACGCAACGTGAATATCGCAAGAGTTTGCACCGATGTGAACGCCCTAAATTCATCTTTCCTTTTATTATTTATTTTGTCTGTGGTTTTATTGTTCTTGTTTTGATTGTAAAGCGTCCTTGAGTGTTTTGAAAGGCGGTTATAAATGAAATGTACTATTATTATTATTATTACACAAAAATGTAGAAGGTTTGAAAAAAATGCCGACCGTAAAGTTTTTCTTCGAGGTAGAAATTCTCGGTCGGTCTGGTTACCGGAAACACACTACTTTTTTTTCTACGCCTTAGACACTGATGTGTGTAAGTGCCATGCTTTAGTAACTAAATGCCACACAACTAAGCTAACAAATCTAAAATATAAAACATTGAAAAGGAATAGCATTTTAAAAGCAGAAAAATGTTAGCTCGCGAGATGCAAAAACAAATGAGTCTGAATTAGACCAATGAAGTTTAATTTCTACAGTTGCCACCTAGCTACAGAAAAACAGATTGTTTGCCGATTAGCATTGCATGTTGAAGCCAATCGCTAAGAAGCAAATCTACTTAACAGTACAGTATGCTCAATGATTGGGAGGTTATTTGGTATTATCATTTGCACTAATATTTATGCTCTACATATAAATCTACATTCATGGGTTCATTTTAAGAGTTAATAAGAATGATTAATTTTTATATAATGAGAGTATCAGGGCAACATTTTCTTGATTTTGTGGTCTCACTAAATCCTACAACTCCCTTAGTATTTGCCTATTTTAGCTAATGGACGAGCTACAGTAGTTCTGCGGAAGAGCCACCTAAAAGGAGGATGGCCAAGAAGTGAAGGGAAGAGAAATTACAACAAAGCGAGAGTAGAGAATGGGCCATAAATGAAGATGGCCGAGTAGGTGATCTCCATTAACTGAGAATTGTAGGCAGTGAGAGGAGTACACTTGAATGCCGTGGGAGCCACCGCGCGGAATTAGAAACTGTTCCACTCGAGTGACTTGTCAGCATCTCTCCATCCTTATGCTGATTGCATGGATGGAGTCTCACCAATGTGGTTTCACAAGAGTGAGTAAACTCCTCCCACTTACTGGATGTAATTATTTGATCATATTTTTTCATGCTTACAAGCCTGAAGAAATTCCACTTTGTGACCGTGTTGTCCATGTTAAAGCTTGTGTAACTGTCAAACACAGCCAAGTCTAAATGACTCAACTGCTGGCAGCTAAAGTGAGAACACCCCCCAACCCCCACGTGAAAATCTGCTCTTTCCCTTTCTTCGCCAGTGGCATTGGCCACATTGGTATAACAAGATCTCAGGTGTGAGTGGGGAGCAGCCAGGTTAAATTTGGTGTTATTGCTCTCTCACACTCACATATTGGTCACTGGAAATGCACTAGGTAACCTAACGGTGAAAAGTCTTATGTGAAGAGATATAAAACTCAACTTTTTTTCTTCTAATGTAAATGTGAGGGCGCTTGAATCACTGGGTGAGACTGTCTTGAGAAGAGTCAGGCTTACCATACCATCGATGTACTGCATTTTCCCATCTCTATATCTGTAACCATCTCTCTCTAGCCATCTATCCCTATCGATCAATATCTAGATAGGTATCTAGATTGCTACTTAGCTAGCTAGATAGATAGATATAGATTCAGATGATGTTCAATGGTTTTCTGTGCTGACAAAGTTATGAAATTCTGTATGATGCCCGTCTGCAACAGGAGAAGTGGTAATACAAAACCCTTCATCCTGATATGATTACTGCCAAATGTGCATTCACAGAAATGCATATCAGATCAGGAGGCAGTTTGTTGTGCTTCTGCGGGATCTTATTACATTGGAGACCTGTGACCACACAAAAATTCTTGATTTGGTTATAATACTCTTCAATCTTTTAGCTATTAAAGGGGACTCTGTCATGTTCGCACATTTTGAAACAGGTCCCTGGTTTCTTTAAAAAAAAAAAGTCTGAAATGCTCTTCCATCAAACTCGCTAAGTTAATTCATAGTGCAGCACCTTCAACAGCCACTTGTCGAACAGCTGTTGCCGCTGTATTTTGAAAGGGTAAATATTGTTCGACTAATTTAAGATGTCAGATCATTTTACCAGATCGAAAAGCAGGACAAAATGGACTGAATTTCATTCAGCACTTTTTATAAAAACTGAACTGAAAATGGAACAGAACTGAAAGGTGTGTGAGTGAGTGTGTGTGTGTGTGTGTGTGTGTGTGTGTGTGTGTGTGGGGGGGTACTCACCGCTTAAAATAAATAAATAAATAAATAGAACTTTGGACACCACTCTGCTAGAGGGGAGAACCAGAGACATCTGTAAGTGTCGAAATGTAATATTGTCTCCAGTGTGACAAAATGTTGTTAGTGCCGTGCATCACTGAAGAAGCAATCAATGCTTCCATTTAATACACTCAGCATGATACAAGCTGAGGAAAAATGAATGCACAGCTGATTAACTGAACAATTTGCAACACGTTTAAAGCCTCGCCGAGCTGGAATTGACTGATTTCTCTCCTGTGGTTTGAGTAGGCATGCACGCATGCTATTGACTTACACAAGAGGGGGGTGGGGGGGAACTTTTTCTGATAAATGTTTTTGAGGTAAAGGTTGAGATGATTACCTTGTGCTTGTTATGCACAGGTCCTGATCGACCCGCAATCGATGAATATCCATGCTGTATCATATAAAAACATTTTTATATTGGAGTTTAACACCTCTCTGATAATTCAAAATTTTAAACCACTCGTTTGACCCGGAAAAAACATTTCCAGCATTAAATATAGAGAAAGACTGTTTTATAAGGTCTATATGTTAGATACATGTATGTGTTGAAAAGGAGGGGCCCGGTAGGGTGGCATGTGACATTGGCCGACTAGCGTGAGAGTCTCTGGCCGGGAGCTGTGTCAAACAGCAGCTCCTACATGAGTGTGTGCATTGTGCTTTACCGTTACCCCGGCATTGAGCTGAAAAGTGCATTGGTGACTGTCTCTCTCATCCATGTTTATTGAGGATGAGCACATCCGCTTCACACTGGATTTCTTACACACCGCCTGAGGTCATATCCAAACCAGCACACTCGAGACGGCCAGGCCTGGTGTACTATTGATTGACAGAGCTAAAGAAACTCGTGTTGGTTAGCCAGCTACATTTCAGCAAGAGCCTTGGGCAACCTGCTCCTAACAACTATGAATGCATGTGCATGTTTTGTGTATGCGTGTGTGCAAGTGTGTAGATTGCTGGAATTCCCAGCAGCCCACAAGTGTGACTAGGAGGATGTCTGACAGGTGAAGATAAACTGAAGCAACAGCGCTTTAAACGCAACATGCCAGACATGGAGCAGATTGTCTAAATGGCACAAATGTCGAGTATGTATGGGATCCCTCACTTATCGCGGTTAATGGCGACCGAGACCGAGAGTGAAAAAACGCGAAGTAGGGTTTGCCCCCCTCCTGCACCCCCTATGAATTCTTGTGTAAGGGTTTGTTGGTACCAGCATGTTTAAAATATGTGAACAGTATTTATACTTTACATATTTGAGACAAAGACTAGGAGGGGTGAACATTTGCGACTGACTGTGAAGGAAGCAAAATGCCTGTTCATGTCAGCATTTGTTCAGGGTCACAAACGTTTGCCAATAATTTTCCTTGCCACACAAAAATTTCAAACATGTTCAACATTTTTTTCCCGTAAGAAAACGACAGGCAAACGTTTGCCACCAAACCCCAATGTGAATGCAACATTCACTGGCAAATGTTCGCCGCTCAGTAGGCTAAGGGGCTAAGACCAAAAAAGTGCACAGCCTGCTTCAGAGCCACCTTACCTCTCTGAGCTCATCCGCCCCTACACACCTGCCCGGCACCTCAGGTCTGCGGACCAGACATTATTGGAGGTACAGAGAACTAGGCTGAGGCTCAGAGGGGATCGAGCCTTTTCTGTTGCTGGTCCCTCTCTCTGGAATGACCTCCCACTGAACATTCGGCAAGCCTCCTTGCTGCCCATCTTCAAAACCCGCCTCAAAACTCACTTGTATTCTTTGGCATTTGACTCAGCATGACTTAAATTTGTTCTTGGTTTTGCTGTTTGGTGCTTTCTAATGTCTTTGTTACAGATTTGTTGCATCACTGTTGTATATGTTAGTTGTTCCATGTACAGCACTTTGTATGCAGCGATGGCTGTTTGAAAGTGCTCTATAAATACAGTTGAGATGAGTTGAGTTGAGTTCACTCCTGTCATACTCAAAGCCACTGGGCTAGATCCGGTCCACTAAATCATACGTGGCCTATTGCATTGAATCTCACATCTACATACAAAGTACGTACACACACACATGCACTCGCACATGTTAAATAGTGTGCACATTAGAAACCTCCACTTTTACATTTGATGCACAGAAAGGTTACTATCCAAATAAATTGTAACCATTCTGACTTTACTGGCTGAGACCAGGGACGTACCACCGAATGGTATGCAGGCTTCTTGTTGTGGTACCTAATAGAATCAATGAAATTAATTCAGATTAAAAAAATTTTTTAAATAAAAACATGAATGACAGTCAAACATATGGGAATAAATGAAAATATCTTGTCAATCTGTGCCAAGAAAATCAAGGGAGATACAAATGAAAGCACACCATTTACTCCGATTTAACTTTTAAGTATAGTACATTTGCATTTAGTATTTGAGAGTTACTCTTTTTTTCTCGTTCATTTATGTGATATATGAATTTAATTGAAAGTTTGTCTAGTTTCCTATATTCAAGCGCAAAGTTAAACCTTTCATGCACCCTGTAACCTGATAATCTGTCCACTTAATAAATCCTCTGTGCCTAAAAGGCTTAATGTTCAAACTATGCAAAATGTTACAATGGCTTTCACTCATGAAAATAATTTGTGGGAATAGTTTCTTTTTAATTTTGGTCATGATGATGGTGGATGGAATGCAGTCATTTGTTTAGGTGGTAGTCGATTTAAAAAGTTTGAGACCCACTCACTTGGACTTTGAAATAAGTCCACGAATTGACTACGTTTGTTATTGTAAAGTGTCCTTGGGTGTCTTGAAAGGCGCTTATAAATAAAATGTATTATTATTATTATAAGTGCGATTAGTGGCACAGAAACTGAGCTGCATGTCCGGAGTAAAAAAAATGGGAAAAAAAACAGTTTCTGAGACAAAGGCGCCTTTTGCTGGCTTGCTGACTTGAGAGGGCAAGGTTGGGAAAGTGCCGCCCAAAGATCTATGAGCTGTCACCAACACTAATCAGTCTTCACACAGAAGCATCCATCTCATTCAGAGAAGTGGACATGATCAGCATCTTCCTGGCAAACTTAGCATGGCTACAATTGTAACAGATTGGCTTCAACCAGTCATCAATTTTCCATCGTGCTTTTCCTCATTAGGCTCACACGATTTTACAAGCCCACTGAATCCAATCATGCCCACATCGCGTGAATCGCATCGAATCGTCTTTGGTGGAAAGATTCACAGCCCTAACTAGCGTGTGATCAACAGTGAGATTATGGGTCAGAAAGTAAAGTAGTGATGCTTCCTGCAAAGAAGAGGAAAAGGAGACCCCCCCTTTTTGGGCTGCATTTGGACGCCCCTTTGAACTGGGACAGGCCTCACACGGCATAATGGCATCAAGCTTCAAATGCAGCCTCCCTGAGTTGCGTCACCGCTCGTACGATGGAACACTGCGGAATGACTCATCTCACACAGAACCCGACACCAATTTCTTGTGTGTTGCTCGCGAGCGCAGTGAATGTCGAGAAGCTCGCAATCTCTGCAGACTGCCAGCCTAGTGCTTTGGGCACTCAACAAGCATGTCACTTTGTCAAACTTGGCCAGTTTACATTCGAAAGAATGTCAGTGGAATAAATGGGCACATGGGAGGAAAGGTGGAGGCCAAACTAATCAAGGGAGCATAAAAGTACCATTAATCATAATGCCAACTACACGTAGCAAAGACAAATGACTGCAATCCAATGGCACCTCTTACAACAGAAACCATTAAGTGGGAAGGAGAAAAACATTACCATGCCAAATATCATTTTATTGTTACAATACAAGAACAATAATGAGGATAATAATAATAATAATCAGAAGAAGCTGTTTGAAAAGGGTGAATAACTTCAAAAATGCCTTTTTTAAATTGCCATTCTCCATTGAAGTTTGCCATGTAAATAAAATATAAAGCGAAGAGAATTACAGATTGTGTATTTAAAACACCAACCTAGCTCTGCCTCAAATTCCGCTAGCTTATTGTGAACACGTAATGGGAAATGCCATAGAGGGAATAATGAATGACCTCTATGTGGGAGTGTTCTCACGCCTTAAGCAACAGTTATGTAAACACAAGCCATGCAGCAACACGCATAGACAGACAACAATACTCAGGCATATATTCTTTATGCTCATCGAAAAATGACTAATATTACTGCAGCTTACCGAGTAAGGTAGTGGTGAAATACTCGTTTGTGTCTGCATGATTATTTTACTGCACCCTGGTAGCCAAGGCAAACAGACAAGTTGATAAATAACACAATAAATGCATGAAATCATGATGCATGAATTCTTTAATTCTTTACATTATATTTAACTGTGTCATTACCACAGTATAAATTGTAAAAAGGTAAAATATGATGGTGCTATTTTCCTTATAAAAAAAAAAAAACATTACATAATTTGTGTTTGGAGAGCAAGCAAGGTCATGGAACAAATTTTACTTGAAAGCACCACTGGAATAATAAACACTCGAGATCAAGAGCAACTTTAAAGCTAAAATTCTATTCTATCCCAAGATTATACTTATTTGAGTCACAGCCAGCACATTTTTGACCATATATTTATTGGCTATAACCTCTGACGAAGGCCACCGGGTTATCGGTGCCGAGGTAACGGTAGCAAAGTCTCAAACCCCAAAAAAAGAGAAAACAGAAAGGACAAGCCAAGCTGAACCTGCAGGACCTTTTCGAAAAATGGTGGTAGCTTCACAGAAGCTGATTATGTGTGCCTCAGGCTACACGAACATAGGCTAGCTGCATAGAAGGTATTAGGATGAGCCGGAAAACATAATAATAATTATAATAATAATAATAATAATAATGCATTTTATTTGTGGGCGCCTTTCTAAGAACTCAAGGACACCTTACAACAAGCAGTTAAAAAACACAAATACAATGTTAAAAACAACATCAAATAAAATAAAATAGAGACAATGGATTTATGGTCAGAGTGAATAAGCTTGTCTAAACAGATGTGTTTTAAGGCTGGATATGAAATGTGTTAATGAGTCTGCGTTACGAAGGTCAGCGGGGAGTGTGTTCCAGAGCTGGGGAGAAGAGCGACTGAAGGCTCTGTTTCCCACGGTGACGAGGCGAGCAGGGGGGACAGTGAGGAGGAGAGAGGAGGAAGAGCGAAGAGAGCGGACAGGTGTAGGAATATGGATGAGGTCAGACAGGTATGGAGGGGTAAGGTTATGGATGGCTTTGAATGTAAGGAGCAGGATTTTATAGTTTGTCACGGTCTGTCAGGAGGTCGTGAACGAACTGGCCCTTACTCGTAAGGGAGCGGATGTTCAGCAGGCCGACATTGACAGCAGTGCAGCTGCTAGCGACCGCCACGCTATCCAACCTCGGGACGCGGCTCAACACAGAGGCATCCGCACGGCGTCTGGTGTTCTTCTCTGGGCGGCGAGTGGTGGACCAGAACGACCTGATGGAGCTGGAGTTGTCGTGTTGGTAGTTTCGGCGTGAGCCCCGAAGTGAGTGCATCTTCGCCGGGGCACGTAAAGGATGTCCGGGTGTTGGAGCAGAGCAGGCGGTGGTGGACCGTGTGGATTAAAGAGTTTGAACTCAGTGGCAGTATACCGGTGAAGCGCCGCCGATGAGCGGTGGAAAACAGACAGGACGAACAAGAACAAAGCTAGCCACACACAGCTGATCCACATAGCTGGGCTGCAGTAGTGAAGCCGGGAAGCAGCAACAGGTAGCAGGTAAGCTAGCCGCTAGCCGCTAGCCGCAACTCAACGACACCTCGGCACTCGATGACAGGTAATGACAGTTAGAACAATCGAGTGTGGACCGATCGCCGTTCACAAAAATATGCAAAACCATAAAAACTCAAAAAGTCATGGGGGAGCAGCGGCGGCCAGAAAACCCGCCAGCGTTCACTGCGGAACCGGAAGTGATATGTCGGTATAATGGGAATTACAACACACAACATTGCCTAAAGGAGGCCGCCATTCAGGGAAACTTGCGTCACATATCCCTTTCAGACGCAATCCACCCAAGTGGGACATGTCCGCGTCCAACGTAAGCATTCACATCGCCGATAGCGGTTGTGGCATTAAGATGAGTACGTGCGTGGAGAAGGAGAACTCTCAAATCATTTCACACTTAAAAGAAGCTGAAGTGCAACGTGCTAAATGCGAAGCTCAAGTGTTTGACGTTACTCTTCAGCACATCATTGGTGAAGTCAAGATCATTAGCTCATTGAAAATAGCCTACCACCGCGACTTAGAACAAATTACAATGCCTCCACATGTTGTTAAAATAGAGGGAAATGGACACAGCCGCTAGTGCACTTCCAACTATTATCACTTCATTGAACTCAACTCAACTCAACTGTATTTATAGAGCACTTTCGAACAGCCATCGCTGCATACAAAGTGCTGTACATGGAGCAATTTAACTTATACAACAAATAGTAAAGCAAATGGGTAATAAAGACGGTAGAAAGCACCAAACAGTAAAACCAAGAACACATCTGAATCATGCTGAGTCAAATGCCAAAGAATACAAGTGAGTTTTGAGGAGGGTTTTGAAGATGGGCAGCTAGGAGGCTTGCCGAATGTTCAGTGGGAGGTCATTCCAGAGAGAGGGACCAGCAACAGAAAAGGCTCGATCCCCTCTGCGCCTCAGCCTAGTTCTTGGTACTTCTAATTATGTCCGGTCCGCAGACCTGAGGCGTGTAGGGGCGGATGAGTTCAGAGAGGTAAGGTGGCGCGAGGTCATTTAGAGATTTGAAAACAAATAAGAGGATCTTGAAAATAACTCTAAAATGTATGGGGAGCCAGTGAAGGGATGCCAGAGTAGGAGTTATGTGCTCCCTCTTACGAGTACCAGTCAAGAGGCGAGCAGCGGCATTCTGGACCAGCTGGAGGCGCTTAATGAAGGACTGGCTGACTCCAAAGTAAAGGGCATTGCAGTAGTCGAGCCGGGATGTGACAAAGGCACGAATTACTGTCTCAAAGTGTTCATGAGAGAGGAGAGGTTTTACTTTGGCCAGCTGTCTAAGGTGAAAGAAGCTGGATTTAACAACGGCACCAATTTGCCGGTCAAGTTTGAAATCACTGTCCAGTTTAAAGCCCAAGTTTGAGACTGTTGACTTAAGATAAGGAGACAGGAGGCCCAAGTCTACAGGATGGGATGTACGAGGGCCACAAACAATAAACAATAAACAAAATGAACAAACAATAAATAAATAAACACAAGCACATTCTTAGACGACCAGCCGTTGGCCTCAAGCATCACTCCTCACACACAGTTACAGTTTAGCCATTTAGTCGCCAGCTAACTCTACATTCTCATTTGCTGACCACCACTTTCCTTAACAGGCCATATCTACCTTTCAAAGGCACACGCACACATTCAACCTCACAGATAGTACAGTGTATAACGTGAGGATGCTAACCCCGAGTGGGCCAAAATTATAGCTGCACTTCACAATGAATGCATTTTGGCATTATCGGCTCAAAGCTCTGAAATATATATCCATTCATCCATCCATCCATATTCTGATCCGCTTGATCCGCACAAGGGTCGCGGGGCGTGATGGAGCTGTTCCCAGCTGTCTTCGGGTAGTAGGCGGGGGACACCCTGAACCGGTTGCCAGACGATCGCAGGGCACACAAAGACGACCAACCATCCACGCCCACACTCACACCTAAGCACAATTTAGAGTGTCCAATCAGCCTGCCATGCATGTTTTTGGAATGTGGGAGGAAACCGGAATATCCGGACAAAACCTACGCAGGCACGGGGAGAACATGCAAACTCCACACAGGAAGGCCAGGATCGAACACACGACGTCTGCACTGTGAGGCCGACTCGCTAACCACCCGACCACCGTGCCACCCATGAAATCTACATAAATAATAAATATTTGGTTGGTCAAGTTTTGTCTTCAGCGGGCGTAGTCTGGAACGCAATAGAAGCCATGAATGATGGATTACGTCCGCTGAATTTTTTTCATCCCTATTTAGTACGCCTCCATTCTGGTTAACTGTGCAGTAACAGAGATTGATAGACAGAATGAGATTCCAGGCAGTCTCTGTGGTTGGCCACTAAGTAACAAAACATGTCAGTCAGTCGTTTGAAGAAAAAAAAAATGTTTGAGAAGATGTCAAGCAGTCGTCACGGTTTACCTAGTGCCGGTTGTCGACAGTAGCCCCAGTCATATGACACATTTACATAGCGGTGTTTCATTGCTTGAATTTTTCCATTAGCAGCTCACAGTGAGAAACGCTGGGAGTATGGTAACAATTGCCAACGGCAAGGAATTCACCCAAACCGAGACTTGCGCTTATGAACATGAGTTGTCAGCTTGAGTGAAAGGTATTGAGAGCTTAAACTATGAATACTTGACAGAACTTGTGTCTTCTACTGAACACAGCACATGCTGTAGTAGAAGTGAAAGCGAGAGAACAGGTGCCAATATATGAAAGAGTGAAAAAAGTGTGTTCATTCCTTTTAAAAATTATATGTTTCTCTAGCACAGTGGTGGGCAAACTACGGCCCATGGGCCGGATGCGGCCCTTTGGTCTTTCTAATTCGGCCCGTCGAAGATTGGTACACGATTAAGGTTCGATGTGAATGATTGCATTCATTTCATTTGGGCTTGTAATGACAGGCATTTCAACGCCAGGTGGCGCAGTGACTCAAGATTGCAGAGCACAGGGAGGGAGCGGGAGAGGGAGAGAGAGGGGGAGAGACAGAGGGAGAGGTAGAGATCTTATCTACCACCTACAGACCTCTGTCAAACGGTAATTTCCGAACCCGGTAAAAAAAATGGATACATTGAAATTTATACTACTATATTACATTAATGATGGATTCATAACAACGGAAGTTCCGGTACCCGGAAGCCATACGGAACCCCGCAGTAGTGCCAACTCAAGCAAGCCCCGATCGATACTACGGAATGACTGTGTCCGTGCCGTTATTTTCTATCATAGGATCCAAAATGGCAACATGGAAGTCACTCTTTATTGCAGTGAGTTTTACTGGAATTGCGAAAGATTTTCATTTCATTCATTTACGTCCTGTATGGCATCCAAACAAAGATAAATGGTAATGACCAGGGAAGAGAAAGTGAAATGCATCTGATTAAGCGAAGCAGGTTACAAAGTACAAAACATTATCAGGAGACATTTGGAGCGAGAAAGACTAAAATCTACGAGACTTTGAAAAACAAGGAAGCGATTCTTGCTCAGTCCGATTGTGGCAATTTCCATGCCCAGAGTGAATTGCTTGCGGCTCAACGGACAGTCGAGTAAATGAACATTTCTTGGAATGGTTTGACTGTTGTTATCGTGCTAAAAACCTTCCGCAAACCGGACCACTAATTAGAGAGAAGGAGAGTTCCAGAGCGCTTATTATGGGCATCAAGGACTTCGAAGCGTCTCGTCGCTGGTTTAAAAAGTTCGTTGCACGACATCAGCTGAGCAACGCCGTCTTGGGTGATGATCAAGGGGAGGTCAAGTTAGAGACAGTGAGTTAGTGGAAATAAAAGCTACCGGTCTATTATTGGTCTCATTTTGTAACAAATGGTCCTAATTTTGTTTTACAATATTTTGTTCATATACCTGCATTGCAGTTTTTGTGTTATAAACAGTTTTGGGTCAATGTATTGTTGCACTTTTTTGCTTGTGTTGTCACACGTGTCTGTTGTGAACATACTTGGACGTTCATACAGGACATATACCGTAGTTGATATTCAACACTGTTCTCATTAAAAAATGGTGTTAATACTTTAATGTTTTTGTTTTGTTGATGTTTGGTATGGACTGTCAACAAATGCAGTTTTTTATATGTACCGTATGTTGTGCTGACTCGGCCCCCTCTGTCAAATTTTAGAAGTCAATGTTTGCCTACCCCTGCTCTAGCAGATAACAGGTGGGGCTGGAACGAGTGCATGTGCATACATTGTTGTATATTAAATATGTTGAGAGGAGAAGACAAACCTCATAGAGACGATTATTCTCCACTGGATTTTATTTGGCAATAGTTTTGCATTCCACTAAAGTTGGAGAGTCAATTACATTTTTATATCTCCTAGCCTCATCATTTTAACAAGGCCCTCATCCACTTTCAGTCCACTTTACTACTCTACTGTCATTATCTGTCATTTCTCTCATCCCTTCGTGACAGAAACAGCACTGGGCCTTAAAACAGGACGGCCTCTCGACTAATTAGCCACCAATTATGGAGTTACATTAACAGTCTGGGATGAATCGTGGTAAGGAATAATTTTAAGATATTTTCCGCCCATTTAAATCAATTGAAGGATACTTGGCACTGTAGATGTTGCTTGTTCACCGGCATGCCAAGTAGCATCAAGCAAAGTTGCTGTACGTCTTATGCAACATCAAGCGTAAAACAACTTCACTGAAAAATAGCCTTCAAGTGGAAGTCAAACAACAAAGCAGGAACTCAAAACGAATCAATAATAAAAGCTGACGGGGAAAGTAAAGTTCTTAAAAGGGAATGAACGTGGGGAATTGGCCTAATTGTGAAAGGACGTACGCCTTTTTGTCAGAGGGAGGCCACCCACCTAACATAGATTGACAAAGAGGAGGAAGGCAGTATGATGAGATCAAATGGCTAATTTTCATTTTTCCCCACATAAAATCCTTCCGGCTGGCACCTTTTCTATTCCAGCTGTGCCCTGCCCAATACATTTTCCCTGGTGTTTGGCTCTTGATTAGAATTTAGACGGTGAGCTGTGAGCAGGGTACACACTGATCGGCCTGCACTGGGTGATTTGTCCTTGCTACCCTTGCAGGCAGCCTGAGGGCCCAAGTGGTCTTTTTCAGTCCAGTCAGGCTTGGCAAAAGACCAAAAAACTTAGGTGTATCTGTAATGTGCAATTTACTGCCAAAGCTTTCACCAGCTAGTCGGGAATACACGACAAAGCAAGACTGATGGTGTGATGTTAACTGGATCACAAGTTGATGGGGGATTTTTCCCCCCTCTTTCTCCTCCACATGAATTGCTTGATTTGTGGCCAAAAGAAAGAACGCAGGACATATTAGTTTTTTTTTTTTTTACTTTACAGGGTTTTCAAACCACAATCCATTATTAAATTTTCAGGTCACCTCTATAAATGTGAGAATATCCACTAAGTAAAAACGTTTTTCCCCCTCTTTATGCTTTTTATAATTCTGCTCTTAAATTGGTATAGTCATTCAATCTAGCTATTTTTTATTTTTTTTGCTTGCTGTCCCGTTACGTACAGATTTTCTTCATGAACAGCCTTCATCACATGGAACCATATGCATAGAATGATTTCTCCACTCTCCCGCGTATCGATGAGCACGCCACAATCCACCCTGGCGCAGGTGAACTATAGCCTTGATGGCTCAATCATGGGCGGACTGTGAATTAAGCAGGAATTGATTCCATGTCAGCAATGGGAGCTGCTACATCATTGTTTATTAACATTAAAAATTAAGATGATACACTGCACAACAAAAAGACAAAACATCCATCCATTTTGCGAACCGCTTGATCCTCACTAGGGTCGCGGGGAGTGCTGGAGCCTATCCCAGCCCTCTTCGGGCAGTAGGCGGGGGACACCCTGAACCGGTTGCCAGCCAATCGCAGGGCACACAGAGACGAACAACCATCCACGCTCACATTCACACCTAGGGACAAGTTAGAGTGTATAATCAGCCTGCCACGCATGTTTTTGGAATGTGGGAGGATAACGGAGTACCCGGAGAAAACCCATGCAGGCAAAACTCCACACAGCCAGAATCAAACCCTTTATATATATATATATATATATATATAGGTGTACATGTGTGTGTGCGTTATGTGACGTTGCTCTATAAATATATATATATATATATATATAGATATATATATATATGAGCTAAAAGCAAATTTGAGAAAAACGAAGTATATATATATATATATATATACGATAACGCACACACACAAAATCTGCTTCCTACAATGTATTCTCAAATCACAAACACTACCAAATCCCAATGATAACGTCTATTAAGTGTGTTATTTTCTTTGGGAACCTTAAAGCCGTCGACATAAAGAGCATCATCAGTCCATAGTCATAAACTTTCCATATTTTGGGGTGAAAGACGAGGTGTGTACAGGATTTACACTGAAATTCTGCATCCACTGCCGCTGAAATGAGTTATCTAACAACAAAGCCAATGGTGTCGTTAACTCTGCCAAGGATGCTATGAAGGTCTTGTTTAGTTTGGCTGTCTGACTGTGGGATTTTTACTTTTTGGGTTTGTGCAGGGGCCACCGCGACAGAATGCGTCCCTGAACACATCTTGTGCATCTGGAGTGGCAAACCCGTTGGCACTTGCGAGTATGTTGGCTGGGTTTCACAGGATGTTTGCCAGTGGGCACATTTTGAAACTGCCTTTGCATATAAATGAAGCAAAGGTCCTCAGTCAAGCCATTCATTTACTGCCACTTACCTGGGAACCGGTTGAGCTTCTTCTATGGGCTCCTCATGTGTTCCCAGGCAAGCATGAGCAATCTGGACAGCTACAGAGCCATCTCGTACGACTCAGACAACTCCCCGCGGTTCGCCGTTTCAAGGCCATTCTCACTGAATGCCCCCAAGACGTCACATTGGCTGTCTCTTCAAAAAGCGAAAGAGCATCTCCAGTCTAAGTTCGATTCCTTGATAGTTAAAAATCAGCCAAGCAGACAAAATCAATCTCTGGGGCATGTTTTCCAAGGCCTCATTCTATGCCTCATCACCAGAGCTGTATGCCAAAGCATGAGGATTTAAAAGTCAATAATAATTTTGACGGGTTGATCATCTTGTTTTAATAAACTCAACAAATTCCCAAAAAAGGAACCATCTGCCTCTTCTCGCTCTGCAAATATTGTTTTCACGGTGGACACACTGTACATTGTTGAAATGAAAGACCCTGGAAAGTGAATTCAGAGATTTGTTTTTAAATGCATGCAAAGACTGGGAACTATGTAGTACTCACTTGCAGAGATATACAGTGGTACCTCTACTTACAAATGTCTCGTCATGTGAAATTTTCAAGTTTCAAAACGCCTCAACAGGAAAATATTGCCTCTTGTTACGAAAGAAATTTCAAGATACGAAAGGAAAATATACAGTATGGGTTGCTACTCACAGCTACGAGTTTACTGAATGCAACATACTTATAGCTGCTCTGCCAGTGACTATTACGAATATCTTCTTGGCATCCTATTGGCTAAGAGGGACCTCTAACGTATGTGTCTATGTGTGTAGACAGAATGTGTTTATGCAGCGTCCTCGTCATTCGGCCCTCGGGCCATGAGGCGTTTCCGATAGTTTTACATAAATGTGAATCATCCAGAAAAAGTGTTCACCAGTCGGGCAATCGCTCACTATGCTGATGTGTGCCTTGGACATTTTCGAAGAATTGTTAAAAGCCGACAAAAGCAAACATCCTTGGATCAGTCCTTGACAAAACGGCAGGCAAGAACCACTTCTGAGAGGGAATATGAACTAAAGAGGGAAAAACATGTTGAGGACAGTCTTAGCTGTGGCCAAATAGTCAGTAAAACAAAAGATCAAAAAAAGAACAAGTGTTACCTCTACTTACACCCACCCAACAAAAAATTCAGACATAAATGTTTTGTAAAGCATAAAAATGCATCAAAATATGTAACAAACACAGTTACAATTATATGATTGCACAATCCATGCAAAACCAGGAGCTAGCAAAATGAGTATAAAACAAACATCGTTGGAAAGTTTCTTTGGGAAGTGGAAAAGGAGCCCACGACTACGACAGAAGAGGAGCCTACGACTTTTAAGAAAAAGAAGGATACATTTAACAGAATCCTACTTAAAATACAGATTTATCTCAATGGGAGGTTTCCACATACCAAGCCCACTCTGCATAATATGTGGCTATGGTGAATCATATTTTTCATGCACTTTGTATTTGCGGTGTATCTTATTTTGAAGGCACGTTATACCACAGTTTTCATGCATGTCATATGATGATATTATTTTGTTGTATTTATCCTGCCTTAAAGGCCGGTCCCTGAAAATATTGTCTGACATTAAACCGGTCCGTGGGGCAAAAAAGGTTGGGGACTACTGCTGTACAGAATGTTTTGTCGACATTGTGCGTTTTGTTATGGAGAAAATGCAGAACACCATGCAGTTTAAAAAAAAATGCATGAAACAGTAAAACCGTGAAAGATAAACCGTGTTATAGTGAGGGATAAGTGCAGCTGAAGGTAAGACACCTAAATGCTCTCCCATTAGGTGGCAGAAGGCACAATTAACCATCTTATCCACCTGTCGCCATTCATGAAACAGAATTAGCCCTGGCTTATTAGTATATCGGCGCATGAAGTCCACTTGTAATTAAAGTGAGAGGTGATCACTTTTGGCTTGGCTGAATTAAGGTTAGTTGGCAATGGGATTGTATCACTAGCTAATCAGATTTCAAATTCCGCCACTGACTGGTTGGTTGACGCACAACTAGCTCAAAAAAATCTGTAGCGATCTACAGAAAGTCTAACATTTATTAATCACCAACCTCTGGCATTCCGCCTTTATATTTTTTTATGATTTCGTCTAGCATGGATGGTTTCTAGAATTGTGTTGTGATGCATTAGCTCCAGTACTAAGAGATGGACTAAGTTGGTCACGGTCCGAGTAACAAATGCACTACTAGTGTGTTCTGCGAAATACAAAACAAGCCTTCGAATTCATTGCAAAATGAACTGTGGAGCAAATGTGTAACTTTAGTGGAAAAAGGGAAAAGAAAAAAAGCGGAGCATCCAACTCTGTAAAAACATAAACTAAGGACCACATTTCATGTCATATCATCATGTAAACTTGAGAATGGTGTCCTATTTCAGAATTGGTCATTAGTGGCCATCTAAGAAGCACGTCTACTTTCACAAAAGTGCAACAATGCACTTCAGAAGATAGCACGCATTCCCTCCCCCACCTGGAAGTGGCATTTTAAATTGGGTGGAGTAATAAGAGGAGAAATCTGGAGTAGCTGCTGATACTGGCTTCTCACAGTAACCATTTCAAATAATCGCAGTTGAGATTTGAATGTTGCTCGAAGGGGTGACTTATTGTCTCAGCACTTCAGCGACACGACAGTACTCTTCTGGAACTTAAGAATCAAATGCGCCGACGCCGCTTCGAAACAAGGGTTCCCCCCCAGCCTACCCAAAATGTTAGCCGTTTACTCCTGAATGTATTTCATGAACCTGCTCAGCTTTTAGCCTTTTTGTATCAGCTATTTAATGATCCTTGCGTCAGCATGTGTGGAAAGCCTCATTCTGCATTCACAGTTACAAATGCAAGGGGATCACACTGGCTTCTCATTGAACTTTTGTGTTCATTTTCTTTGGCAAAAACCACAAAACAGATTGATTTGGCCAGCACTAAGGTAAGCTGGAATTTGATTTGATTTGAAGTGTGTGTGTGCACATTCAAATTCGGCGACCGTGCAAAAGGGGGCTCTTTTCAGCCCCAGCAGACATTCCATTGGGAGGACGAGCATCGCCTGTGAAATTGCAACTGAATACCAAATTGCTATCGCGAAGCTAGTTGGCTCAGCTTTAAAAAGATGGCACTGCACAAATGTACTCCATGTATATACTGTACTTGTTCACCTTTGAACACTACACCTTCTTTTCTTTTTTATAATACACGGTACAAGAAAAATGTCAATAAAAGTAAAAGAAATCTATAAAATGGGATGGGAAGCAACAGAAGTGAATCGGGGAACCTGCATGATTTTGACAGGAAGCTCTCTTGGCTCATTTCTGCTTCCTGGCAGGATGCATGAAAGAGCGACCGTCTGTCTACATGCAAAGATCGATCATTTGTGTGAAAATCGCTGTTCCTTTTGTAACAGAGCAAGCATCAGTGCTAGTAATTGGCCTATTTTGGGTAGTTTGCATTGGGCGTTAGCATGCGATCAGAAGGCCAAGGTGGGTTTTTTTTTAAGTTTTGTTGTTTTCTTTTTTTTAAGAATTGTGCATCTTCTGCCAAACTGCGGCTTGTTGTGAAGTCATTTGAGCTGTGTTCACTGCCCATGCATAGCTTCCATCTTCAATTTTTGCTCACAAAGAGGAAAAAAAAGAATGATGGCTTGTATCATGAAAAACTGATAAATCAGGTCACTCGTATCCCAAGGCATCGTCTTTCCAAATTCAAAAATAAAAGACTTGTATAGAAACTACGTTTGATATTTTTCAGCTCCTATTTAATAGCAGCAATTTGGCCTGCTTGCTTTATCTCGTTTTTAATTGATTACAGCCACTTCTTTATCACTGATACATTGTGGAAACAACTGGAAGAGTCTGTTTCTCTTACAGATGAATAAAGCATGTATTTGTCACTCTTTGGGGATATAGTTGAAGGATTCCTCCCAAAATGCACTTGAATGGAAAAACTAAATTACTCAAAAAACATTCAAACAAATGGACTGTGTTTTCAGCGGCAACTTTACAATGCTAGCGACACGAATCTTTGGCTCGACTAAAAGGATATAATCCAATATGATGAGAGAATTCAGGGAGAATGGATGCGGTGCATGATGCTATTATTGAAAAATGCTTATCCAAGGGATCTTCACTCAAGTGACAACATGCTCCAAATACAAAACGCCCTCTCCGTAAAATGCCGTGACCTAGCTCAGTGCTTCTGAAAATTAATAATAACGAATGTTCAACTGCGTTCATACTAGTGCAGTAGTTCTTTGAGATACAAATCACCCAACAGATGCGTATAGGGAGATACAAGCCGTCTTCAGGCACATTTTTCTTTTTGACGCAGTCACTTCACATTCAAGCTGATCGTCTGTCAACCTTTTTGCATGAAGTAGTGTCGCTTACTGTATGTAGCGGTGAAAGGGTTGCAGGTGGGATGCCAGATGTCTGGACATGAAGCTCATCAGACCTCCTAGTTGGTCTAATGGCTAAATAATTTTGCCAGTCTTGACTGCAGCGCGATAAGGCTCTATCGGGCCCCGAGTCGTCTTGCAGACAGAGATGGATAGAAGCTAATGCAATATTGAGAGCAGGCAAATTTTATTAGCGCTGATAAAAATGGATTCATAAGGTTGAGAATCTCAAGAAGCGGTGGAGGGGGGGGCTCCTTATTGCCCTGAAAAATGGCTCCCCTCCCCTGACCTTTCTGATGCAGATTGTGAGAGAAAGGCAATCTGCTGTGAGAAATGTTCTCGTTTGGTTCAATGTTGCCCTAATCTCATTGCTCATATGGACAAACATAACAGAGATACTATCTTTAATAAAAGCAAAAAAAAAAAAACAATCAGAAAATGGGTTTGGATTTAAAAGATGCGAGTGATTTGAATCCAACCAAATTGTTGCACGTCAAATGAACTGTCCTTGAACCATATGGCATCACCACGCATCAAGATGGGTATCGAATAGTCTTCGATTGGACAGTTGCTCACCACTGGGTTGGAGACACTGGAAATAATCAATGACCGAGCCCACAACGCAGCGCAGTCAAGTCCATTGTTTCGCGGGAGACATTAATAGTATGCGAGTAAGAAAAAACTTACAGAAGGGTGTAATGGGAATTTGACATCTAACAGTGCTAAAATGTATCTTATAACTGTTTGTACCATTGTGAATGCTGACCATGTTATTTGCAGATAAGCAAAGTTGCCTGCTCATGCGGCAGACTTTCTGTTCATTCTGTTATCTGAACAAGTCGCTGTCCAAAGTGCTGATTGTGCAACATGATCTGCACTGAAGCGCCTCCCAAGAAGAGTATAAGAAAGGGAGCGCCCAATTGCTCGGGGGAGAAGGCTCCATGACAAATATGTGCTTCTCTGTATTTTTTGTAGGTGAAATAAATCTCATTTTTTATAGACTTTCGTTGTCTTGGTTTCCCTCGACAAGATATAGGGGCAACTTTAAATCTTCCCCTTTGATTGAGCTTTTACCTAAAAAAAAAAAAAAGAATAAAAAAATCAATAAATATAAATTTGTGATGTTAAGATATGGGTTCCAAAGTGTGCCTACTGTTTACGAGTGCATTTAGTGAGAACACAAATCAAGCATTCTTCACAGCCAGACGCAACCGTTTGCCGCTGGCAATGTGCATGGAGTCTTCTCCAAATTCCCTGTGCTTTCTCGGCCTCGGTTTGCAATTGTGTGTGCGTGTGCAAGTGTGCCTATTACGGCCGCGTTGGACTGAAAAAGGCTCCCCCAAATTGTGGAAAGAGAAGGTTTCAAAAAAAGAGGGAGAAGGCAGGTTGGGTGTGTTCATGCGCAAAGTGTTTAGCATTATTTGAATGTCATCTTGTAAAATTAATCAGTTTATGCCCTCCTGAAAAACACCACCAATTATTATTACGTTTGCGGCGAAGCTCATAATGATAGATGAATTGCTTAAATTCTGCTGATTGTCTGGGACTGCTTGTTAATTAACCATCTCTTGGAGCATTTTCAGTTCAAACTTGGCGCATTTCATGTTATTGACTCAATCTCCACTCGACTTGGCTGTGTTAATATGAACAACCTGACATCAGCGATGGGTGCTTGAGCCACTGCCCATTTACCCAGTGTCCTGCTGTGGCAAAACTGACCCCGGCTGCATTATTCTGCCCAAGACAAAACTGAAATGTTAAAAAAAAGCAGTTAAAAGCATAAGTGCCGCTCACTTATCAGGGATCTCATGTGATCCCGCTTTTGTAAACATATGACCATAATTTAAAACAGTGTTAGCTCTGTTTGTGGGTCAAAGAAATATAATGCATCATTGGTGATCCTCACAGGGACAACCTGCATTTAGAACACTGATCCCCTGTGCATGTGTAATTTGGTTCTTCTAGTAACTCCATGGCCTTGGGAGGCACTGGCCTACATAGGGAAGGTGTGTACAAGCAAAGATGCACAGCTCAGTCTAAGTAAAAATGGAGCACTGCTTTCTGAGGAAAATGATTTAAATTTTAATGAAGACTCGACTCCACTCTGCTGAATGCTGTTGTGAAACATGTTCTAGCAGCCAATTCAACACTTCACACATTTGGGAAACCAGAAGAGGATCAGTTTCATCGAGCTCCCTGGCAGATTTTGGGACACTATTGCATTGTCACAATGTCATTTAGCCTGTTAACTAAGTCGCTTACCCACCACCCACTTCCTCAGCTGCCAACACTTACAGTTTATAACCTGGACAAACAGTGGTGGTCCATATCCAATAATATCAATACTGACTTTGGTATTGACATCGATCAAGATCATCATCAAGATACTGTATGTAGATCAAGGCTGCTCAACCAGTCAATTGCGATCGACCGGTAGCCCGCGAACTGGTCCCAAGTTGATCACGGGGGCTCTTGGGGAAATGGAAGGAGAAAAAAAAACTGTCTGCATGCATGTTATTAATATTCGATATTTTTGTTATAGTGCACACTACACCCTAAGGAACCTCTCAGTTTCACTTTCACCAAAAAAGTATTAAAAAAAATAATAGAACAAAGCAGGTAACCTTTGACCTACGGCGGCGCGTGACCTGCATCACAGGAAGTTGTTAGCGGTCAGCAGTCTGCAATTGCGGCTTGCGATCACAGTAGTTGCCTTGTATCTTTTTTTATTTTCATTATTCTTATTCAAAGTTTGTTTCATGTAAAATTCACCGATAGCACTGGCAAAGAATGGGAATTTGGCAGCTGATTATGGAGCTATAGTCAATAATAAAAATCCATCCGTTCATTTTTCTATTGCACTTGTCCTCATTAGGGTCACGGATGAGCTTGCGCATCCATCGTGAAAAGACAGAAAATGCAAACATTTTCAAACTTGTAAGTGTGAACCTGTTTTTCCTTTTTGCGTCCCATGCCGCCATGTCAGGTCTTGACAAAGGTAGGCACTGATTCCTTTTTCCAAACTCACAAGCTCTTGTATCCACTTTAATTTTCAGTTTTGTTCATTTTCAGGGCCATTATGGCTGTTGTTCATCATGGCATGCGTGTGTGTGCATGTGCGTGTATGGGTGCGCGCGTGCGGGTCGATCACGGGTAGTCAGTTGCTTGAAAAGTCGATCTTCGGTCAAAAAAGGTTGGGCACCCCTGCTGTGGATACTTGAGATTCTGTTTCTCTCCAAATGCACTGCTGCAGTTTTGTACAAAAGGTAACTTTGCCAACTATGTCCTTCTGCCACTATCCACGATGTACAACTAAAGTGGGGCTCTGGGCCGTCACAAGGTTGGAGCGCAAGGATTTTTGGGGAAGATCACTAAGTATCAATAAAATGATCACAGTTCACAATCTGATCACAAGCTGGAGCAATATGTCAATTTAAATAGCTTGTTCCTTGACTGTATTTACTTGCGTACTGTTTATCCTCAACAAAAGTAGGACCAGGCATGTTTGGCAATGTTTAACAGTCTTTGCCAATTCCCAAGGACGGAAATGATACGTTAACAAATGAGCAGAACCTGATTATATGTAGCTGCTTTCAAAACACGTAATATAGAATATGACAGCTAAATACTTGTTGGAATCTTTGATTTGCGAGCCTCTGTAAATGCTGCAGAGCAGTATGAAGTAGACGCTGACACAATCAAGTAGTCCTCAGGGCGGAACTATTTATGTCACAGATTGGTTAATTTATCTTTTTTTTTTTGCAGATCTACACTATCGCTCAGTCCACACGTGTGGGTGTTATTTTAAAAAATGATTGACCAAGTGTAGAAAATGACATGCAATGTTAATGACGATAGATGATTTGGAGCTACAAGGATTCCGCCCAACGGCAGCGATACAACTTTAAATGTTGGATGTCATACAAGTTAGCGAAGTTACGCTCAATTTTTATTTTTATTTTGCGATTTTGTGCTCCAAGATTGATTCTCAAATGCAAATATGGTATTTTATTTGCAGTATGCTATCTGAAAGGAAAGCAGTGTCATTGATTTGCAGATGCGCACCAAGAGCACAATGGAACGGTTTTGACCACAACTCAAAGTATCTCCAAAAACTCAAATGGGGTTACTCGCTTGTCCAGGTGCTGATGCACTGCATTCAGAGCGAATGAAATCCTTCATGCAGATTTGGCTGAAGCAACAACAGGAGGTAGGCTAGGTTTCCAATCAATTGAACAGCCGTGTCTGGGCTTTTTTTTTAATTAATGTAAAATGTATTGTTACAATGGCTTGAGCAGAACAAATAATAGATTGGGTTGAAAGTAAAATGTGACTCAGTTCATCCACTGGCTTGATGGTCTTTGTTGAGAGGCATTTCAACTGCAACACACCTTTCGTTGGTCTTGTCAAAGCAGGAACAGCACACACGGCATGAACATCAACGCCGCTGACTGCATTTCAACTGCGAGATTAGAATTGTGAGTCATAGCTCACTACTGTGCTTGCTTCACTCGATGATGCTTGATGTGGGGGTTGCATTGGTACAAAGTCTCTGCAATAAAGCACTGCATTCTTAAATTAACTAGACGTAGCAGAACATCAAGACATTAGCAAAAATAAATAAATAAATGCAACACTAGAAAGGCATGAATATGTTTATGTTTGAAGGCATGATATACCTTGAACCCCCATTTATTCAACTGTTTAAAACCCTAGCTTTAAGATTAACCATAATTTGTCAAATTTATTAGAAACCCTCAGCCTAGTTTCTTGGAGCACTTCATTATTTTCAACAAAAACTGATCAAATGACGTAAAAACGGCCTGTGGCTGAGTGTGCTGGTTGCAGCCAAGGATTTGCATTAATGTCCACACCTGAACTCCAACATTTACACAAAACTGACCACAAAGCTACTACAGTATTCTGTTCTATAAATCAACAAGTGACAACATAATGGAAGCTATGAGTAAGTCAATACATTTCCAACTAAATGAAGTGAAAGAGGAGTATTTCTTGCAGCACATCTGATCATCTCTCACGGTACACAAACAGTTGAGAATCGCTAGACTCCAAAAGATGGACTTGGTAAGGGGTCTGAAAACGCCGATGTCATGGAAACAATGACTGCCCCAAATGTTGCGTACACGTTTCATTGTTTTGAATGAAAATGGTCTTGAGTGAACAGTCCCTTAATCCTCGGAGCCATTCTGGTTATTCTTTCAAATAGCAGCTGATGAAAATATTTCTATTTGATCGAGATAAATGGAAACGTGTGTTTAAAAGAAAAAGGCTGTTTTAAAAAATATATAACAGCTGGTGGTCTGTGGCTTTTTACCAGTCTTGTACAATTTTCATGGAGCAACAGCAGCAAGAGAATGACACTGGTTTTAGCTCCCGTCTTGGCAAACACACCACAGCAGGGAATCATTCATCATTTACAGTGTCGTGAAAAAGTATTTGCCCCCCTACAGATTTGTGGATTTTTTTTTTGCATGTCTATCACACACACACACACACTCACGCGCGTTTCAAGTAATTAACCCTATTTTTAGATCACTCTGAGACAACCCAAGGAAATACAAAATGCAATTTTCAAATGACAATTCAATTTCTTAAGGCACATAAAAATTCCAAACCTTTCTGACCCTGTGAACATAACGGGTTGTGCCACCCTTGGCAGTAACAACTGAATTCAAGAGTTTGCGATAATTGGTCTTTCACATTGCTCTGGAGGAATTGTGTCACGCTCTTTTTTGCAGAATTGTTTCAACTCAGCGATATTAGACGGTTTTCTAGCATGAACTGCCCGTTTAAGGTCACACAACAGCATCTTAATTGGATTTAAATCCGGACTTTGACATAGCCACTCCAAAAACCTTAATTTTGTTTTTTGTTTGTTTTTGAGCCATTCAGAGGTGGACTTGCTGGTGTATTTCGGATTGTGGTCCTGTTGCATGCTCCAACAGCGCAAACTGTTTGTTGGACATTCTCCTTCAGGATTTACTGGTAGAGAGCAGTCCCTTCAATCACAGCAAGTGGTCCTAGTCTTGAGGAAGCAAAGCAGGCCACATGCTTGATTCAACACTGCCACCGCCATGCTTCACTGATGGCACAATGTTGATAAATGCTGTGCCAGACGTTAATCCTCCAGAAAATTCAGTTTTGACTCATCAGTCCACAGAGTGTTTTTCCAAAAGTCTTCAGGATCATCAATATGTCTTTTGGCAAATGTGAGATGAGCCTTTGTTTTTGCAAAGGAGTGGTTTTCGCCCGGGAACTCTCCCATGGATGCCATTTTTGGCGAGTGTTTTTCTTATGCTAGAGCCGTGAACACTGTCTTGAACTGAGGCCAGCAAGGTCTGAAGTTCTTTGGGTGTTCTAGGTTCTTTTGCTACCTCCAGGATGAGTCGTCACACACTTTGAGTAATTTTAGCTGATCGACCACTCCAGGGAATGTGTGCTACTAATCCCAGTTTTATCCATTTGTGGATAATGGCTCTGACAGTGTTTTGTTGGAGTCCCACAGTCTTTGAAATGGCTTTGTAAACTTTTCCAGACTGATAGATTTCAATTACCTTTCTTTTCCAAATGTCATCGGATCATAGCATGATGCGTTTGTTCCTTGAGATCTTGTGATTTCGTGATTCGGATGTTGCTTGTGAAATTGAACGCAGCTTTCTCAAAACAGTTATTAGTCGCAATTACTTTGTGATTTACCAAGGGGGAAATTACTTTTTCCCGTAGGGAAAAGTACTATTGGATTTCTTTTGTGAATTAATAAATTGGTATTTAGAAACTGCATTTAGTTTTTCCTTGGGAAGTCTCTGAGTGACATTAAAATTGGTTTCAGGAATTGAACTGTGTGGGATAAATATGCAAAGACAACAGATATCAGGAAGGGGGCAAATACTTTTCTCAGCACTGTAAAACTATCAGGCAGCACACAGTGTATTCGAGCAATGCACACAAGCCTACGTTGTTTACGCACCAGTTGATTGTGATGAGTGTCCAGTATGAAATTTACAGGTCTGGTGACGACCATGAGCAAGGCAGAAATGACACAGAGGTTGAGATTCAGACTCACCGGAGGAGTCAATGAGGAGGCCAGAGACAAACAGGTGCAGGTACCAGGTGACTTCTGCCATTTAAGGCATCTCGAAAGAGACGACAATACAATGACAAACATAATCCGCAGGAAAAACATCCGCCAAGGAAAGCAAAAAAAAAAGAACCCCCAAAAGCACGTTGTAGCGCATATTTAGTCAATGACATGTACACACAATGACATTTACATTCATATATTTCATCACTTATTCTTTGACATTTTAGCGGAAGCCAAGCTTCCTTGCAGTCCGAGCAATCGCCACTGATTGAAACCCGGGCGGCGAAGCGAGTTGGGTACCCAGCGGCTGGGTGTTAGAGCCTCTGCGTCCCGCGACCTAGACGGCCCGTGGTGGTCGTGGCCCGGCCTGGACTAGGGTGCCGTAAGACTAAGGCGGACGGGGTCGACGTCAACGAAGCGCTGGACGCCGCGGTCGGCGGGGTGTGCGGCGGGGAACGCCGACGGGCGCCTGACCGGGGTAGTGACGGGGACGGGCGGACGCGGAGGTGGCGCGGCGCACCGACCGACCCCGCGCTCGACACCGTCCCCTCCCCCGCGACGCCCGCCGCCGTCGTCCGCGGGTCGGGCGCGGCGGGCGCTGGGTGTTCGTGGCGGGGTAGAGTAGACGACCGAAAAACGAGCTAAGGCGTAGAAAAAAAGTAGTGTGTTTCGGTAACATGAAATTTCACGAGTGTTGCTCTTTAATATGGTATGACTTTTCACACACTTTAACTTTGCGACAAAGTGGTCCAAGCTGAAGGTGACACAAGAAGAGATCAAGCTCAAGGAAGGTAAAGAAAATACACAAGTTGGCCACGCTCGCCACTGATCGTTTGCCCAGAAGCCATCTTTGCACACTTTACCCGCAGCTGATCCCCATTACTGGGAAGGACAGCGCCTTTATTAAAGCAGATGAGGAGCTGCTTAGTGGATGTGTGTGGGCGTCATTGTGCAGGAGGGAACGAGCGAGAAAGGAGGTGCCGGGGCCAAAAGGCGAGCAGCAGCTGAGTGCAGTGGAAAGGAGTTTGCCGAGAACCGATAGATTCATGAACAGACAAGCAGACATTGAGGCGCTATCTTGCAGGCTGCAGTTACAAAAGTGGAAGTCAGTAAATCACTCAACTGTCTGATGAAACCTTTTTGGTCCAGTTGCTTTCAATCAGGGGCCCAAGTAGGAAACCGATTCTTGCGTACACGTTTCATTGTTTTGAACCAAAAATTAGTAGTGATAGTAGTAATTCAAACATGTAGACCAGGGGTGCCCATTACGTCGATCCTGATCGACTGGTAGATCTCGGACTGGTCCCAAGTAGATCCGAGGGGTGTAGAGGAGAAAAAAAACAAACAAACTACCATTTGTGTGTCTTTGTACATGTTAGTAATACACTTTTTGTGTTAATGCACACTGCACCCTAATCATCCTATCAGTCTCATTTTCACCCATAAAAAAATGTAAATAAAATAAAGCAGGTTTTAACCCTATGTTGCATGGCTTCTGCAGGAGTTATTCAATTGTGGTTTGTTTTTAAATTTAGGGTAGATTATGGCCAAATATCATAATAAATTCACAATTTTGGGAAAATAAATACATAATAGGGGGGTACTTGTGTGCATAATGGTCACTACAATTACCTTGCCAAAAAGCATGGCAGTACTGATAGGTAACACATAGAAACTGTTATTTATTGTGTTCTATATGTTCTATATACTCTTCTGCACAAGTACAATAGGGTATTTGGACCTTTTCATCTCACGGATAGAAATTATTCAACATTTTGTGGACCCTCTTTCACCTTTTCCTCCCGCTGTTGCGCACACTAGTGACATCTCGCGGTGGATTTAAAAACTAAAACTGGTAACTTGAATAACCAATATGAGTTAAAGTCGTGGTTACTGTAAGTAACCCGTATGCAACATAGGGTTAACCTACGGTGGCGCGTGACATCAGCAGTCTGCAATTGCAGCTTGTGATCAGAGCTGTTGCGCTATATCTTTTATCGTCATCATTCTCATTCAGAGTTTGCTTTGTGTACAATTCACAGAGGGCACGGGCAAAGAATAGGAATCTAGTGTGTGAGTGTGTGTGTGTGAGTGCGCGGTAAAGGGCGATCCCGGGAGGTTGGTTGATCGAAAAGTCGATCTTCGGTCCAAAACCTTTGGGTACCTCTGATGTAGACACTTCATTTATTTTGCGCGACAAGGATGTGACATCATTTTTCATCGACGTTTCCATTAAATGGGGAGGTAGGGGAGCCTCCCTCACCTTATATCTCCAAAATATTTCGCCCTCCTTGCTCAGGAGTGGGCAATTCCAGTCCTGGAGGCCCGCTTTTCATCTCTCACTGTTGCAACACACCTGATTCAAATGAACAGGTTCAATATCAGGTTTCCGCAGAGCTTGCTGATGATCTCATCAGTTGAATCGGGTGTGTTGCAACAGGGAGAGATGAAAAACATGCAAGATAGCGGTCCTCCGGGATTGGAATTGCCCACCCCTGTCCTAGCTAATCTAGCGAGATGAAATAAGATGAGCCCCGACATGCCGGACCATATTTATTTCCATATTTATTTTTTGGTGCACGTCACTCAACGACGTGCTTTGTGCGTATGCGTGTTACATCACGGACGCGTTGTGATCACATTAAAAGTCGAAGAGCTGTGACTGTTTAAATTTACATGATCTTTTCTCAGGTTAAAACAATATATGAAACGGTTTGTGTCAAACTTTTTTTTTTAATTGATTACAGCCACTTCTTTATCACTGATACAAGTACTGTTGCAATTCACAAGAAAGTCTCTTTGGGCTATCTCTGACCCTTCAAAAAACAGAAAAAAACTTTCACAGCTCATAGCACAAAACCCGCACTCGCTTGGAGAACAATGTAGTGCCAACAACACCCTTTCACATCATCTCATTAAAACTTAGTAGAGAAAGCATCACCAAACATGCGCTTGTGAAGCATTTTACTCTATCTAGGGAGAGATAATTTATGCAGCTGTTGTGACCACTTTTGATTCACAATAATGAGCAAGAGAAGCCAGGGTGAGCAACATTATTGGCACAAAAAGCAATGCTGAATCTACAAAAAATCATTGATTGCATTTTCTGCTGACAAAGAACAGCGACGTAATAGCCAAAGCTGTGGTCCATGACTAAAATATATCCGAAAAATGTCTTCACACCAGAGTAAATCCAAATTAAAAGCAATCTGTTAAGCATAGGGTCGGTAGGTCAGACAAAGTTTTTTTTTATCTTTTTCTCCCTCCCTCCCCCATCAAAAACGTAAACAAAATAACCATAAAACATAAAACAAGGAGACATTGAAACCAGTGCCGGATGCTCGTCTGTCAAAGAGGGGAAGCTCAATTTTGGTCGACATCATAAAATGTGTCCGTTTATTTATACGCAAATTCTACTCTAGCTCCGTTGCTTTTCAAGAAAATGATCTGTGACCCTGTCATACCAACAAGGCGTCTTTTCCCGGTACTTAATTAGTGTCCTACAACTATAGGAACTACAATAAAACCCACCAGAAATAAAAGATTAATTTGTCGCTAGTTGTTTACAACAAAGAGTGTCGCTAAAATGATTAGGAGAAGGCTCCAGCTCAACTCGGAACAGAATGCGAGTTGAAAAAATTGCTCGCGACGAAAGTCTACACTAAAAGCTCGGTGATTGGCTCATTTCAATGTCAATCACTAAAAGCTCGGTGATTGGCTCATTTCAATGTCAATCGAACTGGCACACAGGCATCCAATCTGATGCAGAAAAGCCTGGCGTCCGGTACCCTCCCACTGCCATCCAGTCCCAGAGACGCCGAACTCCGTGGGCGGGACAAAAACCAGTTTGTATCCAATGACTCGTCTCCGTTCAACGTATTGGGACAACCTACCCTGAACTCACTACCGTTTAAAGCACAGCGAAACGAGTGTTGCTCTTTAATATGGTATGACTTTTCACACACTTTAACTTTGCGACAAGTGGTCCAAGCTGAAGGTGACAAGAAGAGATCAAGCTCAAGGAAGGTAAAGAAAATACACAAGTTGGCCACGCTCGCCACTGATCGTTTGCCCAGAAGCCATCTTGGCACACTTTACCTGAAGCTGATCCCCATTACTGGGAAGGACAGCGCCTTTATTAAAGCAGATGAGGAGCTGCTTAGTGGATGTGTGTGGGCGTCATTGTGCAGGAGGGAACGAGCGAGAAAGGAGGTGCCGGGGCCAAAAGGCGAGCAGCAGCTGAGTGCAGTGGAAAGGAGTTTGCCGAGAACCGATAGATTCGTGAACAGACAAGCAGACATTGAGGCGCTATCTTGCAGGCTGCAGTTACAAAAGTGGAAGTCAGTAAATCACTCAACTGTCTGATGAAACCTTTTTGGTCCAGTTGCTTTCAATCAGGGGCCCAAATAGGAAACCGATTCTTGCGTACACGTTTCATTGTTTTGAACCGAAAATTAGTAGTCATAGTAGTAATTCAAACACGTAGACCAGGGGTGCCCATTACGTCGATCCTGATCGACTGGTAGATCTCGGACTGGTCCCAAGTAGATCCGAGGGGTGTAGAGGAGAAAAGAAAAAACAAACTAACATTTGTGTGTCTTTGTACATGTTAGTAATATATGTTTTGTGTTAATGCACACTGCACCCTAATCATCCTATCAGTCTCATTTTCACCCATAAAAAAATGTAAAAAAAATAAAGCAGGTTTTAACCTACGGTGGCGCGTGACATCAGCAGTCTGCAATTGCAGCTTGTGATCAGAGCTGTTGCGCTATATCTTTTATCGTCATCATTCTCATTCAGAGTTTGCTTTGTGTACAATTCACAGAGGGCACGGGCAAAGAATAGGAATCTAGTGTGTGAGTGTGTGTGTGTGAGTGCGCGGTAAAGGGCGATCCCGGGAGGTTGGTTAATCGAAAAGTCGATCTTCGGTCCAAAACCTTTGGGTACCTCTGATGTAGACACTTCATTTATTTTGCGCGACAAGGATGTGACATCATTTTTCATCGACGTTTCCATTAAATGGGGAGGTAGGGGAGCCTCCCTCACCTTATATCTCCAAAATATTTCGCCCTCCTTGCTCAGGAGTGGGCAATTCCAGTCCTGGAGGCCCGCTTTTCATCTCTCCCTGTTGCAACACACCTGATTCAAATGAACAGGTTCAATATCAGGTTTCCGCAGAGCTTGCTGATGATCTCATCAGTTGAATCGGGTGTGTTGCAACAGGGAGAGATGAAAAACATGCAAGATAGCGGTCCTCCGGGATTGGAATTGCCCACCCCTGTCCTAGCTAATCTAGCGAGATGAAATAAGATGAGCCCCGACATGCCGGACCATTTTATTTCCATATTTATTTTTTGGTGCACGTCACTCGACGACGTGCTTTGTGCGTATGCGTGTTACATCAAGGACGCGTTGTGATAACATTAAAAGTCGAAGAGCTGTGACTGTTTAAATTTACATGATCTTTTCTCAGGTTAAAACAATATATGAAACGGTTTGTGTCAAACTTTTTTTTTAATTGATTACAGCCACTTCTTTATCACTGATACAAGTACTGTTGCAATTCACAAGAAAGTCTCTTTGGGCTATCTCTGACCCTTCAAAAAACAGAAAAAAACTTTCACAGCTCATAGCACAAAACCCGCACTCGCTTGGAGAACAATGTAGTGCCAACAACACCCTTTCACATCATCTCATTAAAACTTAGTAGAGAAAGCATCACCAAACATGCGCTTGTGAAGCATTTTACTCTATCTAGGGAGAGATAATTTATGCAGCTGTTGTGACCACTTTTGATTCACAATAATGAGCAAGAGAAGCCAGGGTGAGCAACATTATTGGCACAAAAAGCAATGCTGAATCTACAAAAAAATCATTGATTGCATTTTCTGCTGACAAAGAACAGCGACGTAATAGCCAAAGCTGTGGTCCATGACTAAAATATATCCGAAAAATGTCTTTACACCAGAGGGTTGTTCGTCTCTGTGTGCCCTGCGATTGGCTGGCAACCGATTCAGGGTGTCCCCCGCCTACTGCCCGGAGACAGCTGGGATAGGCTCCAGCACCCCCCGCGACCCTAGTGAGGATCAAGCGGTTCGGATAATGGATGGATGGATGGATAAATCCAAATTAAAAGCAATCTGTTAGGACAATGGCTTGATGGGGAATTTGACCCGAACTTGTAAGCGCGTCCATTTGTTGCCTGTGTACTTGGAGTTCAATTTAAGATTCCTGAATTTGTTTTGAAATCCTTAAATGGTGGCACCATTCCAAGCTGCCCCACATATACTGCAAGCACCTGCCCAGTGCCTCAGGTCAGCGGAGCAGCTTCTTCTGGAACTACTCGTAAGGTCAAACTTGCACTTGTTTTCGTGTTTTTCATTATTTAATTTTTATTCATCAACGGGAATCCTAACGATGAAGCGCCGTGGGCATCAGCAGATGCAAGCATTGGGTCTCTTTTGGATGAGCTCACCGTGTGTCGGACCATTGTGTAAGTTCCTAAAACAGGGCGGGCCTTTGGAGATACAACCGTTGCAAGCAAGTTGTGATTATTCAAATTGTTTGTCGTGCTAAATCTTGTCATGTTTCGGTTTGTGACCAACAGGTGGCACTGTGGGGCTTTTCCCTGCAGATGCACACCTGTTGGTCGTTAGGTAATTAGTGGCTATAAAAGGACTCCCGGCCGACTACTCGTTGTCGGGTCATTGTTTGTGGCTGTTCGTATGCTACTGTCATGTTTGTTTCAGTCAGGTTTTGGTCATTGTTATGTTTTATCTTCAGTCATGTGTTTTGTTTGATACTTTGGACTTTGTTTGTTTAAGATTTAGTTTTCTCTATGTTTTAATACAATTCTTCAAGTACCGGTACACCCTGCTCCTCCCTCTTGCCTGCTTTTTTGGGGTCCACCACCACCACCGCGCAACGTGACAAATCTACTACGAACAGTGCCACAAAACAGTGAAAAATATGCCGGACATTATTTAAATTACAAGTGACGATGTAATGTACGTTCATACACACATAGACACGCATGACATGGACGTACACGCACGTTACTAAATACTACTACAACTAAATAGTGCGAAAATAGTTTGAAATGTTTGTCAAATGTAAAATTGTTACACTGATTGTTGAAAAAAATTCAAAGGTACATTTTTTGTTGTTTATAAAAGAAAATGACTGTTCAGATGTTTGAGGCATTACAAAAGCAAAAATTATAAGCATCAGTCAGTGTTGTTCACAAAAGCTTGTGTTCTGTATTTTTGGTGGTCCAAAATCGGTGATTTGGTTGATATCAGCCCATGTTTTACTGCTGATTATGGAAAAAATGGAATACGGTAGAACCAAATGTGTCTACAAGAAAAAAAAAAAAAAAGAATCTTCAGAGCCACAGCAGCGTGTACTACAGTACGAAATTGGTGTGGTAAAAAAGTTCCAGTAATTTGTACTTTGAAGTAATCAGTTTTACTGTACTTAAGTGTAAAATCTTTCTGCTACATTTTGATCTCTTTCGGAAGAAAAATCTACTTTACAAATGTTTTATTGAGCAACAAATCTGTTCATGACATGGCAGACGTCGAAGTGCTAACAATGGGGGATTTGAAAAAACAACTGACATGTCAGTGTCACTGTGTCAAGACAAGGCAAAGAAAAACGACTACGAGAGACAACACCAAGTGTGATGACAAAAGAGGTGCACAGCATCACCAAAAGGCAACATGGGTGACCGGAGCACAGCAAATATTGGCACCGCCAGTATGCGGCTATCCGACTGCAAGACGATGAGAGTCACTGAGGTGATGGAGAGTCAAAGAAGTAGAAAATGAAAAAAAAAAACATACTTGGCTCTTTTTGACTGATGAGTGCAAAGAAATCAGAACCCTCCTTGTGGAGGACAGGCTTTCATTTTCCCTGGCTACTCTAATCTTTCTTTCTTCATTTCAAATGCGACTGCTGAGGGGACCCAGGTGTGTGTGTGTGTGTGTGTGTGTGTGTGTGTGTGTGTGTGCGCGCGCGCGCACAGTTGCGTTGAAGTGAATACAAAAACACACATGACGATCAGATACATGCTGTCATGTCTTCAAAAATATTGTCTTGTTCGTTTTTTGCTTCACTGGTGACATTGCACTGCGTAGACTCACCTCACCTCCCCAAAACATTCACACAAAGCCGTGCTTGTAAAACATTCCCGGCATCAAACCACAGAAAAGCAAATATGCTCTTGCTCATGGTTTCTATTGGAGGGCTGAGAAGCAATGAGAAGAAAATATAAAGCTAGTTCAAAGCCTTTGACCGACTACACAAACGAGCCGCGCAGGACAACAACAAAAGAAAAGATGACTCGGCTCAGGTTCAGGGCAACGTGAAAAGGGACTTCTGTGCTTCTGTGTGTGTACTGAAAACACATTTTGGTTGCAGGATAAATACAAAGAAGGCTTGTGAGCCTGGACTGGAATTACAATTTTAATGGAGGAGAAGAAGGGAAAGTCTGCCACAAGAAACTAAGCAGCAATAAAAAGCACTATATAAACTGCGAAGAGGGCTCTACATGACAAATTGTGGTAACTTTTCAGACTTTTCATCACCATTAAGGAAATGCGACCAGTAGGGTGGTGGTGGGCAAAGTCTTTTTGGCTGATAATATACAAGAACGCAAGCACTGATGCAAGGTTGGGGCGACCCTGGGCAAGGCATCCAACTGCTTCAAACTGTCAGTAAGTGTCTGTGTGCGCACTCGCAGGAAGTCTGTGATTTTCACAATTCAAATTCCTATGCCCATTATAAACAGCCAGACAGCATTGAAGAGAGCTAAGAGGAATCATCCTGCAAAAAGGAGACCAACCTTTCATTTTCTCTGAGTCCTGCAAGTACATCAAGCTTCAAGGCTCACAAGATGTTGCTCAACACGGATTCGATTGAATGGAAAAACAAGAGGACAAGATTGAGGTATACCGTATTTTCTTTACTATTAGGCGCACCTTCAATGAACGACCTATTTTAAAACGTTTTGCAGGCGCATAGAATAGAAACCGCAATAGTGGCTCCGGTTGCGTTATGCATCCACTAGATGGAGCTACGCTAAAGGGAATAGAATAAAATACAATACAGCTTTACTGATATCGAGCTTTCACAACCGCTGCAGCTGGAACAAAGTCATGAGAAGTGGTCACCGGACATGAAACATAAATACAAATAGCATTATAAAATAATGAAAGAAAGACAAAAGTTATGAAGACAATTGATTCAACAAAAAGGGACACAAACCTCATGGGCTCACATCCACCAGGGGCTAAATCCATAAAAGTCTTGCTTGTCTCCTTCATTCGTTTTTAGTCAGTAGTTAACGATGCTATTGGTATTATCTTTGTTTCAGAATGGCTACGCAGAGCTCACAAAGTAGTTGCCTAGTTGAGTGTGTGTTGGCGAATGCACACGTCAATTCGTGTCGGGCAGAGCCCTTTTTGGTTACATTTGGTTCCTAAATACGGTAATAATACACACAGATACTGAGCGAGCCCACCGTATCACACGCGCTTCATCTTTCATGCCCTTTTTAAGTGCCGTTTTTTTACCATAAAAGCCGAATTTAAAATGTTGCATCGTCAGTTTAGTACTATGTGCCACAACGGGGGGAGATGCAGCATGAAGAAGAGGCAGGGATGGTCTTTCTCCTAAAATGCCCTTCGGATTTATACTGTGGCGTCTAATCTGGCAGGACACTTTGGCTTTGAATATATGCACTGTTGAAGTGAGTTTTGTTGGAAGTGATGCTGTTCCGAAAGCAGGTTCATACTTTGTTAGGTTTAATTTTCCCATTTATAGCGCATCACATTCGACGTAGCATGAAGCTAATGAGCTTTCTTTATATGAAATGATTTTTCGATAGAGTCTACAGTGTTGAATTGTCCTTTGTCGTACGTCCCGCTTTGATAGGAAACTTCAAATTGAGGGACAAGGCAACACGTTGAAGCAAACACGCTATGGAATATTTGAATACCTTGTATTGTGCGTCAATATAGTCCTGGGGTAATATAATATTAAAAGTCAAAGACTCTTGAAAAACTAGATAAGTCCTTTTTTATTACTTCCTCCTACTTCTTTCAATTCGTGGTTTTTACTAAATGCAGATGCAGATGAGTTCACTGTATTAACAGACACAATGCATGAAAAATATGAACCTGTTAGCACTCTACAATACAAACATGTTGAACGTATTGTCCAATTTGCTAGGTAAAAAAAAAAAAGTTGCGCTCTTGCTTTTTATCTGGAACGTTTCTCAATCATCCCGGTCATTCTAATCTGCAGAGATGGAATCAAAGCAACTGTTTTGTTTTGTTTTTTGGTCATTTGATTTGACTTGAAATAACACCCCACAATACAGCACTTAAAATAAACAGGGATATTAGGCGCAATGGGAATGGGATCAATTCCTCATCAATGCAGTCTTTGCCATTGTCTTGCGATGGAACGGGCAATGTGCCCGAGGTGCACTCGGCCAGGATCAGAAGTGCACGGCTGCATGACTGGACAGAAAGCTGATCCCGATGAGCCCATCTGAAGATGAACTGAGAGAACGCTACAGGTTCGTTTGAACAGCGCCTACATTTGGGCTTATCAAGTCTCAGCGACTCTGTCATGCAGACGCAGCCGTCGGCTTAGTTGATGCCAGTGTGGCGCAAACAACAACACCCATCCAATCCAAAAACTGTTTCTCTCCATACCAAACAAACAGCGCATTATGCCTTTGTGAACCTTCTATTGCACTCCTCCACTTTACACCTCATCAAATATATTTTTATGAGCCTTGCTGAGTAATTAAGATCTTAATTAGGGGCTGGATTTGCTCGCGGTAATTTGCAATGATGTGACAGTCTTCCACATGCTTGTGAATGCAAACTCTTCAACACAACTCGAACACATTGCGTTGAGATGGATTCATATACAGCGGGATTCATTCGTCATCTTCCAAACCGCTTGATCCTCACTAGGGTCGCGGGGGGTTGGAGCCTATCCCAGCTGTCTCCGGGCAGTAGGCTGGGGACACCCTGAATCGGTTGCCAGCCAATCACAGGGAACACAGAGACGAACAACCAACCACGCCCACACTCACACCAATCAGCCTGCCATGCATGTCTTTGGAATGTGGGAGGAAACCGGAGCACCCGGAGAAAACCCAGGCAACATGCAAACATGCAAACTCCACACAGGAAGGCCGGAGCTGGAATTGAACCCGGTACCTCTGCACTGTGAAGCCGACGTGCTAACCACTGGACTACCGGGCCGCCCTACAGCGGGGTTAATATACGTCATTTCAAAGACAGCAATCACAGCGGTATTTGAGGTTTCAGAGCTCAGATTTGTCCCTCGATGTTTTCAATGTACACATTGCACCCGACCGACATCAGCGTTACATGTTTTGAATAAAAACGCAAAATGTAAAAGACATGATCAAGAAATACGACGTTTCCAAAAAGTGTCATTACTGTGCGTACTGTTGTATGTGTTTGTAGGATGGGGCTGAACAATTTGGGAAAATTATCAAAACATTTTTCCACCTCAGTCTCGCAAGTGTAATTTAATATACCATTGAACTGTTGAAATTATTTTGAAATCAGAGATGCAAGTGATGATTTACTTGCACTGATTCCGAATCTGCCCTCATTTTTTTTCTGGCGTGCAACAGGTATTCATCATAATAACGGCAATATTAGAAAACGTGATAGTAACGCAATTAATCATTTCTGAATTGAGGGTTAGGCTGAGCAAGAGATGGATTTTTTTTTCCTGAAACGTTATAGCTACAAATGACAACGCATGTCAAAATCCATCTTGCGTAAGCTTTTAAGGTCAAACTTCAAAACAGAAATCTCAAAAACCTTGATGTGTGAGAAAAACGTCAACTAAAATACAAAAAGCCCACCGACTGACCAAAACGAAGCTGGGGTTGGTTTGTTTTTTTCACCTAACAGCCTTCACAATTTGAAAATTCCATTCCACAACATTTAGTATTTGTGTGTTTTTCCCGTTGACTAAATATCTGAAAACACATTGGTGACTGTGGCTGTTGTTCGACAAACGCCAGGGCATCAATCTGACTTTTTCCTCGCTTCATGAGAAGGGCTGCATATCTGAAGGTTACTAGTAACGCAAAGCAAAAAAACAAACAAACAAAAATCAACCAAGTGATTAAAAGCTTGTTAATTGGGGCATGGTCGCAGCACAGCCTGCTGAACAGTTTCAACTTCAGACGTTGAGCTGCACATTTTATCAAAAAGTACAAAGATCTGAATGGAGATTTTTTTTTAAACAGAAATAATTAGGAAATGGTATTAGAGTGACAATGGGAGACGGTGACCATGTGAGAAGGCAAAGAGAGGGACAGAGGAGAGCGTCTTGTCAGTTGGGCGGCCCATTTAAGCCCGTAAACCTTTGAAATTGAACATGGGGTTGTGGAAGGAAAGGGATCATGAGCAGTAGGTCCGGAAAGCAGAAGGAAGTCTGTCGAAACTTGGAGAAGAGAGCTGCGGATGTCGAAAGTCCTTTTTGCTCTATGACAGGTTTCTTATCCTCTAAATAGCATCAGCTGAGCGGAGCACAACAGTGAAGAGTGATGCGGCGGTAGAGGGGGAGAGAAGGATGAGGGAAGACACTCGGGAGTGAGTGACTACAAAGATGGACAAAAACGAGCATCAAGGTAGGGAGGAGCAACTCCCAGCAAGCCTGTCCGAGCAGCACCGGCGAGAAGCAGCCGTGTTATGATGCGTCTGCACCTGCATTGATGTTCCAGCAGGGATAAAGCAGCTAGAGCGCTCACTGTTGAAAAGATGGCCGCAAATCTGATCAGCTTTCAATTGCCTTCCCTGCCCTTTATTCTTCTCCTCTTCACAGAACACTGCAAATCCTTTTTCTAACCCCCTTTTGCATTCATTGGGTCTTTGTCTCTTGTCAACATGATCCTGCTGAGCTAGTCGAGCTGCCAAAGGCACTGGCGGCGCTCGTACATAATGCACTCAGAACAATGTGGCCTTGACGTCTTCCTCTTCAAAAGGGAAAACGGTTGGATTTTATTTATGACAATAGCTCTTTGGAAAAACTGTATTTATTTATTGACTTACGTGGGGTGAAAGCCATGTGGTCACATCACAACAGGCTGAATAATGTGGCCTTCACACCAGGGTATGAATACGTACGACATGAATACGAGAGCTGCAGATGCGTATTGCTACCTTCTTCCAAAAAATGGTCAACGTCAGGGACTTCGATGCAATTTTTCATCAGGCTTACGGGGGGGCACACGGATGCACCTTCTAACCAGATGTGTGGCAAACATGCCATTTTAAACATGGACAAAATATGTGCTAATTACATGCTACATGCTCGTAATTCATTTCGTATTTGATCATGCATTTCTCAATGCCTGATCCACCTTTCTAACTCAACAACAAAGGCTTTGGAGCAACAACAAAGCAACCATTCGTCCATTTTCAATGCCACTTATCCTGAAGAGGGTTGCAGGGGGTGCTAGAGCCTATCCCAGCTGACTACGGGAAAAAGGCAGAAAATACCCTAAACTGGCCGCCAGTCAGTCTCAGGGCAGATATCGAGACAAACAACCATTCACAACCACAGCCACACCATCACAATGCCTGCAGACAACTCAGGTGAGTGGATCACTACACCGTCAGGGCCCCCCCAAATAATCACATGGTGTATTTCCCCCCTCCCCTCCCCAGTGCAACGGGCTCTATTGCAGAAAAATTACCATTTAAGACAGACACAAAACTGCTGAACAAGAAACCAACATTAAGTGCAGCAACTTTTTTTTCCACAAAAAAACTCATTCAAAATGTTTGTCCTGCATATCATTCTGAATTCACCTAATAAATAAATAAATAAATAAATGAATAAATACATAAATAAATAACGGTAAATAAATAAATAAATCAAAAGACCGACACGTGTTGTAAAATACAAGAGCCAGTGTAAGCTCAACTGAGACATGTCTTCCATTTAGTGGTGATTGGTGATATTACAATTTTAAAAACTACCTGTACATACGACCCCTGCATATTTACAATTTAGCACTTGCAAAGTTGCATATTTATGTGTTGGGGTTTGTTTGCTTCCCCACCCCAATATTTTTTATAATAAATGTAATTTTGAAAGCGCTTTTCATCGTACTCAGACACTTTACAAGAGTTTAAAACACGGGACAAAATGTACACTTTAAAGCCAAGCATACATGACAGCAAACACATTTAGAAGAAGAAAAACAAAGCAGAAATGGGTATAAGAGATTAAAAGGTGTTAAAAGCATTGCGGAACAGGTAAGTTTTAAGAAGTGATTTGAAGGATTGGAGGTCAGTACAGTTGCGGATGTGGTGTGGTGGAGAGTTCCAGAGGGTGGGGGCGGCGACGGAGAAGGCTCGGTCCCCGGGTTTTGAGCTTGGTCACGGGGATTGTGAGGAGGTTTGTGTTTGAGGAGCGGAGGTTGCGGGAAGGAGTGTATTAGTGAAGAAGGTCGGAAAGGTAGGAGGGGGCCTGATTGTGAAGGGCATTATAGGTGAATAGGAGTTTAAACTGAATACGCTGGGGAACGGGAAGCCAGGGGAGGTTTTTAAGGACGGGGGTGATGTGATCACGAGTGTGGGTGTGGGTGAGAAATTGGGCGGCGGCATTCTGGATTTACTGTAGGTTATTGAGGAGTTTGAATGTTGTACCGGGATGCTATTGCAGTAGTCAAGGCGGGAGGTGATGAAGGCGTTGACGAGGGTTTGAGCGGCATTGAAAGAAAGTGAAGGGCCACGCGAGAAATGTTTTACATACTTGGCCAATAAAGATGATTCTGAGATATAGTTAGTTAGGATTTAAGAATTATTTGGGTTTGTAAAAACATTTTTTTCCCCAAAATTAATCAAAGGGCTACTCACGGTGTTAAATGGCCACATGCAGCCCACGGGCCAACAGTTGTTCATCACTGACCCAAGTTTTATTTTGACAAGAATTATTTTGGGGAGGACTTAAAAATGTCTTCATGATGCTAGCCACCGATGCCATTATCGGCTACGTCCTTAGTTCAAGTGATCATTCAATTCTGCCCCACAAATGAAATTATTAATAAGTATAATACAATCCATATTTGTTTGAAATTTGGGGGGGAGGGGATTAAGCCATTATTTTTGGAAGATGACTTGTATGAAAACCAAAATAGACTTACCATGTCTGAAAATGTAATCGGTGGTCTGTGCAGAAAATGTGGGCTAAAGCCAGCTATTTATCCGCCTGGCTATCAGCCATGTTGAGGTCTTTTTTTGAACAAAGAAAATAATGTTTGTGTTTGGCTTGGCAAAGGGAGACAGCCCCACAACCTTACTCCAGAGACCCAATTAATACAATGTCCCCGCTTTTCAAGTCCACAGCAGTAAGTGCTGCATGGCGTATATGTCAGAAATAGAGAGAAGAGAAAGATTTGACAGTAGCTTTCAAGAGAGGATGTGATTGAACGCAATGCCCTAACCATGACTAGCCTCCCTGCAGCACAGGCAAACTGCTTTTATTTGCATCGTGCAGGGTCACTTGAACAAACAAACAGCTGTTTTTGTTTTGTTTTTTTAATTATGGTCAATGTTCATCTGGAAATCAAAACCTAGAACATCTAAGCCTTAGCAACGGCGCACACCGAGAGACGTGAATGAATGTGATCGAACTGGACAATTTGGAATAAATTGCAGTCGGAGAATCACCCCTGCACACCTGGCAAGTGACCCATGTTTGTAGAGACACTATCCGGAACAGAAAACTTTAACCCCTGATGTTCTTAAAATATTGAAGCGTACATATACTGCAATGCACTCTACTGTTTGTTTTGTTTTTGTTTTTTTTTAGGAGGGGAGTGGGGACACAAGCAACATGGTGTGATTTTCAAGGGTGCTGCAGCTACACTGAATTTATATAAAAAGGAGGCAGGCAGGAATTACGGAGAGAGTGACAGAAATACTCAATACAGTGGTTCTTAACCTGGGTTCGATCGAACCCATGGGGTTCGGTGAATCGGTCTCAGGGGTTCGACGGAGCCCCTGCCATGGAGATTAAGACACACCCGACTCAACATGTCAATGAGTTATGGCACCGCCCTTGGCCATCACTGGCTGGTTCATTTTGTGCACAATTTTAAAAATGTATTGAAATGTAATTCAAGTTTCTTCTGTTTTTAATAAATGCGTTTTTTATGCTTTGAACTTGTAAAAAAAATCATATTTTTATTTTTCACTAATGAAGGGTTCGGTGAATGTGCATATGAACTGGTTGGGTTTGGTACCTCTAACAAGGTTAAGAACCACTGAAAAGTAAGTCATCAAGTTGCCAATGCATGTGGCTCATTCTACAATCGGAGGACACACTGTCTTCCTCACCCCCCGTAAAACAAACAATCTATGCACAAAAGACAAATGTACTTGTGTAAATTCTAGTTGTCCTGAGAACAAACAACTGGGGCTGTAGTTAAAGTGATATCTGAACCGCTCTTGAGCACGCCCTACACCAGGGGTCACCAACTTTCTGAAGCTGACAGCTATTTTTTGAGTATTGATTAATGCAAAGGGCAATCAGGTTCATACACACTTTTGAACTAACAAAATTGCTACCTTTATAACCTTATATTAATCCTGAAAGTTATTAATTTGTGTGAAGACACTGATCAGGTTTAGGATTTTTCATAGCAATGATGAAACAAGTGAATGGCATTATGCAAAATGGAATCCAACCTCCGTCTGATTTTTGAAGAACACTATTGAAGAACACTAATCTTACTGTTGTTCAAGAGGGTATTTGGAAGGCCAAATGTTTTTTTGCTTGTACTTTTTTTTTTAACTTGCAGAACGAAAGGAACGCGCCGTTGCCAAGGAAGGCGATTTCCCGACTGAGCTGTCCCTTTCCGCCAAGTCCTAATTGAAGAGCTGTCCTGTTCATTGTGACGTCCGCCCCAGCAAAGCACCACACAGCAAGTCCCAAGGGGAAACCCCACACACGCTTCAAACGAGGTAACATCAAACACAAGAATAAAACAGCAATGACAAGATACGTGGCTAACGTTGACGCTCCGAAAACTTTGAGGTGCGTTAAAAAAAAAAAAAATTTAAAGGCCGAGTTTACAAAAATATTTTCATACTTCCTACCTTTTCCAGCGAGAGCACAGGAAAGGCCGAAGACGAGCCAAAAGAGGAAATCAGGCACGGCGATCTTCGCCATGGCGGTCAGTTGGTACGGTGTGTGCCTACGCGTTCTGCCCTCCTTGTTCAGCCGGTGTTGTGTGAAGAGCTGCGCGAGTTGCTCCACTGGCCGCTCTCGCTCTGTCTCTTCATGGGCGTGTGGAGAGACGTTCAGCGACAGCTCGGAGAGATTACGAGACCAATAGTATTCGTGTAATGTCGTTTCATTTAACTCCGTTTCAAAATTAAATCCTAGATTATTGTTGAACCAACAGAAAACGATGGAGGTAGTTACCAATACTGTGTAGTACTATATATTCTAAAATCTGAGAATCAATGTGCTAACCGCGTTTAGCTTCTGCTGCATGTTGAGCAATATCCTACTCTACAACAGACAGACGAATTAAACACAATAGTTAGCATATGTGCCATTTCCATAATGGGATATCAGAAACTAGTTGATGTTTAAATGTAACTGTTTCTAATCACATTTCCTCTGTCCTATAGCCAGCAACTCCACATATTAGATATAGATATTAGATATAGATAGATAGATAGATAGATAGATAGATAGATAGATAGATAGATAGATAGATAGATAGATAGATAGATAGATAGATAGATAGATAGATAGATAGATAGATAGATAGATAGATAGATAGATAGATAGATAGATAGATAGATAGATAGATAGATAGATAGATAGATAGATAGATAGATAGATAGATAGATAGATAGATAGATAGATAGATAGATAGATAGATAGATAGATAGATAGATAGATAGATAGATAGATAGATAGATAGATCTTTGTTCATCCATCAATCTATATCTATGCCAGTGATGTACAGTGACAGGCAGAACAATTAATGCTCTTCCACTAGATGGCACAAGGTACCACAGGGCGCCTATCCTGCTAGTTTTACATTTTATATAGTCTTACATCGTATGAAACACTGAAAGGTCTGCATTGATGACATGTATTTAATCCGACCCACATCTAAATGATATATTTTGCTCATGTTCATGATACGTGCTCAATAAAAGTCGAGCAATATGACAAAATTATATTATAGAATATTCTCATTACATTCATCGATGTTCCGACCCGCTTGCGGGTTGGGGGTGGGGGCTGGAGCTTATTCATACTGCTAATTATATGATCTTTGTGTTCAACCAAATAGACACATTTTTCACACTGAGTTCATTTGTGAAAATGCGATCATTATTTCATAAAAGTGTACAGACTGTGCGATTTGTGACGATTTTGTCTGCTGGTGCGCCATGAGATTTTTCTAATGCAGAATAAGTATGTTGGGTCAAAAAAAGGTTGGGATACACTGTTGTAGAGTGTTTAGGGGTTTGTGGGCACTGTTCCCATCATGCTTTGCTGAGTTCAGCATCAATGTGTGTTCAAGTCAGTTTTCAGTAATACAGTGCATTTATGTCCCCTTTAAAGTTACATGATCATATTTATGTGAGTTGAGGTCGATTTGGGGAATGGAAATATATCACACTGAGAATGATAACTTACCGTTTGATACATTCCAGCTGCATCTTCCTAGAAAGCATCACAACGGCACAGCTTACACTGTCAGAAATGTAAGTCTTTCAGCTTTCACACCATATGTTCTCCAATTATTCTTCCTTTTTCCTCTGCTCCTGGGTGTGGGTGTGTGTGCTCTGAGGATTAGAGTGAAAGGCGGCTCTCAAGTGAGTTAGGAAAACAACAACACAAATACACATGCAGAAACACAAAAGTTACATGTGCACACTGTCACATTTTCCTTTGTTATTGTTTCCCTGAAACGGGTCGGCTGGTTCAAAGCAGTCATGGGGGGAATTATAATGAGGTGTTCCTTTACCTCTCTTGCGTCTTATTGTTAATCATTCCAAAGGGAGAGAAGAGGTGGGATAAAACACATTCCTGTATTTTGGCCTGTGATTGGCTGGCAACCAGTTGAGGGTGTACCCCACCTACTGCCCAAAGACATCTGGGATAGGCTCCAGCATGCCCATGGCACTCACGAGGATAAAACGGAAAATGTATTATACATGTATGAGTTATGACTGTGATTGGCTGGCCACCAGTCCAAACTGTACCCCGTCTACTGTCTGAAGACACCTGGGACCGTCGTGAGTATGAAACAGTTGGATAAGTCCCCCCCCAAAAAAAGAAAATTAATATCCAAAATATCAACAGACGGTTTTTTACGACATTTTTTATTACTGTGTCTAATTACTTTCTCCATACATCTGAGTTGAGTTACATCGTGCCATTTAGACCTGTCGCCAGTCGCCAATCGGCGATTATTTGGGAGCAAATTCAAGTTGTGTAGTCCTGCACCATGGACAGCTCCGCCATGACTCCTTCCACGAGGTGTCGCACTTAAACCGTTTTCTTCCCCGCAGAACGGAACTCAACACTGGTCCTTGTCGTATTACGGAGCTAAAACAGTGTGACACATTAACGATGAGGAAACAGTACTCCACGCGAAAACCCACTCTCTTATCACTACTAATTTTAGTGTTTAGATACTTCTGTGAATTTTATTAAGGCTTTGGCGATTCAATTTATTAAAAAATATATTTCAATGAATCGGAACCTGTGTTAAAGTCACCCAAGCAACCCATGACGGGCACCGAAGGAAAGGTCTGTTGTGGCTGCTTCTTCCTAGTAAACGTCCTCGTATAAACATGAGGCCTTACACCAAAGCAGTTTTAGAAGGAAAAAACTACATACAAGGTACGTTTTCCCCATCTCAGTGTGTATTTAGCGACACATTGAGTTGATTGTCCTGTTAGTGCTTGTTTAAAAAAATACAAAATTTTCACCCCAATTTCAATTAACATTTGAGATATAAGTTTTACTAGTATTTCTGTAGTAAGAAGCTATAATAGGCCATTCTATGAAAAGATAGTGGGGCGCACTCGAAACAATCACGATAGATTATGAATTTTGATGAGTGAGAGAATTGAAATGAAAACAATAACAATCCAATCGAAGAAAACATTTACTTTTGACAAGATTTTTGAGGCCTCTTGAAATTCTGACATTTGCCTGTGTTTGCCTAATGGTAAGGTCGCCTCTGAGTAATGTAGTTTACTGTATCTGTTATGCAGCTCTGAGGTTTCAGAAACATGGCTATGCGTTCATCATGATATCATAGACATTAAAGCAGTGTTGTTTGATTTGGCTACTTCTGGATACAAATGTCCGCAACCAGTCATCAGTGATTTGGGATTGAAGTTGATTATCATCCCATCACTCATTGTTATTTCCTCTTCTTTTCAGGTTTTTTGCCATCTTGAGAAGGACTTTAACCAAAATGCCCATCCAGCGTGTGCCACTATTCTTGTTAGCCTGCGGATCCTTCAATCCCATCACCAACCAGCACATGAGGCTGTTTGAGCTTGCCAGAGACCACATGCACAGCACAGGTTAGATGTCATTTGGGTAAATGTGACTTGTCAAGTGGTTACATTTTGTTCTTTGCTGCTTATGTGTGTTACTAATGTGAGGTAGACTGATCGACACCTCCATTCTGACATCCCTATAAAGAAATTAAATGAAAACAGTCAACAACACAGAACCATTGAAAATTTGATGTCAACAATTAATCAAACAACTTGAATCTGACAATGGTTACAAAGAAAGAAAAACTAAATGGAAATAAAATCTCTGATTTGAAGCATTGCCGCGGTCAGTTTTCTAAATGGAGGAATGTTAGTTCAGACTGAAATAGCTGAATTTGGCGCAATGGCAGCCAGCCTGGAGGAAAGACTGAATGTCAAAAGTTTGGGATCATTTCCCACTTATGTACCACAACAGCACGCCACCAATCATCAACACGAGGTAACATAATGATGTTGGCTCAATCAAGATAGGCCAACATCACTATTTAGAACACATTGTAATGCCCTCGTGAGTTCTCAAGGATAGGCACATTCGCCAGTGCATTTTCGATGACTTTATTGAATGAAAAGCACATTCGGTCCTACACAAGCTGCTGATGGCGACAACACGCAGACTTGCTTACAGCCAGCGAACTCCACTCTCATTCGCTGACGCTCGCCAGGCCAGAACCCACCTTTTCAGAGTCACCGATCTATATCAGGGGTGGCCATTACGTCGTACCTGATCTTCCGATAGATCTCGGACTCGTCCCAATTAGATCCGAGGGGTGTAGAGGAGAAAAAAAACAAACTACCATTTGTGTGTCTTTGTACATGTTAGTAATATATGTTTTGTGTTAATGCACACTGCACCCTAATCATCCTATCAGTCTCATTTTCCCAAAGAAAGATTTAAAAAATAAAATAAAATAAAGCATATAAATCTTTAACCTACAGTGGCGCATGACTACGTCAGCGGAAGTTGTTAGCGCTCAGCAGTCTGCAATTGCAGCTTGTGATCAGAGCTGTTGCGCTATATCTTTGATCGTCATTACAGTATTCTCATTCAGAGTTTGCTTCGTGTACAATTCACCGAGGGCGCGGGCAAAGAATAGGAATCTAGAGGGCTGAGGGAAGCACTTTAAAACGGTACGTGTGAGCTACGATAGTCAACTGGCTGCAAAAGTGCATCGCCGTGTTTGGCTTCTCATCATGGCGCACGTGTCCGCCGTGTGAGTGCGTGGGTGCGTGCACGTGGGTGCGTGCACGCACGTGCTTGCGCGGTATGGGGCGATCCGGGGAGGTTGGTCGAATGAAAAGTAGATCTTTGGTCCAAAAAGATCTGGTCTAGATCGTACAGTAGAACTTGAGGATGGCGACCCCAAGTGGACAAACAAATACCTGCACCTCATATGCACAGACGTTTTATTTAATTAATTGATTAATTCTAGTCATTTTCGAAGAATAATAATTCTTCATAGTTCACCGTGATGAACCATGAGGTAACATCATACCACCTCGGCCAGTGCCAGAGTCAACTTTCAAACTAAAATGGTAGGGGTTTGTCATCAACATACTGCAAACGCAACGTTGTGTTATAATTGAACTTCTTGGCATAACGTGTTCCACCAAAATTTCCACCAAAACAAACCAAAAATATATTCCTTTTTTGTGTCATGTCCCCTGACCTAGAAGAAGGGAATTCATATTCTCTCCCCCGCAGGCCAGTACCAAGTGGTGGGTGGCATCGTGTCTCCTGTTAGTGACAGCTATGGGAAGCAAGGCCTGACACTGGCAAAGCACCGGATTGCCATGGCAAAGATGGCGCTCCAGAGCTCAAACTGGGTCAAAGTCGACGAATGGGAGAGCCAGCAGGCTGACTGGACTGAAACAGTGGTCACTATGAGGTGAGAGGTCAATTTGTAATTCCTCTGGACAGACTTTTAGTTGTTAATAAACACTAAGAAGTACTTTTGATCACTAAATGTCAGCTCATTGTTTTGGCAAGTTCACCTGACTGCCACCCAGGCATGGCGCTTGGCATATGCTGATCACGCACTGCTCATAGGGCACCAACAGCATAGGGGGGCACCCCAAAAAAAATCAAGCTTGTAAAAAGTCATACTAATAGGAATTATAATAATAACATTATATAATATTTATAAGGTGTAGAAAAAAAAGTGGTGTGTTTCCGGTAACCCGACCGACCGAGAATTTCTACCTCGAAAAAAAACTTTACGGTCGGCATTTTTTTTCAAACCTACATTTTTGTGTAATAATAATAATAGTACATTTCATTTATAAGCGCCTTTCAAAACACTCAAGGATGCTTTAAAATCAAAACAAGAACAATAAAACCACAGACAAAATTATAAATAATAAAAGCAAAGATGAATGTAGAGTGTTTACATTGGTGCAAACTCTCGCAATATTCACATTGCGTCGTTTGCCCTGTCGTCTGTAGACAACATTGAATCATGGCGGCGGCCACGATCTCCGACAAAAGTTTAAATTGTGTTTTGTGTGTTGCAGTCGCATGCTCACACCATAATATTAAGAAAATAGCATCCACTGCTGTATCGAAAAGATTACTGTTTGACAAACACCACGGGCCGTCTAGGACGCGGGACGCAGAGGTAACAAGATGGCTGTAACACCCAGCCGCTGGGTACCCAACTCTCTCGGGGGTTTCAATCAGTGGCGATTGCTCTCGGACTGCAAGGGAAGCTCGGCTTCCCCTAAAATGTCAAAGAATAAGTGATCAAATATATGAATGTAAATGTCATTGTGTGTACATGTCATTGACTAAATATGCGCTACAACGTGCTCAACTTTTGCTCCGAATCAGCTTCTTCTTACTGGTTACGATGCGACTCCCTTCTCATTCATCCCGCAGCTCCGCTGTGCTTTAAACGGTAGTGAGTTCAGGGTAGGTTGTCCCAATGCGTTGAACGGAGACGAGTCATTGGATACAAGCTGGTTTTTGTCCCGCCCACGAACGCTCGTCGTCTCTGGGACTGGATGGCAGTGAGAGGGTACCGGACGCCAGGCTTTTCTGCATCCGATTGGATGATCTGTCTGAGCCTGTGTGCCAGTTCGATTGACATTGAAATGAGCCAGTCACCGAGCTTTTAGTGTAGACGTCCGTCGCGAGCAATTTTTCAACTCGCATTCTGTTCAGAGTTGAGCTGGAGACTTCTCCTAATCATTTTAGCGACACTCTTTGTTGTCAACAAACAACTTGCGACAAATTAATCTTTTATTTCTGGTGGGTTTTATTGTAGTTCCTATAGTTGTAGGACACTAATTAAGTACCGGGAAAAGACGCCTTGTTGGTATGACAGGGTCATAGATCATTTTCTTGAAAAGGAACGGAGCTAGAGTAGAATTCGCGTACAAATAAACGGACACATTTTATGATGTCGATCAAAATTGAGCTTCCCCTCTTTGACAGACGAGCATCCGGCACTGGTTTCAATGTCTCCTTGTTTTACGGACTTCTCGCCAGTCTAGCTTTGGCGCCCCTTCACCCCTCTCTCTTACATTCCCTGGTTCCTAACCAAAAACCTGCTGTACCTCAAGAAATGCCAGTGCCGATTGCTTTATACAAGCTCGCCAAACACAATCCAAAACGCTTTTGTGTAAAAATTGTGAATTGCACATTGATTATGCTCTGAAAATTAAATGGACTGTTACGAGACAAAGTTGTTTTATATGCAATATCCGAAGCCGTAACAACTTTGTTAACTTGCACTTTGCACAAGCTATATTCTTTCTGTAATGCTCCTTGTGCCCCAATTTTCTTGGATTGCCGAGTGAAAGCGGCTGTTATTTCTTCTTGCTAATTTGGTCAATCCCCCCTCAGCTTGTTTCATTCACCCACCTCCATTTTTTGTATTGGCCTTCCCCCCTCTCTCATGATTTCACACAAATCCCCTTACGACCGTTGCTCCTCCCCTTCACATTGCTGTTTCTGATCTGCATTTGCGTAACCTAGGTGCTGATCATGACATAAAGCGGCCCGTTGTTTCCAGGCGCCGAGCACCACCCCTCGTTTCACCAACCAACACTCGTAACAGAACTGCTGTAAGAAGCTTAACAGAGAGTGATTTTTTTTCACAATGAGTCCCTCTGATTTAGTTCCATCTAATTAATAAGTGTCATTCAACATTTGAATAATACACAAGTTGTCAAATATGCCAGAAAAAAAATTGACGTGGTTTATATTTCACATGGAGTTAACTAACTTCACATCTTTTTCCTGACAGGCATCATTATGGTCGTATTCTACACGAGTATGAACAGAAGATACATGAAGACCCCAGTGGAATCAGAGGTCACTCACAAAGTAAGAATTTATTACCCACAAAACCATAAAAAGTCCCTTTCCCTTTTGGGGTGAAATTTTTACTGTAGTATCTTTATGCCCAAAAATATTTTTACCAGCTACAATCAGGTTAGGAGCAATTGATTCCAGAAAGTAACTCAACTAAATTACTAAACTCATTGCCATGAGGGCGGGGCGTATGGACGTATAATCCTAATAGGGATAAATATGATTGGTTACAAAAACGAATAAATGCAAAATTCAGTCTTATCTGTGTACCTGTTGCCACATGGCTACGCGGGCCAGTGATTTGGGGACCACTGTGTTTGGATACAAAAATGCTGCATTGGAACGATTGGTGGTTTGCCAATTGTTTTGAGTGTACAAAAGCACATGGTTATCAGTGAAATCTTTTCTTTTGCATATATTGCTCTTTTACAAGCTTAGAGTCAGTGTGAAGGATTTGTATCGAGCAATGCGTTAGAACACGTGCTTGAACAAAAGCCGACTGCCGGCTTCAGAGTATTAGAGATCATGTTAATACGCCGCTTTTAAGACTTTCTTCGCGACCACTGGTCGCATTGGTTTGCATTGTTGCACAACTAACATCTCACCTGCTAGCGCATGTATGGGCCCTTTCAATGCTGAGTCAGTGGACATTGAACTGGCTGAATGTAACTGAATTGGACAACCGCGAAACAAAATACAGTCAGCAACTGCCACCCTCACACAAGGCGATTGACCCTCGCACATATAGCAGTTGTTGTGAATTTTGCCGTTCACATCCTTACTTAGAGTGGTCCCCAACCCCAGGCTGCGGACCGGTACCGGTCCGTGGGTCATTTGGTATCGAGCCTAAGAGAAAGAATAGAAAACTTATATTACTTCCGGTTTATTTATTTCAGAATCTGAAAGATGTTTTATTTTGAAAAATTAGCGGATTCTCTGCTACATCCATCTACTCTACAGTGTGTCACTCTTGACGCAGGTCAAGGCGCGCTTCTCGGGCATGTGATAGGTTACCGCTAAAATGAAACCCAAGTGATAGCAAAATGAGTAAAAAGGGGAAAAGACCCAGACAGGAGACAGAAGATGGGCCTACGACTTTCAATAAAAAGAAGGCTACATTTAATAGACAGTATCAAGAGTCCTACTTAAAATACTGATTTATCTCAATGGGGATTCCCACTCAACAAGCCCACTCTGCATATAATATGCGGCGATGGTGAGTCATATTTTTCATGCACTTTGTATTTGCGGTGTATCTTATTTTAAACGTTTAAATGTTACTATTGCGACCAATGTTGTGGCCAGATAGAACGTTCCTCGTGTCATGATTGGTGTTTATTATTAATGTGAGAAAATATCACTGTTTTCATATGATTTTGTTGTATTCATCCCCCACACCTTAAAGGCCGGTCCCTGAAAATATTGTCTGACATTAAACCGGTCCGTGGAACAAAAAAAGGTTAAGGGACCGCTGACTTACAGAATGGCATGTTGTGCAAAAAAGTAAGGAATTACTGAACAGTTAGACATGTGTTTTTCAGAAGGCCTTACTACTGAGTTAAAATTTTGGTCCATCCAGCAAATCACCAAAAGTCGACTATCCTAATCTAATGTCTCACACACAGAGCCCCAGACAAGACATTGGGGGAAAAAACTATTTTTTCCCCAATAAATTGTGGCCACAATATATCGCAAATATTACGTGCCTGCAAAAAGGTTATTTGTGGCCAACCACAGCATACCAAATCCATTCCTTGGAAAGGAACTGCAATATGCAATGTCTGCAAGAGGCTCTGAGTAACGCTGAGTCCTGATGACAACATTACATTTGTGGGCTGCATTTGAAGGATTCTTCACATTATAGACCGCAGCCTACGGGCCTTTCTGAACCTCTTTTTCCCTGCAGGCATTCCTCCTCAGCTCAAGCTTCTGTGTGGAGCTGATTTCCTGGAAACCTTCAAGATCCCCGGCCTGTGGCGGGATGACCACATGGAGGAGGTGGTTGGGGGCTTTGGCTTGGTGTGCGTTAGTCGAGGCGGGCTGCAGCCCGAGCAGACGGTGCATGAATCGGACACCCTTTGGCGTTACAGACAAAACATCTTCCAGGTCAGTGACTGGCAAATTGTGAATTGGTAAATGAGCACCCTCTTGTGGCATGGAAAGAATCACTCAATTAAATCTTCAAACTGTGCAGTTTTCATGCTGCGAGCAAGATTTGAATCTCGCCTCACTTCACTCCTCCCTCCCTCCCTCGCCTGGCATTTAAGACCAAGGCCACACCCATCACAAATATTCATGTGACATGCATTGGATGTAAAATGTGCACTGTATACATGCCGACATGAGTTGCCAAACACGAAATGTTACCGGTTATCTTTCAATCAAAAAATATTAGGTAGGCCCGGCGATGCAGCTGTTCGCATTGGAAATTAATATTATACCTTGAGATCCTTGCAGTTCCTGATTTTTAACTTTTGTTAATCATTGGAGTTCCATAATGTGTCTGAGAAAATGATCAGTGTGATGCTGCTGTGTGGGTCAGCCGGCAGACGGAGTCTACTTGAGGGTGCATGTGCATGAAAATGATTGACACACTCTTCCTACTGTCTCTGATAGACCCGGTTCTGTCATTCCGTCTTAAATTTTAAAATAATGAAAATGCAGTTATAGGCATAAGATTCTACCAGAGAGGGATTCTGTTTCAAAAAAATCATTTCACAAAATATTCTACTGTCAGGTCATACAGTTTTTTTGTTTTTGCAATGCTAACGCCACCTTAGCATTGCAGCCGGACCGAATCGAGCTGTCATGCACCGTGCGCGGTTCACCCACTAGCTGTGCTGAAATGTGTTCCAGGTGAAAGAATGGGTGAGGAACGAGACCAGCGCAACAGAGGTCCGGCGGGCTCTCCGACGGGGATTGAGCGTCAAATACCTGATCCCAGATTCTGTGATAGAATACATTGAGCAGCACAACCTCTACACCGAGGACAGCGAAAGGAGAAATGAGGGCATGGCTCTGAGGCCGCTGGCCAAACAAGCACAGCAGCCCTTTGAAAGTCTGGATGACTGACGCACATCAACATGTCTCCCAAAAGTTCCACGAGCCGATGATGCACCAGCTCTACATACGTACGGACGGGGCGTGTCTGGCCTCACGTTGCTTGGCACTTGAGCCCTTGTGATAGTGTGGTCAGTCATTCTGCCGATGGGGTAGGGGGCAGCTCTCATGCAGGCCTGGCTGCCAGCAGAGAATCTGGGTGACTGACAAGAGTGAGCTGATCAAAAGACGTCCTTGAAGTATGAAGTCAAATCACAGATCCGTGCTTCTCTTCTCCCAGGGTCACAGGGATTTAATTTACTCTCCTGCAGTGTGGTGGAGATTTGCACAACAATATAATTGATGTTGGACTTGAATGGGATTCGCAGAAAACATTTTCACCAGCCTTTGCTCTACTTCACTTCATGGACATGTCGTGTTCGCTTTGTGGATGAAGTTTTCTGTCGTGGTTCTGTTTAGCCTTTGCCATGTTGCTCTGCCTACTCCTGCTCCTCCCCTTCCTACTCTGCTCTCCTCTCCTTCTCTGCAGTGCTGGAATGTGGCAGGAAACGGGGCCGAACTCAGAGGGGGAGACTCACCCCTTCACCTTTGCCACATAAGCCTGAATAGGTGGCAGCCTATTGAACCAACTTCTCCCATTGTTCTCCGCTGGAGGATCCTTGCCGTGCCCACTGTCTCGCCACATTGCTGATTTTCCTCCTGCCATGCGTTGCAGCCTCAAGAGTCACAGAGTGATCTAGTTTATCTTGTTGTCACAAGTATGTCCCTGAAGAAGGTGATTTTCAGTTGCTACTTTATTTTCTTGTGTATATAATCGTTTTGTTTTTGAGTATATTATGTGTTGCTCCTTTGGAAAAAGTAAATTTTTATTTTTGGTGCCTATCTGCTTCTTGGGTGCAGGCCTTTTTATTTGCGTCACATCTCATAACGTTTTCTCTCCTAAATGTTTTCAATTTCTCATGTGTGCGGTGTCACAAGGTTGGAAGTCAAAAACATGTAGTTTTTAAACTACTATTTGGCTGGTGCTCTTGATTTTCTTTTCTGGCTGTTGTAATGGCCGCACTTTTTTTCCATCTCCAGATTTATAATATATGTTTTGTCCCCATAAAAACTGCGATGTGACCACAGATCACACTTTTATAAAATGGGAGACAGGCTTCTCATATTTGGTTGAATAATACATGAGGACAAAACCAAAATCGTTTGGAAACTTTTGGAAAAAGTCCTAAATGTGAGCTGATTGGGAGGTCAGTGACCCAGCTGACGAACACAAGCAGTTTCCCTTTGAAGTGCAGCCCTTTCCCGTTTTTGGGCAGAATGCACCGCATTCCCTACCCTTCATACCAAGCCACATACCGACATTCTCAATTTTTCACTGCTTAGTCCTGAAAAATAAATCTATTTGTCATTTCAAATGTAAATATTGATTTTACCTCATTTGAACGTCTTACCAGATGTGTCGAACTTGATGGCATTAAATCTGTCAGATTTTGGTGCAGATGCCACAAGATACCAGAAAAGGACTACTTTTGTCTAAATGAATCCCCTCAACTCACTTCAACATGGTTTCTTGGCCTCCAGATGCCAAAGGATGACAGAAATACACAAATTGTTTCTAAATGAAGCTGTTCAACTCATTTCCACATAGTTCTTTGGCACCAAGCTGGTGTCAAGGAAATAGTTTTATTTCTTTTGGCCTGAATTAAAAAAACTGAATAGAAGAATTCTTCATCCTAGATTAGAAGATTCCCAAGGAGAATCAGGTTTATAGAAGACGACATTGTCTATCGTGTGATTGTGAATTATTGTTTGACCATATGTGCTCTGTGACTGGCTGGCAATCATTTAAGGGTGCTGGGATAGGCTCCAGTTCACCTGCAACCAAAATGAGGACAAACACTGTAGAAAATGGATGGATGAAAGGATGTTTAGTTGCTTAGTCACTGCGTGTCCTCCAGATCTTCCTGACAGCTGCTAAACTATTGGAGGTATTTCCTTCTGACTTGTGAAGGCTCATTGGCATCTCTTTTGAAAAGAGCATGTGTTCCTACTCACAAAGAATTTTGCTGCACTGTGAGATTAGTAAAGGAAATGGGTTTTCAACAAAACCAAGGCCTTGATGAGCCTCTTTTGTTTCATTCCCTTTGTCGGTCTTTTTTTTCAGCTCGGGTGATCGTGCTTGTGGAACTCCTCATTCAGCCTATTTTAATACACTGGACTCATGTTCTGCGTCAAGTTGCTGTATCTTCTGTTTTTACTGAAAGTAACTCATTATAAGAATAAATCAGGGCTCAGGGCCAACACGTGGCGTTATATATATATGGACCTGAAGGAAGTTCACTTATCCTAATCCCTCATAGACGTTGTAAGCACACTGCGAAATGAAGCACACACTGGTGCATTGTATATTATGTGGGCCTGTGCAGTTCCAGCCAAGGATAAATCGAAGCTAGGCTTGCGTGATTTTAGCATGAGCTGGGAAATGGGAGGTGAAAAGAAAAACGAAAACCTGGCACGTAATCGGATTAGGGTTTGAGTTTGCTTCAAATGGGAGATTCTGACGGCGGGATTTGCTCTCGAGCACAAGTGGCCTTCTACTACTACCTCCTCGACCACTCAGAGTAAGGGAACCCCTGGAGAAGCTGCCAAAATGCCGGTGGATCTGAACGGATACTGGAAAATGATTTCCAATGACAACTTTGAGGAGTACCTCAAGGCTCTTGGTGAGTTTGTCAGGAAGAAATCACCTAACCCTTCCAACCGACATGTTGTGGATTGGTGCTTTTCCATGATTGACAGATTGTATTATTTTCTTGCTGCTAATTAAAAATAAAACCACTCACTACATTTTGAAATAATCTCACCAGAAGTAGAAAAGTGTAGAATGTCTTGGCTGAGAACAAATAATCGATTTTCACCTGGGCACTTTGTTGCAGATGTTAATGTTGCCATCCGGAAAATTGCTACTTTGCTGAAGCCGGACAAGGACATCGTCCATGAAGGGGATCACATCATCATCAAAACCCTCAGTACCTTCAAAAACTACAACATGGATTTCTATGTGGGCAAGGAGTTTGAGGAGGATCTGTCCGGGGTGGATGACAGGAAGTGTATGGTGAGTACGATGTGACCCAATGTGAAGGTGGGGATTTGAAATGTCGAGGAAGAGTAACAGACATTTCATTAAACGTGTTTATTCTTGTGGTTGCAGAAATCTGTTTCCAACCTTTTGACCCTCCCATGTAGCCAAATCGGGAGGTGTTTCTCATTTGGCCCTTCTAAACAAGAAACACCTCCCTGAGCTTTACCCTCTGATCTCATTGGATTGTGCGGTTGCGTGACAGTGTGAGTGGGTGCACAAAATATGAGAGGTTGTAATATTTACATACGGTAAAAAATCAGTGGCAACCCATACGTTCAGTACCTCGGCCTTGAGGGGGGTGTTCGTCCAACTTCATTGATCTCTAAATACCATCGCTGTCATCTCGTAATTTTAAAAACCGCTAATACTATACAAAACCACTGTATAACAGCACTCGCCTGTGCGGCGTCCATCATTTGGAGCAGTTCAGAATTGTTGGAATCTAATAGCATGACAAAAACTAAAATATTCAATAAAATACATCAAACTTACAACAGGTGCCGGTTATTAAATGTGTTCAGATCTACACTAACTTGTTTGGCTCGTCAAACTTACCTAGCTCTGACCAACCAATCAGAGGACAGGAAAATACTGACGTTCTTGTGAGCCAGCTTGCGAATTTGAAATCCACCTGGCTATAGAAACAGAGCCTTTTTGCGTCTACAGTTACATGAGCCAGCACTACTGATTCTGAAGGCTCTGGGCAGGCTGGATGTATGCGGCAACACAAATAGGCTGACAGTTGACTGGACAGAGAAAAATCTAACATGCACAACATGGACATGCTGGAAGCAATGAAGCCAAGACAAACACTACGAAATGAAGAGAAATGGACTGTTAAGAATAAAGAATAAATGCAATTTCTGGAACAAATAGCACTTGATGTTGTGTTAAAAAATAATATATCAACTAATACACATGATACAAACTACTACACATTATTGGTTTTGTCAAAAAATCATGAACTTGATGAAATTTGATGGCTGTAACATGTTCCAAAAAAGCTGAGTGGAACCGGTGGCCAAAAAAGACTGAGCAAGTTGAGGAATGCTCATCAAATACCTGTTTGGAGCAGGTGAACCATGATCGGGTAGAAAAGGAGCTTCCCTGAATTGCTCAGTCATTCACAAGCATAAATGTGGCAAGGTCACCTCTTTGTGAAGAACTGCATGTGAAACAGTTGCTGGACAATGTTCCTCAACGTAAAATTGCAAGGAATTGAGGGATTTACGGTCTATGGTCCATAATATCATCAAAAATCTGGAGAATCCACTGCATGTGAGCAGCAAGGCTGAAAAAGCAACATTGAATACCCGCGACCTTCCATCCCTCAGGCGGCACTGCATCAAAAATATGTCAAGGATATCAGCACATGTGCTCAGGAACACTTTGGAAAACCAATGTCAGTCGATACTGTTGGCGCTACATCCAAATGTGCAAGTTCAAAGTCTACTTTGCAAAGCAAAAGCCATTTCTCAACAACAGTCAGAAACGCCGCTGCTGAAAGGCATCCTTCATACCTTGCGAGAGAAACTGTGGTTTGGTATCCTGATTACAGATAAACTCTAATCTTATTTAAAGGCTGAGGGCCAGGGTCACATGCATCTGTTATGATCTGATTTTATTGTCATGTTGACAGGCAGCGTGTTTACATGTACTGGGTTGATGACTGTCCAGATATACTAACGGAATACATCTCTCATCTTGACCTGTACACTCAGACCACCATCACCTGGGAAGGAGATAAACTGGTGTGTGTGCAGAAAGGGGAGATTGAAGGAAGAGGTTGGACCCACTGGGTGGACGGAGACGAGCTTCATCTGGTAAGGACACATCATCAGCCTCCGCCATGAACATCAATCGCATGTTTTGGATACTTAAATCCAAGTCAGGAAATGCCTCTCGGCGCATATGCACGCCGCATATATTTTGTCCTGCAATTCCAAGCCAACTTCACTTGTGGTGTGCCAAAGAGAGTCTTAATTTCCAAGAGTTTCTTTAGCAATCCGACGGCACGTTAGCTGACGATGAGACGCCAATCACAATTGGTAAAAATACGGCATACAAAGAGAGATGAGATTATATTTTTAAATGTTTGGATTTCTTTCCTCCCACACACTTGAACCAAATTATTGAAACAAACACACATAAACCTATTAAAAAACACAACTATTTGATCAAGAACACGAATTGGGGGAATGAACAGGTCTCCAACTAAGACAAACATGCTTGATTCAAGCTATTTGTCACCCTCCGTTATTGTAAAACTGACACATAGCCTACTGCATTTTCCTGACTTTAATCACATTTTATTCATAGTTTGGCTGGTCCTATGACATACTCACGTCTGACTTATAAGTATTTATATTAGAGTTCAGACTCAAACTCAAAATCCCCACTCTATTCTTGTTCACGGCAGCCAATGAGTTCTTGTAGGAGTCGATAGTTTGGCTTCTAACTTCATACATTTTTTTCTTTTGAGTTTAAAATGGCTTGCCGTAACCAGAATCCTGTGTCGCATTGTGTCCAAATGTAGAAAACATGGTCGGTTATTGCACCTTTGGTGCTGTAAATAGTAAATGCTTGATGTGGCAGATATCGCATGCGAAACTAGCAAGCTAGTTAGTGAAACGGTCCCTTCTTTTGTTCTGTGAGAGTCAGCAGCAAAGTAACGACATACAGAACGTCACATTGGTTGCAATGACTGTTTCTTCTTTTTCTTCTTCTTCTTCTTCTACATTTTTGGTGTTTGGAACTGCCATCCAAACACAGAACCTCAAATTTGAGCGACACACATGCTAACCACTCTTTCACTGTCCTGCCCCACAATAACATGTTCTTTTCTTGATTTTGCAGTTGTAATTTGTTACAAACACTTCACCAAGTCCCCTTTCAAATCGTATCTCATGCCCCATTGTAGTCTCTAATGAAAGCATTACCGTGTGAAAAGAAGTCCGTGAAGTCATGACCAATCTCACAAGGTCAGCAAAACGAGGATTCCTTCTGTGTTGGGGTGTTCACACGGCCTTAGTGTTAAGGCTGAAGCCAAAAGTAATCGGCTGCATTTTTTAAATTTCAGTGACGGCCCAAAGTTTTGCTTTCAGGTAGCAGCCATCAGGGCAAGCTGATGGAGCTTTTGATTTTCAGGCTGCAGGGATTCCTGGTGGGAGGAAACAGTGTTGCAAGACACAAGAAAATGGTCCAGCTTTGCATGGAATGGATTTGGGGGGGTGCATTAAGAGAATCACATTGGGCCACCAATTCAATGGCAAATGGAATTTTCCTCCTCTTCCTCCCACATTTCAAAGACACGCATGTTAGGTTCACTGAAGACTCTAAATGCAGCGGTGTCTTGGGATACGAGTGACTCAATTTACGAGATTTTCGAGATATGAGCTGTCGTTCGGACGGAATGTTGCTTTAGCTTGGGAACAAACACTTAGGATACAAAACGAAACAATACTAAAAGATGGCTTTAAGGTGTTTTTGGACACTCCCGATTGAAGTTGATTGCCAAACTAAACACAAAACAAAGAGAATTCAAATGTGTGTTTTTCCAACAACCGCATAGCTTTCCTTTATTTACATTTGTTTAGGTAAACACACACTTTTACATTAAAGAGACACCACACAAACACTTTCTAATTTTTGATGACGCTTTACAGTGGTTATTCAGACCTTTTTAATCCTTTCTTAAGTTATGCAGTTTGACCCAATACTGTGAGTGTGATTGCAGCATAAGCGCAATCTTTACATGACAATCTTGTTGAATGTTGCTCTCTCTTCAACTTGGGTTTAATTTCTTTCTAGGAGCTGAGAGCTGGAGGAGTTGTCTCCAAGCAGGTCTTCAAGAAGTCCTAAAGGGGCTCATAGGCCCAATGAGATGATACCCCAGCTGACATAGCATCCAACATCCCAGTTAGTCCATTTTCATGCACTCATCCACAATATAATTTTCCGCCAGGATAGTAAGCCACCAATATATCATCCACCTTTATATCATTACCTTGCTCTGTCAAAAGACCGCTGGAAAAAGCAACCTAGCATGCATCTGGTGTAGCATCCCCAACCGCTCTGTATGCATAAAAGCATAGATGATGTTAAGAGTAGCTGATCAGACGGGTGGACCGCACTGATGGATCTAGATGCAACCAAGCCGAGTGTAGTTGAGGGAGGCAAGTGTCTTTAGTAAGAATACCATGTAAATAAATTATATCCCTCACAATTCTTTGGTGTCACTGATAAGAAAATAAATAAATCACTAAAATGAAATCCAACACTGCCTTGTCATCTCCCCTTTCTTGAGTGGTTTTCTTTGAACGATAAATTGTGTTTTTTTTTTTTTTCCAAGATGGCGCCCGGATAGGCAGCCGTCGGCAAGTGCTCTTCAAGAGACTTGCGTTTTTTTGTTGTTTTTGTCTTGTTTTGTAATATGGTGTTGTTCTTACGTCGTGTGGACCTGAAGTGGACTGTTTTCAGCATTTTTGGCCATGGCATTCGTCAAAGATGAAGAATCTGTGCTTGGTGGTTGCGCCTTCTCGGCAGCACACGCGTACCAGCACTGATTTCTTGATTGGGAGGAATGTTGGCGCCATTTGACTGTCGTTGCTGGACATCCCCGGGGCGCTTGTGTCTTGCGCCTGAAGTAGGCAGCATTTTCACAGCCCCGCTTTGTTCAGCGAAAAGGTTGGTGCTGATGGACAGTCTGCAGCTGGATGGATGCATGGATTGAGGAGTCGACGATGAGAAGAAGGGAGCGTCAGCGCAGAGCGCCGATGCGTATGTGGAACTGGGAGTCGAGGCTTGAAATTGAAGCGGACTTACATGGGACAGGAGAAGACAGACAATCTCTTTTCGTTAATGGATGCTACTGCTTCTTGTTGCTTTCAAGTTTAGCTTGTAGCAGACGTGTGCACATTGCAGCATGACGTCTTTAATCCACTGGTGAAAAGGACACTTTGATTCGCTCCTCTTTCATCTATAACTGCTTCAGACAACAAAGTGTATGCAGGAAAGTGGTTAAGAGTGCACGATTGTCTGTGTCTCATGTGTTGTTTTGTATTTTGTCTTTTTTTGTTAACTTTTCTTTTGATGGCGGCGCGGACACCCGCAGCGGCTCCTCTTGTTTTATGTTGAGAGGGAAGAAATTTCATCTGTGCTGTATGTTCACATACAGTACATTTGACAATAAAGTTTATCCAATCCAATCCAAATAAATTAGAGCTGTCAAACGATTAAAATTTTTAATCTAATTAAAAACTCAACTGTCATAATTAACTCAAATTAACTAAAAATTAATCATGATTGCTCACTCATTTTTTATCGTTTCTGAATTTCCTTTTATATTTTTTTGTCCTATTTTCCCCCATTTTAATGCTCTCATCAACATGGAATCATGAATCAGTTTTCTATGTGCAAAATGCAAATATTTACTGAAATAACAATTTTGATTTTCTATTTTACATGAACATTTTTCACTTGGAGCAGATATTCACACATAATCTCTCACACAATATTACTGTCCATCAACAACAGAGAAAACAATATTTTGTCACACAACAGCTGCTTGAACAGCTCTTTTTAGGGAATCAAAACAGCGCAATATAACATTATAAAGTGCACATCTAAGGTAAACTAGTACTCAGCCTATAATGGATTTAAGCCATGGTTGCATACTTCGTTTTTCTCAAATTTGCTTTGAACACAGCAGTCAGGCTATGCTGATTCTGTTGGTCCTTCTTGCTCGGAAGTCTCTCTACGGTTTTGTGTCGACATCATTTCGGATTCTTGTAATGGAGGCTCTCGCTGGCAATTAGTAATGGTTGTTCAGTTAGGGATTGTCGGTCAGCATGGAAGGATCTCTCGTTCTGTACTTTTGGATCATTTATTGGAGCACTTTGCAGCAGAAGTAGGAGTAGTAGTAGTTGTAACAGAAGTATCAGAAGCAGGTAATAACCTAAACTACACATAAATGCAGTAAAAAATTAATATATCTATCTTTCTGCATCGCAATGTAAATATGTATATAATTGACATTAATGAATACCTTTATCTAATAATACGTTTAATAAATAATGTAATCAACCCTGATTTCACTATGTATCATTATCGTCATCATTATTCATTGTTTTAAACGTAAGAAACCATTCAACACAAACATAAAGTCGAATCGAACAAAAGAACTACAAGTCCCAAAGGTCCAACCCGGAAGTGGAGCGCCGGCTGCAACGCAATTTACTTCTTTAAACGTCAGATTGCAGACGGACAAACATGACAACTATGCACAAATGAGCTAAATAAAGACACCCCTGTTCTAGCAACATTTTAGCCCACGCTGTTTAAATTGCCGATTGCTTCAGCAACTTTGTTCTTTGTCGTGTCATCCATTTTCTTCGCTTTGAAATGATCCATAGCCGTCTGTCTGAGAGGAGGGGGGCGGACTACTCACGTCAGCGGTGTGCTTGGCCATTAATTAAGTGGTATTTCAGACTCGACGTGCTATGATGATAGCTCAGTTTACGACTGCAAAACATCCAGGTCATTTTGGTCTTGTCAGTGGAACAATCTGGCAACTTTTCAAAAGTAAACTTTCCATTCATAAACTATTTAAATATCCGTTTTCGGTGTCTCGCGCTGCCGTGGCTGGCAAAACAAACGTGCGTGGACTTGTGCAGCGCGCTTGATGTTTTGTTTCTGGTTTACTCGCCATGTGAACACCCCTTTAGTCTGTTCAATCAGCCTACCATGCATGGGTTTTTTGGGGGGGGGTTTGGAATGTGGGAGGAAACAGGAATACCCAGAGGAAACCCACACAGGAGCGGGGTGAACACAGCCAGGATTGAACACACGACCTCTGCACTGTGAGGTCGACACACTAACCACTCGACCGCCGGGCTGCCATATACATACACACACACATACATACATATACATATACACTGTGTGTGTGTGTGTGTGTGTGTGTGTGTGTGTGTGTGTGTGTGTGTGTGTGTGTGTGTGTGTGTGTGTGTGTGTACAGAGAGAGAGATGCCCTGGGCAGACATGGGAACATGGAGTCTGTACTCTGAACTCTGATTGGACAAATAAAAATCAAACATACACATATTGGAAGCTATGCAGACTTAAGGAAGAAAATGAGAATAGACTGTTGGGAATGAATGTATACAATTTCATGCAACAAATATAGGTTGAAAGGTAGGTTAGTGCTTCTGATAGGGATAAGGGCAACTGTCCAGTGTGAAGATTTGAAGCTACTATCATATCTTGATGTTGAAAAATCTTCTATACACACTGATTATGTACACAGTTTGTTCTACCGCTGTGATGTTGCCGCAGGGGTTGTGTGTGTGTGTGTCCCTTTTTTTTGCCCCCCAAACTTCCGCCTCTCCCCCTAAAACAATCTTCTACAAACTATAAAGTGACTTATTAATAGCCCTGTGTCCACATACACCCTCCCGCTCCATCCCCCTCTACATCCCCCACTTGTATAAAAGCAATCTTACTGATTCAAATTTACCAAGACAACAACTGTGTCACGAACCGCCACCATGCCTGTGGACTTCAGTGGGAAATGGATCCTGGAGAGCAATGAAAAACTTGACGATTATATGAAAGCATTGGGTAAGATATGGTGCGTCATATGGTCACAAGCTCATCCAATTTAATGCTCGTTCAAGACAAATATATCGAGTATCTTGTCTTCTTAGATGTTGACTTTGCAACATGAAAAATCGCTGCCTGTCTGGCTCAGACAAAAGTGATTGCCCAAGAGGGAGACACGTTTAGCTTTCGAACACTGAGCACCTTCAGGAACTATGATCTGGCCTTCACTGTGGGAGTCGAGTTTAATGAGTACACTAAGGGACTCGACAACAGAAATGTCAAGGTGAGTGGTCATCTCAAATGTGAAGATGAGATCCGAAAATGACCCTGGAGGCCCCTGTGTTGAACATAATAATGGATCAGTGGTCATCTATCGACAGCATGGTGTATAGTGACACGCCCAGCTCTTTGTGAAAACTTCCTCAACTTTATTATAAATAAGGGCTCTTCTACAATCACCCGTATGCCAGCTTTCTCATGCAAGCCTTCAATCCCTGTTACCTTCCCTGCTCATTTTAATCAATTTGAGCCTGTGACCCAGTCCTCAAAATGGGACTGTTGGCCCTCACGTTCTCCGAATGATGCTTATCCTGCCGAAACAAAGTTTTCTCTGCTGTAGGACCGTCTGATCTAATTTTGATCAAAAGCTGCCTCTCTTCAAGCATGGTACCCAAAATGTTGAAACAAGCAGTCATTCGGCCTTTACTCCAAAAAAAAAGTCTATCATCCCTTTGAACCCAGAAACATGACAACTCCCTCCCTTCCCTGAATGCTGCAGGTCCCTCGTGGATGTCTGTCCTTTGCAGGTCACCACAGACCCATTTCCAAACTGCCATTGATCCAAAACAATCCATTCCAGTCATGTAGGTGGTTGTAATGCACATTCAAAGTGGTCAAAGAAGAGTTCTGTTTACCTTTTATTTTCAACAGGGCTTATCCTCATGAGGGTCAATGATCCCAGCTGATAGTGAGAGGCAGGGTATACACTGGAGTGGAAGCCAGCCTAAATTGCGGGGCAGCTGAGCAGACAACATAGTTGTAATCAAGGAAATAATGCAATTCGGATCATGTTGACTGCAGAGTTTGGTGACCTGGAAAGAGGACAAGCTTGTTTGCATCCAGAAAGGGGAGAAAGCCAATCGTGGCTGGAAGCACTGGATCGAAAGGGACAAAATGTACCTGGTGGGTTTATAAATGATGGTGTTCAAGATTTGTTGGCTTATCATTCTAGATATATAAATATATATATATATATATATATATATATATATATATATATATATATATATATATATATATATATATATATATATATATATATATATATATATATATATATATATATATATATGTGTCCAATACATCCTTTCTCCAAACAGGAGTTGACCTGTCAAGATGCAGTTTGTCTCCAGGTGTTCAAGAGAAAAGAATAAAAGTATCTAAGTAACTGTATCCTTCTCACTTTGCATTACAGACACTTTGTTTGAATAAAAGTACGGTACATATGTTGACTTTGTTGTCACGTAAGGTCGATGAGTGTTTCGCTTTTCAGACGTTAATTATTAATGGCTTGTAAATCCATACTAGCAGATGTGATGTTACAAAAATATTCATTTGTGGCATCAATCACTGCTTAATAAATCACTTAACAAACTAATTATCATCTCACATTAGTTCCAATACTAAAACTACAACTGAATAATCTGCCTTTTCTAAATGATCATGACGATAAATCATCATTTTAGGCTGAACAGCTGTGAAATACGAACCTACTTTTTCCTTTTTTTTCCATTCAGGCAGTGTTTTGCTTTGACTTGTAAGCTTAAAGATGAGATATGTCCACTGAATGGTGGAAGTGAAGTCAAATCATTACACAACAAGCAGCAGTTGTGGCAGATAGTGAATAATAATCCATCCCTCCATCCATTTTCTGATCCGCTTTTTCCTGACAAGGGCCGCGTGGCATGCTGGAGCCTATTCCAGCAGTCTTCAGACAATAGGCTGGGGACACCCTGAACCGGTTGCCAGCCAATCGCAGGGCTCACAGAACAACCATCCGCACTCATACCTAGGGACAATTTAGAGTGTTCAATCAGCCTGCCATGCATATTTTTGTAATGTGGGAGGAAACCAGAGTACCTGGAGAAAACGCACGCAGGCATGGGGAGCTGGAATCGCACTAACCACTGGAGCACTGGGCCGCCCTGAATAATAATAATAATCATAATCATGATGATTGACCGGCCCGGTAGTCCAGTGGTTAGCACGTCGACTTCACAGTGCTGGGGTACCGGGTTCAATTCCAGCTCCGGCCTCCCTGTGTGGAGTTTGCATGTTCTCTCCGGGCCTGCGTGGGTTTTCTCCGGGCACTCCGGTTTCCTCCCACATTCCAAAAACATGCATGGCAGGCCAATTGAACACTCTAAATTGTCCCTAGGTGTGAGTGTGAGCGTGGTTGGTTGTTCGTCTCTGTGTGCCCTGCGATTGGCTGGCAACCGATTCAGGGTGTCCCCCGCCTACTGCCCGAAGACAGCTGGGATAGGCTCCAGCACCCCCCGCGACCCTAGTGAGGATCAAGCGGTTCGGAAAATGGATGGATGGATGATGATTGACTGGGTAGCACTTCCGACTCAACAGTGCAGAGGTGCAGGGTTCGATTCTGGCTTCGGCCTTCCTGTGTGACATTCGCATGTTCTCCCTGTACCTGCCTGGATTTTCTCTGGTTACTCTGGTTTTCTCCCACATTCCAAAAACACGCAGGGAATGTTAATGGAACACTCAAAATTGTCCCTATGTTTGAGTGTGAACATAGATGGTTGTTCGTCTGTGTGTGCCCTGCGATTGGCTAGCGACCAGTTCAGGGTGTCCCCCACCTCCTGCTTGAAGACCGCTGCGAGAGGCTCCAGCACACCTGCAACCCTCATGAGGATAAAGCGGATCAGAAAATGGATGGATAATTAAAAAACAAAAACAAAAAAAAACATTATTTTAAGAGGCTTAAGTTGTTTATTGTCACAGTGTGTTTTTAAATCAATCACATAACCTTGTAGTATCTTAATAATAAGACATAATGAGAAACATCAAAGAGGCCGTGTCAGGTTTGAAACAAACCGAATGTTTAGGATCCCAGAAATGCAGACGCAGACAAAAGGGGATAAAAATATATATATTTATTATCTAAAAAGGCAAAACCAACAAAGTCCAAAACAAAAGTCGCTGGTCACAACGAAGGAATCAACAAAAGGCGCTTGCAAAATGCAAGGTCATGGAACACCGGAAAAACAAACTAAATGACAAGAGTCCAATTCTCACACACACACACACACACACACACACACACACACACACACACACACACACACACACACACACACACACACACACACACACACACACACACACACACACACACACACACACATACACACACGCACACACACACATACACACACACACACAAAAGCAAGATCAAATGACGAAACAATGACTATACTGTACTTACAAAACGTGGAACTAAGGGAACAAGAACGACTATGACGAGATCGAGAAGTCTAGAAAAAAAACACTTGAGCACGAGGAGCCACAATGTCAATAATCCGACAAGCAGCAGTCAATTCGTCAATCCTGAAATACATGGTTGACGATTATTGGCAGGCAGTCCGGTAGGCCAGTGGTTAGCACGTCGGCTTCACAGTGCAGAGGTACCGGGTTCGATTCCAGCTTCGGCCTCACTGTGTGGAGTTTGCATGTTCTCCCGGGGCTTGCGTGGGTTTTCTCCGGGCGCTCTGGTTTCCTCCCACATTCCAAAAACATGCATGGCAGGCTGATTGAGCACTCTAAATTGTCCCTAGGTATGAGTGTGGGCGTGGATGGTTGTTCGTCTCGGTGTGCCCTGCAATTGGCTGGCAACCGATTCAGGGTGTCACCCGCCTACTGCCCGTAGACAGCTGGAATAGGCTCCAGCACCCCCCGCAACCCTAGGGAGGATGAAGCGGTTCGGAAGATGAATGAATGAATGAACGATTATTGGCAGTCGGCGTGCACACTGAAGGGAAGACCACGTCTGCCACCTGTTGGAGACACACAAGAACATGATCATGTCAAGGGGCAGGCAGAAAATATAACAACTACAATACTGTACTTACAGGCATATCTGTTTTGTACTCCATTAAGATCGGCTAATATTATTGTGGTCTACTGAGAAACTGAGACATCTCCATGTATATCCGTGTAAGTTGAGGGGTTCGTTGTTTTTAGTGGATAGCTCTACTTTACGAACGGCAAATGGAGAGATGGAATCCTTTGAATGCAGTTTTATTCAAAGGGGGAAAAAGACTTCTGCACCACAGCACTTTCGAGAACACAACTCTCCTCGTAACTAAAATCACTTCCTGCTTCTCTTCAACAACCAATCCCAACCTATCAACATAAAAACATATCTAAACAATTATTAAACAACAGAATATAATGTAGGTATTTTTAACATGAAATAATATGATAATACTGTAATTAATAAGATAAAAAGCAATTACAGTACTTATTTTAAGTAATATATTTACAATGCTACGATTGGCTGGCAACCAGTGTCCGCCGTCTACTGCCCGAAAACAGCTGGGATGGGCTCCAGCACGCCCCGCAATTTGTGAAGATAAGGGCAGGGGATCAGAAAATGGATGGATGGATGGATAATTACAGTGTTAATGGAGGCAGAAATGGGACTACATGTCAGGAATGATGTAGCTACGTATTTGATGTAGCTACGTATTTGTCCCTCATAATCTATTCAAAATTAAAATGTAAAATACGTGTTATTGTTGCAATATTTTTTAAACTTGCTCCACCATAACCATAAACTACATATTTCATTTTTATTTGAAAGTGTTTTTAACTACAGTATTTGCCTCCACCGTTGTCCGCCACGTCACATCAATAGTTCTCTCTCCCAACTCTCGCGAGAATTGTCTTCCCGGAAGTTCCACGTCAGTGTGCGTTTGTGTTCACTGAAATCCCAACATTTGGCTCTCGACACACCATTATCTGATTTTGTTTCGACGAAACAGTGATTAAAAATGGTGAGTAAGATTTAGAATCGAGTATGTGATTTTATTTTCTCAGTTATGTTTGACTGGTGTTCACGAAAATATCCAACAAGGCATTCCAGGTAGCAGCTTAGCAGCTGGCTAGTTATCCGGTGTGCAGAAATCGTCAAATGTCAACCCTCGGCTTTTTAAACGTTTAATGTGTGAATGACTTGATATGAAGGTTAATATCCGGAAGATGTAAACAACCCAATTTGTTATAGGATATCATCAGCGTGTGAAATGGATCTGTGCATGACTATTGCTGTCATGAATTGTATGTCAACGTTGAATGCATTGTAATGTGTTGATCATGTCCAAGTGTTTACACAGAAACGACATTTGTGTCCACAATTTTTCAGCCGCTGAGGCTTGACATTAAGCGGAGGTTGACAGCCAGATCTGACCGTGTGAAGAGTGTGGACCTTCATCCAACCGAGCCATGGATGCTAGCCAGTCTGTACAACGGCAGCGTCTGTGTGTGGAACCACGAAACACAGGTAAAGCATGCAAGAGCATAATCTCTGTTGATGTTAGACTAACACTGTTGATTATACTGAAAATGTAACATTTTAATTATTTGTTATCAGACACTGGTGAAGACGTTTGAGGTGTGTGACCTCCCCGTCAGAGCGTCCAAATTTGTGGCCAGGAAGAACTGGGTCATCACAGGAGCAGTGAGTAACTCACTAAAATAATCTTTCACCTTGTAAGACATCACAGCTACCCTAAAACCACCCTAGGAAAGTGATAGAGACGAAAGCAAACAAAGAACAACATCAAGTGTAGGCTTAACCACTGCTATATGATATTTGATTTTGATTTTATCCACTCTTCCTACTAAGGAAACAGGTCTTTTGATGTTCAGGGTCACTCCTGAAGACTTTCTATAACTCGGTGGTGGCTTCGGCCATCCATTATGGCATTGTCTGCTGGTCAGGCAGCATCTCGGCCCGAGACAGAGAGACTGGAGCGACTGGTCAGGAGGGCCAGTTCTGTCCTGGGCTCCTCCCTAGACACTCTAGAGGAGGTGGGCAACAGGAGGATGCTAGCTAAGCTAAAAGCTATGATGGACAGTCCCTCCCACCCCCTCCAGCCCGCCCTAACAGCACTGGGTAGCTTCTTCAGCCAGAGACTGTAACACCCGCGCTGCAAGGACGGGAGATACCGCTGCTCGTTCCTACCGACTACTGTCAGGCTGCTGAATAAAATAAATAAATAAAATGATGTGAAAAACAATTGTAAATAGCACAGCCACCTTATCTATATTTATATTTATATTGCACTTAATTGAACGGTGTACATTGAAACTGTAACATTTATTTCGTGAATGCAAACACTTTGTCTTTCTTCTTTCTACCCACAACCTTGCTGCTGTAGACTGTAAATTTCCCCAGTGTGGGACAAATAAAAGATATCTTAATCTTAATACTAGGAGAATTAAAGTGGTTTGGAGGTAACCCACATAGGAAATTTTGATCTTACAGACGATAAACTAGTTTTCCTAGCGGTGTAAAAATACATCATTTGGCATAAAAAGGTTGGCTGATAGGAAACAATTCTTATAAAAGAGGCCTGGTGCATTATTGCCACTCCCAGTTGAAGTTAACTATAAAACGAAACAAAGAAATACTTTATTGATCAGGTAATTCTATAAAAGCACAGACTAAACTGGCGCTAACTCCAGGGGTCTTAGAAGATAGCAGGATGCCAGAGAAAAATGTGAACTGCACAATGCCTCTTAAATTATCATGATGCCCAAACTGTTTTATTTTTACATTCAATTAAATACATTATTTTTGTTTGTCTTTCTATAGTACAGTGGTTCTTAACCTTGTTAGAGGTACCGAACCCAACCAGTTCATATGCACATTCACCAAACCCTTCTTTTAGTGAAAAATATATATTTTTTTTACAAATTCAAGACATTAAAAATGCATTTATTAAAAACAGAAAAAAGTAAATACAAATTCAAGACATAAGTCTAGGTTTTTTTTTTGTATGGTAGAGGCTCTGTCGAACCCGTGAGATCGATTCACCGAACCCCTTGGATTCGATCGAACCCAGGTTAAGAACCACTGCTCTAGTACAATACTGTTGAAAGCTATTTCTATGAAACAATGCATTATGGCACTTTTTGTTGGTGTTTTATAATGCGCAAGAAAGTAGTGTCTTATTTTTTTAATTGATTTGTTGTAATTGGGAAAGATGATGAGTATGAGCACACAGCAAACTAAATTCAGTCAAGACAACACTGTCAATCATATTCACTGTTTTAGCACCGTTTTCTCTTGAAAACTAGGTGAAATTACTCTTGTTTTTCTGAATGGATTGGTGCCAAGTGAATATTTTGTCAAACTGTTATTTTATGATTAGAAATGGTAAATTTCTGTAAAAAAAAAAAAAAACAATCAACTATCCATCCATCCATTTTCTACCGCTTATCCGGGGTCGGGTCGCGGGGGCAGCAGCTTTAGGAGGGAAGCCCAGACTTCCCTCTCCCCAGCCACTTCTTCGAGCTCTTCCTGGCGGATCCCGAGGCGTTCCCAGGCCAGCTGGGTCACATAGTCTCTCCAGCGTGTCCTGGGTCGTCCCCGGGGTCTCCTGCCAGTGGGACATGCCTCACCAGGGAGGCGTCCAGGAGGCATCCTAATTAGATGCCCGAGCCACCTCATCTGGCTCCTCTCGATGTGGAGGAGAAGCGGCTCTACTAAGAGCGCCTCCCGGATGACCGAGCTTCTCACCTTATCTCTAAGGGAGAGCCCGGACACCCTGCGGAGAAAACATTTCGGCCGCTTGTATCCGGGATCTCGTTCTTTCGGTCACCACCCATAGCTCGTGACCATAGATGAGGGTTGGGACGTAGATCGACCGGTAAATTGAGAGCTTCGCCCTTTGGCTCAGCTCCTTCTTTACCATGACAGACCGATACAGCGTCCGCATCACAGCAGACGCTGCACCGATCCGCCTGTCGATCTCTCGCTCCCTTCTGCCCTCACTCGTGAACAAGACCCCAAGATACTTAAACTCCTCCACTTGGGGCAAGATCTCCTCCCCGACCCAGAGAGGGCACTCCACCCTTTTCCGACTGAGGACCATGGTTTCAGATTTGGAGGTGCTGATCCCCATCCCAACCGCTTCACACTCGGCTGCGAAACGCTCCAGTGAGAGTTGGAGAGCCCTGCTTGAAGGAGCCAACAGTACTACATCATCTGCAAAAAGCAGAGCTGTAATACTGAGGCCACCAAAACGGACCCCCTCAATGCTTCGCCTGCGCCTAGAAATTCTGTCCATAAAGGGGATGAACAGAATCGGCGACAAAGGGCAGCCTTGGCGCAGTCCAACCCTCACTGGAAACGATTCCGACTTATTGCCGGCAATGCGAACCAAACTCTGACATCGGCAGTATAGAGACCGGACAGCCCGTATCAGGGGGCTCGGTACCCCATACTCCCGAAGCACCCCCCACAGAACTCCCCGAGGGACACAGTCAAACGCCTTCTCCAAGTCCACAAAACACATGTAGACTGGTTGGGCGAATTCCCACGTACCCTCGAGGACCCTGCTAAGGGTGTAGAGCTGGTCCAATGTTCCACGGCTGGGACGAAAACCACACTGCTCCTCCTCAATCTGAGGCTCGACTTCCTGACGGACCCTCCTCTCGAGCACCCCTGTATAGACCTTACCAGGGAGGCTGAGGAGTGTGATTCCTCTGTAGTTGGAACACACCCTCCGGTCCCCCTTTTTAAAAAGAGGGACCACCACCCCGATCTGCCAATCCAGAGGCACTCTTCCGATGACCACACGATGCTGCAGAGGCGTGTCAACCAGGACAGCCCCACAGCATCCAGAGCCTTGAGGAACTCCGGGCGGATCTCATCCACCCCTGGGGCCTTGCCACCGAGGAGCTTTTTAACTACATCGGTGACTTCAACCACAGAGATAGGAGAGCCCACCTCAGAGTCCCCAGACTCTGCTTCCTCCAAGGAAGGCGTGCTGGTGGAGTTGAGGAGGTCTTGAAGTACTCTGCCCACGGTTCTAACGCCCCGAGTCGAAGTCAGCAGCGCCCCATCCCCACTGTACACAGTGTTAGTGGTGCACTGCTTCCCCCTCCTGAGACGTCGAATGGTGGACCAGAATTTCCTCGAAGCCGTCCGGAAGTCGGCTTCCATGGCCTCACCGAACTCCTCCCACGCCCGGGTTTTTGCCTCAGCGACCACTGAAGCTTCGTTCCGCTTAGCCAGTCGATACCCGTCAGCTGCCTCTGGGGTCCCACAGGCCATAAAGGCCCGATCGGACTCCTTCTTCAGCTTGACGGCATCCCTTACTGCTGGTGTCCACCAGCGGGTACGTGGGTTGCCGCCACGACAGGCACCAACCACCTTACGGCCACAACTCAGATCGGCCGCCTCAACAATAGAGGCGCGGAACATGGTCCATTCGGACTCAATGTCCCCCGCGTCCCCCGGGACATGGGAAAAGCTCTGCCGGAGGTGGGAGTTGAAACTCTTTCTGACAGGGGATTCCGCCAGATGCTCCCAGCAAACCCTCACAATACGTTTGGGTCTGCCAGGACGGACCGGCGTCTTCCCCCACCATCGGAGCCTACTCACCACCAGGTGGTGATCAGTTGACAGCTCCGCCCCGTTCTTCACCCGAGTGTCCAAAACATGCGGCCGCAAATCCGATGATACAACCATAAAGTCAATCATCGAACTGCGGCCTAGGGTGTCCTGGTGCCAAGTGCACATATGGACACCCTTATGTTTGAACAAGGTGTTCGTTATGGACAATCCGTGACGAGCACAGAAGTCCAATAACAAAACACCACTCAAGTTCTGATCGGGGGGGGGCGTTCCTCCCAATCACACCCTTCCAGGTCTCACTGTCATTGCCCACGTGAGCATTGAAGTCCCCCAGCAGAACAAGGGAGTCCCCGGCCGTAATACTCTCCAGCACACCCTCCAAGGACTCCAAAAAGGGTGGGTATGCTGAGCTGCTGTTTGGTGCATATGCACAAACAACGGTCAGGACCCGTCCCCCCACCCGAAGGCGGAGAGAAGCAACCCTCTCGTCTACCGGTGTGAACCCCAATGTACAGGCACTGAGCCGGGGGGCAATGAGTATGCCCACACCTGCTCTGCGCCTATCGCCATGAGCAACTCCAGAGTGGAAGAGAGTCCAACCCCTCTCGAGAGAACTGGTACCAGAACCCAGGCTGTGTGTCGAGGCAAGTCCGACTATATCCAGTCGGAACTTCTCTACCTCGCACACCAGCTCGGTTTCCTTCCCTGCAAGAGAGGTGACATTCCACGTCCCTAGAGCTAGCTTCTGCAGCCGAGGATCAGACCGCCAGGGTCCCCGCCTTTGGCTGCTGCCCAGCTCACATTGCACCCGACCCCTTTGGCCCCTCCCATGGATGGTGAGCCCATGACAAGACAATCAACTAATACGGTAAATATATTTTTTCTCTCTTGGTAGGATGACATGCAGATCCGTGTGTTCAACTACAACACCTTGGAGCGGGTTCACATGTTTGAGGCCCACTCTGACTACATCCGTTGCATCGCTGTGCACCCCACTCAGCCCTACATCCTCACCAGCAGTGGTAGGCTTGTTTTTGTAATTCACACCACCAATCATACACATGGATTTCTCCAGCAACGCACTTTTTAAATGTCCCCATTTATGTGCAGATGATATGTTGATCAAGCTGTGGGATTGGGACAAGAAGTGGTCCTGCAGCCAGGTGTTTGAGGGTCACACGCACTATGTCATGCAGATCGTCATCAACCCCAAGGACAATAATCAGTTTGCCAGTGCCTCCCTTGACAGGACTATCAAGGTAATAAGAACTTGTTATTAAAGCTCACCAACCACAACATTAGATCCACGCACATGATCTCATCAGGAGAGCAGCTGTCTGTTTGGAAATGTTCCATGTTGTTCCAGGAAAAAAATATTAAAGAACTCCAGAGAGTGTTCAAGCTCATTTAATCGTGTCCTTGTGTTGATTTAGGTCTGGCAGCTGGGCTCCTCATCTCCCAACTTCACTTTGGAAGGCCATGAGAAAGGCGTCAATTGCATCGACTATTACAGTGGAGGAGACAAACCCTACCTGATTTCAGGCGCTGATGACCGCCAGGTCAAAATATGGGACTATCAGGTACAACATCTTGTTTTGCTGCTGTTGTTGTCCAATAAACCAGGAACTAAGGAGTGCAATTTGCAAATCACTTCCGGTTTAAATTAGCCCTTTTCACTCCTTGCTTTGTTACATCTTGTATAGCATGTGCTCGGTCACGTCTATTCCAGAACAAGACCTGTGTTCAAACTCTGGAGGGTCATGCCCAAAACGTCTCATGTGTGAGCTTCCACCCGGAGCTGCCAATAATAATCACCGGGTCCGAAGATGGTGAGCTGGAACTCATTCTGCCTTCCATTCCCTTAATCTTGCCCGCTCAGTTTTACTGATCTTTGCCATGTATGACATTACCCCCTCTCACTGAAGGTACGGTCCGTATCTGGCACTCGAGCACATACCGCCTGGAAAGCACACTCAACTATGGCATGGAGAGAGTGTGGTGTGTGTGTGGTCTCAGGGGCTCCAACAATGTCGCGCTGGGTTATGATGAAGGAAGTATCATTATCAAAGTGAGTCATAATTCATCTTCATCATTTATCTGCAGTAAATGTCCTACAAGTAGAATTTTCCTGAGTATGGATTAGTGATACCTTGACAAATGAGTGTAGTTCAAATGTACTCGTATAAAATCAACGTTCCCCATTGAATTGATTAAAATGACTTTTAATCCGTTCCAGGCCCCGACCTTTACTTTCTAATAGTAAAGAAGTGGTTTGATTGCTTTGCCATGATGCAGGCACGCACTCGTTCTCAATTCCACCCGTTTGCCGTTTCTTTTCTCTTCAGGTGGGGCGTGAGGAGCCGGCCATGTCAATGGACACCAGTGGCAAAATTATTTGGGCCAAGCACAGTGAAATACAGCAGGCCAATTTGAAGGCTATGGGTGACGCAGAGAGCAAAGATGGTGAGCGGCTCCCGCTAGCCGTGAAAGACATGGGCAGCTGTGAAATATATCCTCAAACTATCCAGCATAACCCCAATGGGAGGTACGTTACAAGCAATTTCAGCCTCTCGGTGAGCGACCCGCTCTCATTTTGAGCTCTCATTTGTAGGTTTGTTGTGGTGTGCGGTGATGGAGAATACATCATCTATACTGCCATGGCTCTGAGGAACAAGAGCTTCGGCTCAGCACAGGAGTTCGCTTGGGCACATGACTCATCTGAGTAAGTCTGTCTGGGACAGTTTACTGTACAATGCACCACTATTAAATAGTTTATTCACAGTCTTATGTGTTTTTTAGATGCGTATGTGATGCTTAATGAGCCTCTACCCATTTTAACAGATATGCCATCCGGGAAAGCAACAGCGTTGTCAAAATTTTCAAAAACTTCAAAGAGAAGAAATCCTTTAAGCCTGACTTTGGAGCTGAGGGTAATTGCAATTTAGCGGTCAAACACAAGTTGAGGTTGAAATAGAATCAGTGGCAGAAAAAGAAAGTGTTATTTTTGGGACTCTGCAGGTATCTACGGTGGTTTCTTACTCGGGGTGAGGTCAGTGAATGGTCTGGCGTTTTATGATTGGGAGAACACCGAGCTGATCCGCCGCATTGAAATCCAACCAAAACATGTAAGTCCACTTCTCTTAGCTCAGTTCGTGTGTTTGACGAGCAACACAAGCAGTTCTCCTTAGCCTGAGTTTAACCTTCGCATCTCTCCATTTCCTGTGTGCAGATCTTCTGGTCTGACTCTGGCGAGCTGGTCTGCATCGCTACAGAAGAGTCTTTCTTCATTCTTCGTTACATGGCAGATAAAGTAGCTGCCTCACAAGAGAACAACGAAGGAGTGACGGAGGATGGAATTGAAGATGCTTTTGAGGTTTGTGTGCCATTCCGTTTTTGTCAACCCGTTGATTACGGGTATTGAACCCTTACTTATTACTGGTGATACATTCTTAACACACCTGGAATAGGTTATCTTTTGTTTAATCAAAATAAGGCATTTGCAAACATCTGCTTTTACTTTTGGAAAACAATGAGCGAAAAGAGGACTGAAACAGTTTCCAAAACGTTGGTAAATACAGCATTAATTCCTCTCGACTGATACTGCTTCATTTGTGTTGTTTTTTTTTTTTAACCACTAACAAATACCAAATAAACAACAATCATCGGATAATGAACAGTAATTGGGGAAAAATGTTTTGCAATACACAATGCAAAATAAAAATGTTAGCCGTTCAGCCATTGTTCAAGATACATACTAAATCGTCTTTACAAGAGATGCACACCATGTATAAATCGGATTGATGTTGCTGATGTGTCTTTTCCTTCAATTCTATTAACTTTAACATTTTGTTACATTTGAATAAAGTTGACAAAAGCTAACGCCGTACCATATCTTTCCACTTGAAAATATTCTGTTCTTAAATTGTATCGTGATACGTATGCAATTTGTTTGTCTTTGCAATGACCCACACCATCTCTCCCAAAGTGTTTCAGGTTTCCTACATAATACTAAAACACTCATACATTCCGTGTGTAAATTTCTCTTGGTTCAGGTCCAGGGAGAAATCCAGGAGATCGTGAAGACGGGCCTCTGGGTTGGTGACTGCTTCATCTACACCAGCTCGGTTAACAGACTTAATTACTTTGTAGGAGGAGAGATCGTCACTATTGCTCACCTGGACAGGTCAGCTATTTATGATTCCATGCATTTCATTATCTCAAGCAACCTTTCAACTTTGGTGTCAAGACAAATGACCGTTGTATGTCAAGTCATTTTCGAATGCAGAAAGGCGGCATCAGCTAAAATGCCTCCTTTCTATGCAGAACCATGTATTTACTGGGCTACATCCCCAAAGATGACCGCCTGTACCTGGGAGACAAGGAGCTCAACATTGTCAGCTACTCCCTCCTAGTCTCGGTTCTGGAGTATCAAACTGCTGTCATGAGGAGGGACTTTGGGATGGCCGACAAGGTGCTTCCCACAATTCCTAAAGAGCAACGAACCAGAGTGGCCCACTTCCTGGAAAAACAGGTCAGGACTCAGTGCATGATTTGCCTTTCATTGTCAGTGCTGATTACCAGTCATTAGATGCATCGATGGTTTCATCGGTGCTTATTACCACAATAAAGCTTTTTTCCCCTCTCTCTTTCTCTCTCTCTCTGTCTCCCTGGCGCTACCTGGCTCTACCTGGCTTTACAGGGTTTCAAGCAGCAGGCGTTAGCTGTGTCCACAGACCCGGAGCACAGGTTTGAGCTGGCCTTGCAGCTGGGAGAATTGAAGATTGCCTACCAGCTGGCTGTAGAAGCAGAGGTAACCGGAGTGCTCTACCTCTTGAGATTTGTTCCGTGAACACGCTCCTGACTCCACATCCTCGTATCTCTCATGGAAATGTCATGAATGCGTTTCAGCCTCCCTCCCAAAAAAACAACAAAAAGGTTTGGAATGTGTTTTTCAGTAAGCATGATAGCACTCTATAATGTACTTTACGGAAACATACATGAATGACATACTCAAATGATAAGTAAAGAATGGAACTGTTTCCCATGGATACTATGCTGTTCCTTCTGATGTGGGTACCTGGAACTGGTCAAAACTCCTGACTAAGCCGCAGTAGTCTTATTCATTCTTTGGAGAGGGTAAAGAACACATGCCTGTGCATATCGTTATCTGTCTTCATGTGTTGTTGCACCATTTGTGTTCCCAACAACACCCGTTGCACCGCAAAACCAATGCTGCCAGTTAGCTGGTCAATGGAATTATGCTTTGTTGTTTATCATTAAGCTAAAAGGACTTACCTAAAGGAAAGACATGTGGTTCTGTAACCACTTCAGGGACAGTGGTTACTGCAGTGGACAGCTTATCATGTTATCAAATTACAGGGTGCATGAAAGAGTTAAAATACGCATGTAATTCTCTTTGTTTTCTGTTTAGTTTTACAGAAAATTTCAACTGGGAGTGGTAATAAATAGCTTAAAACCTCTTTTTTAAAGACTTGTTCACTATCTGCCAAATGGCTTCTTGTTCTGAACAGAGTTAAGTTCACTGGCACAATACTGTGCTTGTGCCTCAAATTTTTATTTCTGTGTATTCTAGAAAGTCAAAGCAAACAATGGGCTGATTAATAGCATGGTTCTTGGGAAAAACTCACCACATTTGTATCTCTAGACTTAATTGGAAAGGGCTTATTCTTTGTTCATTCCATACATTTCTAATATGACAACTCCCCATGACGTCCCATTAAAAATGTCAGTCAAAACTGAGGCGTTCTCCTGAATACTACCACCATGGTTTGAACGTTGAGTATCCTGGCGCCCATTGTTGGCAAACATTCTGACTAGACCTACACATCTTTCCTTCCCTCTCACAGTCGGAGCAGAAATGGAAGCAGTTGGCAGAGCTGGCTATTAGTAAGTGTCAGTTTGGACTGGCCCAGGAGTGTCTGCATCATGCACAGGATTACGGTGGCCTACTCCTCCTCGCCACGGCCTCGGGTAACGCACCAATGGTGGGCAAGCTGGCCGAGGGTGCAGAAAGAGATGGCAAGAACAACGTGGCCTTCATGACCTACTTCCTGCAGGGGAAGTAAGTACGACATGTGACTCATGTCGTGGGCAAGATCACCAGGGTAAATGTCATTCTGCCGTCATTTCCTCACAGACTGGATCAGTGTTTGGAGCTTTTGATCCGAACCAACCGCCTACCTGAAGCTGCATTCCTGGCTCGCACATACCTGCCCAGCCAGGTGTCTCGGGTGGTCAAACTGTGGAGGGAAAATTTGTCCAAGGTTAACCAGAAGGTGAGCACAGTGGCTTATTGATCAGTTAAAACAATATCAGTAGCGCAATTTTGACCCCAGGTTGGATTTGAATGCAGTTGTGACCTCTGATGTCAAATACTTGTGTCATATCTGGTAAAATTATTTCATTTTGTCTTTGTGGTGTAGGCTGCTGAATCCTTAGCAGATCCTACAGAATATGAAAACCTGTTTCCTGGTCTGAAAGAAGCATTTGCAGCTGAGGATTACCTCAGAGAAAATTGCTCAGGTTCCACCAGGCCTGCCACAGACTACCCCCTGGTCACTGTGAGTTGAGCACGACAATATAATAAAAGTACAGCTTGAAGTAACACATTTTAAACTTGTTTGTGTCTTTTAACCAACTCTTATGTTTACATTCAGCTAAACGAAGACAGGAATATTCTAGAGGAGGCTCAAGGATACAATCCCAAAGGGATTTTGGGAGTTTCTGCTCTCGAGGTTTGTGAGCGTTATCCACCAGCTCAAGGACACCTTTCGACCAGCAGTTTTAATCGCATTTTTTATGAAGTGGGTTATTAGAAGTAATTTCTTTCTCTGCAGACAGAGGAATGTGAAGACTCTCCTTTAACGTCAGCCCCTGCAATTGCACCGGAGTCTGCAGTCATGCCTTTAGAGCCTGAACCTGTTCCTCCTCAGTCTCAGGAGGAAACCCCAAACTTCTCCCAGTCAGAAAAAGATAAGGTCTCTACTTTTCTCATTCTCATGCTCTGATTTATTTCATTGTGTTTGGGGGTTGGGAAGGGGGGGTCATTCGGTTCTCTTGATGAGGAACTGTTCAAAAAATGTCTGTGTGCACAGGTTCTGGAAGAGCTGGAAATTGACCTTGACAATTTGGAGGTAGATGACATCGACACCAGTGATGTTAACCTGGATGATGACTTTCTTGAGGACTAGAGATATTCCACCAATCCTGCGATCGACCACCTCGGAGCTTATTTAAACGCAGAGACCAAACACCCGTGCTCCCTTTTTGTACTTAAAAATATTGTATTGTCCACAAGCAGATTTAAATAGATGAACATGATCTCATTTAATCCTCAGATGAATAGTAGACATCATGTCTGCCTGTATTTCAGACTTCATTTTGTACACCATTTATTGACTGTTGGAGATCATTTCATTTTATTACATTGACCCATAATATGTTATGTTTATTTTTGCTTTGGCAAAGATGAAAATTATTGTGCATTCGGTCCAATAAACTGCGGTTGCTGTACATATTCACCTTTCAATCAACTCCAAATAGTCGCTTGATGCATTTGTGGTCAGGAAGGTAGTCTAGGAACTACCTATCTTTTACAGCATATTAGTTTGATTCCAAAAGTGTTGGTGTGGAAATGCTTCCCCAGGGATGCTGTATGGCAGTCCACAAATCCACAACAAAGAGAAATCCAAACTTTAGCGGCGGCAGCAGCATTAATTCCCTTGTTCTCTTAAATAAATATACCTTGAGGTTGCATGTCAAATCACTCTCTGTGCTGCTGTGTTAATGTTGAATGTCAAATTTGAAATCAGTTTTAAGGTTGTGATGTTGAAATATTGACCTGAGCCCAATCACCCAACTCCTTGCGTGATTGTGACGGGCTTTTATATTGCGCAATATCTATTTTGTAATTTCAGTCCTAGCGCTACCTGAACAAATTTCGAAACATTTTAAATAAATGACCAGTCTTTAAGCCTTATATAAAACAATCATTATTGCTCATGGAAAATCATTGAATTGTGTTAATTAGATGGTGTTCATAAGATTACTTTCATTTATATTATTTGTACCAGGTTAGAGCACATTAGGTGCAAGGTTCGATTCAGACTCTGCCCTTCCTGTGCGGAGTTTGCATGTTTTCCTTGTGCCTGCGTGGGCTTTCTCCGGCTACTCATGGTTTCTTCCCACATTCCAAAAACGTGCATGGCAGGGGTTAATGGAACACTCTAAATTTGCCCAAGGTGTAAGTGTGAGTGTAAATGGTTGTTTGTCTATGTGTGTCCTGCGATTGGCTAGCAACCAGTTCAGGGTGTATCCCGCCTACTGCCTGAAGACAGCTGGGATAGCCTCCAGCACACCAACAACCCTTGTGAGGAAAAGCAGATTAGAAAATGGATGGATGGATTAAGTTTACTTAAGCGGATTTGTTTTGTTTTGCGGGTCGAGATAAAATAAATACAGCAAGCAAGCCAAAACAGAAATATGGAAATGAGTGTGTGTGTATACACACACGCACAACACACACACAGGTATGTACTGTATACACAATTCAACACATCTTTATATATACACAACAAAATTCATAACAAAACATAATCTCGACCCACATATCCACACCCACCCATCCATTCTCTGATCTGCTTTATCCTAACGGGTCACGGGGAATGCTGAGCCTATCCCAGCTATCTTTAGGCAGTAGGCAGGGGACACCCTAGTTTTCTAGCCAATCGCAGGGCACACACAGATGAACAACCATCCGTGCTCACCCTCACACCTAAGGACAATTTGGAGTGTTCAATCAACCTGTCATGCATGTTTTAGGGAATGTGGGAGGAAACTGGAGTACCCGGAGGCACACGGAGAACATGCAAACTCCACACAGGAAGGCCAGAGCCGAACCCACGACCTCTGCACTATGAGGTCGACGCACTCACCACTGGGCCGTGCATACATGTAAATCTCTCTCTCTCTCTCTCTCTCTCTCTCTCTCTCTCTCTCTCTCTCTCTCTCTCTCTCTCTCTCTCTCTCTCTCTCTCTCTCTCTCTCTCTCTCTCTCTCATTTCTCTCTCTCTCTGAGATTCTGGAAAAAGTGGTCCACATGCAGTTGAAACTTTTCTTGGATGAACATAACATCTTGGAGGTCTTCCAGTCAGGTTTCAAGACGATGCATAGCACAGAGTCAGCCCTGTTACGCGTTTCTAATGACATCCTCCTGGCAAATGACAATGGAGACCACGTGTGTCTAGTTTTATTGGACTTAACTGCAGCATTTGATACAGTGGACCACAGTATTCTGCTGACTCGTTTGCAGCACTTGGTGGGCATTGGCGATGTGCTCTTGAGTGGTTTAGGTCCTATTTAGCCGACAGAACCTTTTGTGTCAGCCTTGGCTGCTCTGAGTCACACACTGCTCCCCTGTCATGTGGTGTTCCACAGGGCTCAATTCTGGGGCCTCTGCTGTTCTCGCTGTATCTGCTCCCATTGGGTTCCATCTTAAGGAAACATGGTATTTCCTTCCACTGCTATGCAGATGACTGCCAGATCTATGTCCCACTGAGCAAAAAAGACGCCTTCTCATTAAAGCCACTCTTGTCCTGCCTGGAAGAAATCAAAACCTGGATGGCACTAAATTTCTTGAATTTCAATGAAAAGAAGACAGAGGTGATACTGTTTAGTCCCAGTGGCCCTCGTACTTCCCATCCTGTAGACTTGGGCCTCCTGTCTCCTTATCTTAAGTCAACAGTCTCAAACTTGGGCTTTAAACTGGACAGTGATTTCAAACTTGATCGGCAAATTGGTGCCATTGTTAAATCCAGCTTCTTTCACCTTAGACAGCTGGCCAAAATAAAACCTCTCCTCTCTCATGAACACTTTGAGACAGTAATTCATGCCTTTGTCACATCCCGGCTCGATTACTGCAATGCCCTTTACTTTGGAGTTAGCCAGTCCTCCATTAAGCGCCTCCAGCTGGTCCAGAATGCCGCTGCTCGCCTCTTGACTGGTACTCGTAAGAGGGAGCACATAACTCCTACTCTGGCATCCCTTCACTGGCTCCCCATACATTTTAGAGTTATCTTCAAGATCCTCTTATTTGTTTTCAAATCTCTAAATGATCTCGCGCCACCTTACCTCTCTGAGCTCATCCGCCCCTACACACCTGCCCGGCGCCTCAGGTCTGCGGACCAGACATTATTAGAAGTACCAAGAACTAAACTGAGGCTCAGAGGGGATCGAGCCTTTTCTGTTGCTGGTCCCTCTCTCTGGAATGACCTCCCACTGAACATTTGGCAAGCCTCCTCGCTGCCCATCTTCAAAACCCACCTCAAAACTCACTTGTATTCTCTGGCATTCGACTCAGCATGACTTAGATTTGTTCTTGGTTTTACTGTTTGGTGCTTTCTACCGTCTTTATTACCGATTTGTTTTACTGTTTATTGTATATGTTAAATTGCTCCATGTACAGCACTTTGTATGCGGCGATGGCTGTTTGAAAGTGCTCTATAAATACAGTTGACTTGACTTGACTCTCTCTCCACACACATATTGTATACGCAATTCAACACATATTATATACACACAACAAAATGCATAACAAAACATAATATATTGATATATTTATTTATGTATTTACATACACAAAACAACCCCCCAAAACGCAAAGTTCCTTCCTCAGTTTATGGTCGCAATCATATCCAAATAAATTAATATTTTAAATACAGCAAAATGTGGTCCTCGTTTGCGATTTTTACACAATTAATTCAAAACTTTGCCAAAATGAAGAGAAGGTTGATAACATAGCTTATCTAAACTCAGTTGATCAAAATTAGTTGGTCCTAAAATGTATTTTCAGTGCGGTTTGGATTTTAGAATGATACAATTATTCAAATTAAATTATTCAACTCCATAAAATGCGTGTGTATATCTCGAAACAATATGGAATTACTGTATCACAAGACCGTGACAATATGGATCCAGTCAGCAAAGGCATCTGGCCCGGATTCTGCATGAAGCTGGCACTGCTGGCCTTGTGTCGGCACTGGCATAATGCATGTGGGCCGAACACGGCCCAGGAGTGGCAAAGAAGGCATGGCTTGACTCTGGCAAACCAGATGAGGGCCAGTTGTGGAGTGAAGTATTTGGGCCAGAAATCGATTTCCAACTCCGGCCAGTATTGAGCCACCCTTAAATGCAGTTTCCATTTATTTATTTTGTTTTTACACACACCCTTGTTTTACAATTGCACACCAATGCGGGATTCCATTCATCTCTCACACACACACACACACACACACACACACACACACACACACACACACACGCACGCACGCACACACACACGCACGCGCACACATTTACACACGCACGTACTAATTCTTGCCCACGCTCGTGCGCACACATAAATTAAACGTGGTCAAGTAAGATTATGTTGAAGTCGACTGGCGTCAGCGAAGGAAGGTACAAGTACAAGTTTAGAATTTTCGTGTTTTTTTTGTTTTTTTTTCCTCATACGTACAGTACTTTAATGTACAAGTCATTGCTACACTCCGATACAGTAGGTGCACATGGTGATGCACCGCAAACGTTAGCTGCCACCCGCCAATTAAGAAGAAGAAGAAGAAGACGCAAGAAGAACAGCGCTCGCCGCCTCGCGTGGTGGGATGTCTCCGAGTGACGCGAGTGGGGAACGTCGGGGCTCTTGGGCCCCTGACGCGGTTAAATGCCCACCAGGGATAGGAGATAGGGTCTCGCCGGAAGGTGAGGCGCCCAGTGCTCGCCCCGCCGGAACGGAGGGGAGTTGGAGGAGGACAGCGCTCGCAGTTAACGACGACGCTCTTTGCCCACAGTTGCCCATGCACGCTCCGGTGAGACATCCAGAAAAGACGTGGTGAGTAAATTCATTTCATGCTTAGGTTACCATTTGTCCTTAGTGACAGTACACTGACAGTTACAATACGAAGACAATTCTATCTAGAGTTTAGCCTGAATTTTGAAGGGCGCTAATAATGACGATTAGCATTAGCCCGAAATGAGGGGGGGAATTAGGCGTAGAAAAAAAAGTAGTGTGTTTCCGGTAACCCGACCGACCGAGAATTTCTACCTCAAAGAAAAACTTTACAGTCGGCATTTTTTTTCAAACCTTCTACATTTTTGTGTAATAATAGCCTTTCAAAACACTTAAGGACGCTTTAAAATCAAAACAAGAATAATAAAACCACAGACAAAATTATAAACAAAAGGAAAGATGAATTTAGAGCATTTACATTGGTGCAAACTCTCGCGATATTCACGTTGCGTCGTTTGCCCTGTCGTCTGTCAACAACATTGAATCGTGGCGGCGGCCACGATCTCCGATAACAGTTTAAACCGCGTTTTGTGTGTTGCAGTCGCATGCTCGCACCATAATATTAAGAAAATAGCATCCACTGCTGTATCGAAAAGATTCAATGAGGCGAGGGCGGCGGCGACGTTCGAAGTCGGCCGCGGGGAGAGGCGGGGGGCGGGCGTGACGGTGGGACGGGCGGGGGTTGTGGTACGGCGCGCCGGTCGTCTACTCTACCCCCCGCCACGAACACCCAGCGCCCGCCCCCGCGGCCCGACCCCGCGGCCCGACCCCGCGAGGCCGGCGGCGGCGGCGCACCCCTGCCTCCCGAGCCCGGAGCGAGAGCGAAACCCAAATAGGCGGCGGCGGGAGGCGTCGCGGGGGGAGGGGGACGGTGTCGGGCGCGGGGTCGGTCGGTGCGCTTCGCGCCACCTCCGCGTCCCGCCCGTCCCCCGTCACTACCCCCGGTCAGGCGCCCGTCGGCGTTCACCCACCCGCCTGCCCCCGCCGACCCGCGCATCCGCGCGCTCGTTGACGTCGACCCCCCGTCCGCCTTAGTCTTACGGCACCCTAGTCCAGGCCGGGCCACGACCACCACGGGCCGTCTAGGTCGCGGGACGCAGAGGCTCTAACACCCAGCCGCTGGGTACCCAACTCGCTCGCCGCCGAGCGGGGGTTTCAATCAGTGGCGATTGCTCTCGGACTGCAAGGGAAGCTTGGCTTCCCCTAAAATGTCAAAGAATAAGTGATGAAATATATGAATGGAAATGTCATTGTGTGTACATGTCATTGACTAAATATGCGCTACAACGTGCTCAACTTTTGTTCCGAATCAGCTTCTTCTTATTACTGGTTACGACGTACGACGCGAGTCCCTTCTCCTTCAAGCCGCAGCTTCGCTGTGCTTTAAACGGTAGTGAGTTCAGGGTAGGTTGTCCCATTACGTTGAACGGAGACGAGTCATTGGATACAAACTGGTTTTTGTCCCGCCCACGGAGTTCGGCGTCTCTGGGACTGGACGGCAGTGGGAGGGTACCGGACGCCAGGCTTTTCTGCATCAGATTGGATGCCTGTGTGCCAGTTCGATTGACATTGAAATGAGCCAATCACCGAGCTTTAAGTGATTGACATTGAAATGAGCCAATCACCGAGCTTTTAGTGTAGGCACGCGTGCGAGCCTATTTTTCAACTCGCATTCTGTTCCGAGTTGAGCTGGAGACTTCTCCTAATCATTTTAGCGACACTCTTTGTTGTAAACAACTAGCGACAAATTAATCTTTTATTTCTGGTGGGTTTTATTGCAGTTCCTATAGTTGTAGGACACTAATTAAGTACGGGGAAAAGACGCCTTGTTGGTATGACAGGGTCACAGATCATTTTCTTGAAAAGCAACGGAGCTAGAGTAGAATTCGCGTATAAATAAACGGACACATTTTATGATGTCGACCAGAATTGAGCTTCCCCTCTTTGACAGACGATCATCCGGCACTGGTTTCAATGTCTCCTTGTTTTATGTTTTATGGTTATTTTGTTTACGTTTTTGATGGGGGAGGGAGGGAGAAAAAAGATTAAAAAAAAAAACTTTGTCCGACCTACCGACCCTATACTGTAATTTCATGTTACCGAAACACACTACTTTTTTTCTCGCCTTATGTGCTCCAAGCACAGATATGACTTCTTTATGGTGGCATAGGAAATATTAAAAATATATTGTGCTACAATTTAAGGGTTATTTACATGTATTTTTTCTAAAATTGTCACCTGCTGTATCTAAATCGAGACTGAAGCGCAAAGTTTGAAAATAAACGGTCAGCTACGTCACAGGCAGGCTGGGCATTAGGTTAAATTAACAGTCAGAGGTGCTGCTAAAAAAGAACATTTCTGCACTGAAATACAATGAAATAAATTTTGATTCAGTTTGCTGCGATACAAACCGGATACTTCATACTTGACCATAAAGTTAATTTAAAACTTATTACCTCAATTCAAAAACAAAATCTGACGTTGAAATTAAGTTTTATATTTGTAAGACTGAATATGAAAATAAACTGAATTCAATTTTCAGTGAGGATCAAAAACATAGCTTATCTAAACTCAGTTGATCAAAATTAGTTGGTCCTAAAATGTATTTTCAGTGCGGTTTGGATTTTAGAATGATACAATTATTCAAATTAAATTATTCAACTCCATAAAATGCGTGTGTATATCTCGAAACAATATGGAATTACTGTATCACAAGACCGTGACAATATGGATCCAGTCAGCAAAGGCATCTGGCCCGGATTCTGCATGAAGCTGGCACTGCTGGCCTTGTGTCGGCACTGGCATAATGCATGTGGGCGAACACGCCCAGGAGTGGCAAAGAAGGCATGGCTTGACTCTGGCAAACCAGATGAGGGCCAGTTGTGGAGTGAAGTATTTGGGCCAGAAATCGATTTCCAACTCCGCCAGTATTGAGCCACCCTTAAATGCAGTTTCCATTTATTTATTTTGTTTTTACACACACCCTTGTTTTACAATTGCACACCAATGCCGAGATTCCATTCATCTCTCGTCACACACACACACACACACACACACACACACACACACCAGGGCACGCACAGGCACGCCGAAGGCGCACATTTACCACGACGTACTAATTCTTGCACGCTGGCGCACCATAAATTAAACGTGGTCAAGTAAGATTATGTTGAAGTCGACTGGCGTCAGCGAAGGAAGGTACAAGTACAAGTTTAGAATTTTTGTTTTGTTGTTTTTCCTCATACGTACAGTACTTTAATGTACAAGTCATTGCTACACCGATACAGTAGGTGCACATGGTGATGCACCGCAAACGTTAGCTGCCACCCGCCAATTAAGAAGAAGAAGAAGACGCAAGAAGAACAGCGCGTTCCGCCCGCGGGTGGGATGTCTCCAGTGACGCGAGTGGAACGTCGGGGCTCTTGGGCCCTGACGCGTTAAATGCCCACCAGGGATAGGAGATAGGGTCTCGCCGGAAGGTGAGGCGCCCAGTGCTCGCCCGCCGGAACGGAGGGAGTTGGAGGAGGACAGCGCTCGCAGTTAACGACTGACGCTCTTGCCCACAGTTGCCCATGCACGTCCGGTGAGACATCCAGAAAAGACGTGGTGAGTAAATTATTTCATGCTTAGGTTACCATTTGTCCTTAGTGACAGTACACTGACAGTTACAATACGAAGACAATTCTATCTAGAGTTTAGCCTGAATTTTGAAGGGCGCTAATAATGACGATTAGCATTAGCCCGAAATGAGGGGAATGGCCGGAAAAAGTAGTGTGTTTCGGTAACCCGACCGACGAGAATTTCTACCTCAAAGAAAAACTTTACAGTCGGCATTTTTTCAAACCTTCTACATTTTTGTGTAATAATAGCCTTTCAAAACACTTAAGGACGCTTTAAAATCAAAACAAGAATAATAAAACCACAGACAAAATTATAAACAAAAGGAAAGATGAATTTAGAGCATTTACATTGGTGCAAACTCGCGATATTCACGTTGCGTCGTTTGCCCTGTCGCTGTCAACAACATTGAATCGTGGCGCGCCACGATCTCCGATAACAGTTTAAACGCCTTGGTAGTGCAGTCGGCTCGCACCATAATATTAAGAAAATAGCATCCACTGCTGTCGAAATTCATGAGCGACCCCGCCGGGGGGGGGGGGGGGGGGGGGGGGGGGGGGGGGGGGGGGGGGGGGGGGGGGGGGGGGGGGGGGGGGGGGGGGGGGGGGGGGGGGGGGGGGGGGGGGGGGGGGGAAAAAAAAAAAAAAAAAAAAAAAAAAAAAAAAAAAAAAAAAAAAAAAAAAAAAAAAAAAAAAAAAAAAAAAAAAGTTGAGCTGGAGACTTCTCCTAATCATTTTAGCGACACTCTTTGTTGTAAACAACTAGCGACAAATTAATCTTTTATTTCTGGTGGGTTTTATTGCAGTTCCTATAGTTGTAGGACACTAATTAAGTACGGGGAAAAGACGCCTTGTTGGTATGACAGGGTCACAGATCATTTTCTTGAAAAGCAACGGAGCTAGAGTAGAATTCGCGTATAAATAAACGGACACATTTTATGATGTCGACCAGAATTGAGCTTCCCCTCTTTGACAGACGATCATCCGGCACTGGTTTCAATGTCTCCTTGTTTTATGTTTTATGGTTATTTTGTTTACGTTTTTGATGGGGAGGGAGGGAGAAAAAAGATAAAAAAAAACTTTGTCCGACCTACCGACCCTATACTGTAATTTCATGTTACCGGAAACACACTACTTTTTTTTTCTACGCCTTATGTGCTCCAAGCACAGATATGACTTCTTTATGGTGGCATAGGGAAATATTAAAAATATATTGTGCTACAATTTAAGGGTTATTTACATGTATTTTTTTCTAAAATTGTCACCTGCTGTATCTAAATCGAGACTGAAGCGCAAGTTTGAAAATAAACGGTCAGCTACGTCACAGGCAGGCTGGGCATTAGGTTAAATTAACAGTCAGAGGTGCTGCTAAAAAGAACATTTCTGCACTGAAATACAATGAAATAAATTTGGATTCAGTTTGCTGCGATACAAACCGGATACTTATGCGGGATTCCATTCATCTCTCACACACACACACACACACACACACACACACACACACACACACACACACGCACGCACGCACACACACACACGCACGCGCACACACATTTACACACACGCACGTACTAATTCTTGCCCACGCTCGTGCGCACATAAATTAAACGTGGTCAAGTAAGATTATGTTGAAGTCGACTGGCGTCAGCGAAGGAAGGTACAAGTACAAGTTTAGAATTTTCGTGTTTTTTTTTTTCCTCATACGTTACAGTACTTTAATGTACAAGTCATTGCTACACTCCGATACAGTAGGTGCACATGGTGATGCACCGCAAACGTTAGCTGCCACCCGCCAATTAAGAAGAAGAAGAAGAAGACGCAAGAAGAACAGCGCTCGCCGCCTCGCGTGGTGGGATGTCTCCGAGTGACGCGAGTGGGGAACGTCGGGGCTCTTGGGCCCCTGACGCGGTTAAATGCCCACCAGGGATAGGAGATAGGGTCTCGCCGGAAGGTGAGGCGCCCAGTGCTCGCCCCGCCGGAACGGAGGGGAGTTGGAGGAGGACAGCGCTCGCAGTTAACGACGACGCTCTTTGCCCACAGTTGCCCATGCACGCTCCGGTGAGACATCCAGAAAAGACGTGGTGAGTAAATTTATTTCATGCTTAGGTTACCATTTGTCCTTAGTGACAGTACACTGACAGTTACAATACGAAGACAATTCTATCTAGAGTTTAGCCTGAATTTTGAAGGCGCTAATAATGACGATTAGCATTAGCCGAAATGAGGGGGATTAGGCGTAGAAAAAAAAGTAGTGTGTTTCCGGTAACCCGACCGACCGAGAATTTCTACCTCAAAGAAAAACTTTACAGTCGGCATTTTTTTTCAAACCTTCTACATTTTTGTGTAATAATAGCCTTTCAAAACACTTAAGGACGCTTTAAAATCAAAACAAGAATAATAAAACCACAGACAAAATTATAAACAAAAGGAAAGATGAATTTAGAGCATTTACATTGGTGCAAACTCTCGCGATATTCACGTTGCGTCGTTTGCCCTGTCGTCTGTCAACAACATTGAATCGTGGCGGCGGCCACGATCTCCGATAACAGTTTAAACCGCGTTTTGTGTGTTGCAGTCGCATGCTCGCACCATAATATTAAGAAAATAGCATCCACTGCTGTATCGAAAAGATTCAATGAGGCGGCGGCGGCGACGTTCGAAGTCGGCGCGAGGAGGCGGGCGGGCGTGGCGGTGGGACGGGCGGGGTTGTGGTGCGGCGCGCCGTCGTCTACTCTACCCCCGCCACGAACACCAGCGCCCGCCCGCGGCCCGACCCGCTGCCCGACCCGCGAGGCGGCGGCGGCGCGCACCTGCCTCGAGCCGGGCGAGAGCGAAACCCCAAATAGGCGGCGGGGAGGCGTCGCGGGGGAGGGGCGGTGTCGGCGCGCGGGGTCGGTCGGTGCGCCGCGCCACCTCCGCGTCCGCCCGTCCCCGTCACTACCCGGTCAGGCGCCCGTCGGCGTTCACCCACCCGCCTGCCCCGCCCGACCAGCGCATCCAGCGCGCTCGTTGACGTCGACCCCCGTCCGCCTTAGTCTTACGGCACCTAGTCAGGCCGGGCCACGACCACCACGGGCCGTCTAGGTCGCGGGACGCAGAGGCTCTAACACCCAGCCGCTGGGTACCCAACTTCGCTTCGCCGCGGCGGGTTTCAATCAGTGGCGATTGCTCTCGGACTGCAAGGGAAGCTTGGCTTCCCCTAAAATGTCAAAGAATAAGTGATGAAATATATGAATGGAAATGTCATTGTGTGTACATGTCATTGACTAAATATGCGCTACAACGTGCTCAACTTTTGTTCCGAATCAGCTTCTTCTTATTACTGGTTACGACGTACGACGCGAGTCCCTTCTCCTTCAAGCCGCAGCTTCGCTGTGCTTTAAACGGTAGTGAGTTCAGGGTAGGTTGTCCCATTACGTTGAACGGAGACGAGTCATTGGATACAAACTGGTTTTTGTCCGCCCACGGAGTTCGGCGTCTCTGGGACTGGACGGCAGTGGGAGGTACCGGACGCCAGGCTTTTCTGCATCAGATTGGATGCCTGTGTGCCAGTTCGATTGACATTGAAATGAGCCAATCACCGAGCTTTAAGTGATTGACATTGAAATGAGCCAATCACCGAGCTTTTAGTGTAGGCACGCGTGCGAGCCTATTTTTCAACTCGCATTCTGTTCCGAGTTGAGCTGGAGACTTCTCCTAATCATTTTAGCGACACTCTTTGTTGTAAACAACTAGCGACAAATTAATCTTTTATTTCTGGTGGGTTTTATTGCAGTTCCTATAGTTGTAGGACACTAATTAAGTACGGGGAAAAGACGCCTTGTTGGTATGACAGGGTCACAGATCATTTTCTTGAAAAAGAACGGAGCTAGAGTAGAATTCGCGTATAAATAAACGGACACATTTTATGATGTCGACCAGAATTGAGCTTCCCCTCTTTGACAGACGATCATCCGGCACTGGTTTCAATGTCTCCTTGTTTTATGTTTTATGGTTATTTTGTTTACGTTTTTGATGGGGGAGGGAGGGAGAAAAAAAGATTAAAAAAAAAAAACTTTGTCCGACCTACCGACCCTATACTGTAATTTCATGTTACCGGAAACACACTACTTTTTTTTTCTACGCCTTATGTGCTCCAAGCACAGATATGACTTCTTTATGGTGGCATAGGGAAATATTAAAAATATATTGTGCTACAATTTAAGGGTTATTTACATGTATTTTTTTCTAAAATTGTCACCTGCTGTATCTAAATCGAGACTGAAGCGCGCAAAGTTTGAAAATAAACGGTCAGCTACGTCACAGGCAGGCTGGGCATTAGGTTAAATTAACAGTCAGAGGTGCTGCTAAAAAAGAACATTTCTGCACTGAAATACAATGAAATAAATTTTGATTCAGTTTGCTGCGATACAAACCGGATACTTCATACTTGACCATAAAGTTAATTTAAAACTTATTACCTCAATTCAAAAACAAAATCTGACGTTGAAATTAAGTTTTATATTTGTAAGACTGAATATGAAAATAAACTGAATTCAATTTTCAGTGAGGATCAAATACAGTTTCAAAGAAAAAAAGTCTAACTTTCAAATTCAGATTGTACAATTAAGATTCAAATATTCAATATTATTCAGAGTAAAATATACAAATCCATCCATTATCCGAGCCACTTAACTTCAATTCATGTAATTCAAATTCAGTCTAAACTATTTAAAAGTTACGGTATTCACATTTAGTTCTTGGTGGCAAATATTCCGCCCCACAGTGTCACACTTAGTTTAGTTTTGGTTGTAAAGTGTCTTGAAAGGCATGAAAGAAATGTATTATTATTATTATTATTATTATTATTATTATTATTATTATTATTATTATTATTATAGAAATTTAATGAGTTATTTTTACTGACCATTCACTGGTCATGACATGTACAAATGTTTGTTTTCCTAACACACTGTTCATCCTTGTTTTCTTACAGCCCCTGTGAGACCTAACAGCCTAACATCTTGGGCCTCAGACCAGGAAATTGATGTCACAATCAAAAGATGGCTACATCTGGCTCCTGATCGGAATGGTGACATGAAGGAGAGCATGAGAAGAAAAGAGGGCATGGTAAGCGCAACAATTTGATGGATAGAAAAATGCTGTTCAAGAGTAAGCTGCATCCCAATTTGGACTTTGTGTTCACTGTTAAATAAAGAAAAGTGCATTTTTCCAATGTATGTGGAGTTATATGTGAGGTTCACAAATTATGACAAACATATTTTACTGACCATTCATTGGTCATGACATGTACAAATGTTTGTTTTCCTAATACACTGTTCATCCTTGTTTTCTTACAGTTCTTACAGCCCCTGTGAGACCGAACAGCCTAACATCTTGGGCCTCAGACCAGGAAGTTGATGTCACAATCAAAAGATGGCTACTGACTTCCGGGTTGAGTGAACGCTGGCGCCTTTGGCTGCCGCTGCTCGACCCACATTGTGTTTTATTGTTCTTGTTCCTGATTGTAAAGTGTCCTTGGGTGTTCCGAAAGGCACTTATAAATAAAATGTATTATTATTATTACATCTGGCTCCTGATCGGAATGGTGACATGAAGGAGAGCATGAGAAGAAAAGAAGGCATGGGAAGCGCAACAATTTGATGGATAGAAAAATGCTGTTCAAGAGTAAGCTGCATCCCAATTTGGACTTTGTGTTCACTGTTAAATAAAGAAAAGTGCATTTTTCCAGTGTATGTGGAGGTATATGTGAGCTCACAAATTATGACAATAAACATATATTTATAACAGTCAGTTTTGAGATTTTTTTTTTTGAATGTGGGTAAAATTTGGCTCATGAAAGATGTGGCTTAGTTAAGGTTGAATTAAGGCTGATATCAGGTACCTGTACCTGTTCTGGCCCAGCGTCGGGCCGGAGTAGGGCCAGATATGGTTAGGCGTAGAAGTAGTGTGTTTCCGGTAACCAGACCGACCGAGAATTTCTACCTCGAAGAAAAACTTTACGGTCGGCATTTTTTTCAAACCTTCTACATTTTTGTGTAATAATAATAGTACATTTCATTTATAACCGCCTTTCAAAACACTCAAGGACGCTTTACAATCAAAACAAGAACAATACAACCACAGACAAAATTATAAATAATAAAAGGAAAGATGAATTTAGAGCAGCGGTGTCAAACGTACGGCCCGCGGGCCGGATCCGGCCCGCAAAGGGGTTTAATCCGGCCCGCGAGATGATCATGTAAAACAGTACAATAATCCCTCGTTTTTCGCAAAATGGGGACCAAAACTACCCGCGAAAAACGAAAATCCGTAAAGTAGCGACCAATTAACACATTTTTTTTTTAATTGCCCCACGTGGGCCTTTGCGGTTGAGCCGAGCGCACGAACACACACACGCACACACACACACACACTCACACACGCGCGCGGGCCAGGATCTCTCCATGTGCAGCAGACGTGTTTATGATTAGTCATTTAAGGTTGTTTAGACAATTAAGGATGGAGGGCAGACGCTATCAATAGCACTCTCACATTTACACATTTAATAGCACTCTCCTTAGTTTGTATTGTGAGGGTTTGTTGGGAGCGTCTGGCGGAATCCCCTGTCAGAAGGAGTTTCAACTCCCACCTCCGGCAGAGCTTTTCCCATGTTCGGGGAGGCGGGGACATTGAGTCGAATGGACCACGTTCCGTGCCTCTATTGTTGAGGCGGCCAATCTGAGTTGTGGCCGTAAGGTAGTTGGTGCCTGTCGTGGCGGCAATCCCGTACTCGCTGGTGGACACCAGCAGTAAGGGATGCCGTCAAGCTGAAGAAGGAGTCCGATCGGGCCTTTATGGCCTGTGGGACCCCAGAGGCAGCTGACGGGTATCGACTGGCCAAGCGGAATGCGGCCGGTGGTCGCCGAGGCAAAACTCGGACGTGGGAGGAGTTCGGTGAGGCCATGGAAGCCGACTTCCGGACGGCCGAGGAAATTCTGGTCCACCATCCGACGTCTCAGGAGGGGGAAACAGTGCACCACTAACACTGTGTACAGTGGGGATGGGGCGCTGTTGACCTCGACTCGACGTTGTGAGCCGGTGGGCGGAGTACTTCAAGACCTCCTCAACTCCACCAACACGCCTTCCTTGGAGGAAGCAGAGTCTGGGGACTCTGAAGTGGGCTCTCCTATCTCTGTGGTCGAAGTCACCGATGTGGTTAAAAGCTCCTCGGTGGCAGGGCCCCAGGGTGGACGAGATCCGCCCGGAGTTCCTCAAGGCTCTGGATGTTGTGGGCTGTCCTGGTTGACACGCCTCTGCAACGTCGCGTGGTCAGCGGGGAGAGTGCCTCTGGATTGGCAGACCGGGGTGGTGGTCCCTCTTTTTTAAAAAGGGGACCGGAGGGTGTGTTCCAACTACAGAGGGATCACACTCCTCAGCCTCCCTGGTAAGGTCTATTCAGGGGTGCTGGAGAGGAGGTCCGTCAGGAAGTCGAGCCTCGGATTGAGGAGGAGCAGTGTGGTTTTCGTCCCGGCCGTGGAACAGTGGACCAGCTCTACACCCTTAGCAGGGTCCTCGAGGGTATGTGGGAATTCGCCCAACCGGTCTACATGTGTTTTGTGGACTTGGAGAAGGCGTTTGACCGTGTCCTCGGGAGTTCTGTGGGGTGCTTCGGGAGTATGGGGTACCGAGCCCCTGATACGGGCTGTCCGGTCCCTATACTGCCGATGTCAGAGCTTGGTTCGCATTGCCGCAATAAGTCGGAATCGTTTCCAGTGAGGGTTGGACTCCGCCAAGGCTGCCCTTTGTCGCCGATTCTGTTCATCACCTTTATGGACAGAATTTCTAGGCGCAGCAAGCGTTGAGGGGGTCCGTTTGGTGGCCTCAGTATTGCATCTCTGCTTTTGCAGATGATGTGGTACTGCTGGCTCCTTCAAGCGGGTCTCTCCAGCTCTCACTGGAGCGTTCGCAGCCGAGTGTGAAGCGGTTGGGATGAGGATCAGCACCTCCAAATCTGAAACCATGGTCCTCAGTCGGAAAAGGGTGGAGTGCCCTCTCCGGGTCGGGAGGAGATCTTGCCCCAAGTGGAGGAGTTTAAGTATCTTGGGGTCTTGTTCACGAGTGAGGGCAGAAGGGAGCGAGAGATCGACAGGCGGATCGGTGCAGCGTCTGCTGTGATGGACGCTGTATCGGTCTGTCGTGGTAAAGAAGGAGCTGAGCCAAAGGACGAAGCTCTCAATTTACCGGTCGATCTATGTTCCAGCCTCATCTATGGTCACGAGCTATGGGTCGTGACCGAAAGAACGAGATCCCGGATACAAGCGGCCGAAATGAGTTTTCTCCGCAGGGTGTCCGGGCTCTCCCTTAGAGATAAGGTGAGAAGCTCGGTCATCCGGGAGGGGCTCAAAGTAGAGCCGCTTCTCCTCCACATCGAGAGGAGCCAGATGAGGTGGCTGGGACATCTGATTCGGATGCCCCCTGAGCGCCTCCCTAGTGAGGTGTTCCGGGCATGTCCCACCGGGAAGAGACCCCGAGGACGACCCAGGACACGCTGGAAAGACTATGTCACGCAGCTGGCCTGGGAACGCCTCGGATCCCCGGGAGAGCTGGAAGAAGTAGCTGGGGAGAGGGAAGTCTGGGCTTCCCTGCTTAAGCTGCTGCCCCCGCGACCCGGCCCCGGATAAGCGGTAGAAGATGGATGGATGGATGGATGGATTTTCCTAATGTTCTTGTGCTTCTTTATACCAAAACAAAGGAAAGACATATTGTTTTGGTTATTTCTAGCAAAGTATGGTATCATTTTAATGGTCCGGCCCACTTGACATCTACCGAGGCCGTATGTGGCCCACCATGTGAAATGAGTTTGACACCCCTGATTTAGAGCGTTTACATTGGTGCAAACTCTTGCGATATTCACGTTGCGTCGTTTGCCCTGTCGTCTGTCAACAACATTGAATCATGGCGGCGGCCACGATCTCCACAACAGTTTAAACCGCGTTTTGTGTATTGCAGTCGCATGCTCGCACCATAATATTAAGAAAATAGCATCCACTGCTGTATCGAAAAGATTCAACGAACTATTTGACGAACACCACGGGCCGTCTAGGATGCGGGACGCAGAGGTAACGAGATGGCTCTAACACCCAGCCGCTGGGAACCCAACTCTTTGGGCCTTTGGCGGCGAGCGGGGGTTTCAATCAATGGCGATTGCTCTCGGACTGCAATGGAAACTCCCCTAAAATGTCAAAGAATAAGTGATGAAATATATGAATGTAAATGTCATTGTGTGTACATGTCATTGACTAAATATGCGCTACAACGTGCTCAACTTTTGCTCCGACTCAGCTTCTTCTTACTGGTTACGACGCGACTCCCTTCTCATTCATCCCGCAGCTTCGCTGTGCTTTAAACGGTAATGAGTTCAGGGTAGGTTGTCCCAATGCGTTGAACGGAGACGAGTCATTGGATACAAACTGGTTTTTGTCCCGCCCACGGAGTTCGGCGTCTCTGGGACTGGATGGCAGTGGGAGGGTACTGGACGCCAGGCTTTTCTGCATCTGATTGGATGATCTGTCTGAGCCTGTGTGCCAGTTCGATTGACATTGACATGAGCCAATCACCGAACTTTTTAGTGATTGACATTGAAATGAGCCAATCACAGAGCTTTTCGTGAAGGCGTCCGTGCGAGCATTTTTTTCAACTGGCATTCTGTTCCGAGTTGAGCTGGAGACTTCTCTTAATCATTTTAGCGACACTCTTTGTTGTAAACAAACAACTAGCGACAAATTAATATTTTATTTCTGGTGGGTTTTATTGTAGTTCCTATAGTTGTAGGACACTAATTAAGTACCGGGAAAAGACGCCTTGTTGGTATGACAGGGTCACAGATCATTTTCTTGAAAAGGAACGGCGCGAGAGTAGAATTCGCGTATAAATAAACGGACACATTTTATGATGTCGACCAAAATTGAGCTTCCCCTCTTTGACAGACGATCATCCGGCACTGGTTTCAATGTCTCCTTGTTTTATGTTTTATGGTTATTTTGTTTACGTTTTTGATGGGGGAGGGAGGGAGAAAAAAAGATTAAAAAAAAAAAACTTTGTCCGACCTACCGACCCTATACTGTAATTTCATGTTACCGGAAACACACTACTTATTTTTCTACGCCTGATACAATGCGGCTGAGATCTGGGCCGGATGCGGCCCACATCATGGATGCCAGACCTGGGCCACTGCAGGACCGTCATTCATTGAGGTATGTGGGCCGAGTGTACTGCCGTGTCTGCCCCGGAGCTGGGCCAGACCAATTTTGCTGACTGTACTGTATCACAAGATCGTGACAGTCTGTCACTGTTCATTATTCATTCGTCAAATGCGTTAGTTTTAATGTTTGAATCACGTTTCAAATTTGACCTAAAATATCCAGTGGAATTATAAAAGGATTGAAAATGTTTGCTTCGTGATTTTGTCATTTCAAATTGCTGGCGTGGTAAATTTGCTGACGAGCAACAAAAATGCCATCAACGGATGACTTCAGTTCCCCTCCTCTCCTGTAGGAGGCATCCCTTACAGATAGACTTGGATAATTTGGTGCAGTTTTCGTGTGCAACCAAACAGCCAAGAAAGCCGAGCTTGGCAGCTAGGGAGAGCATAAGAGTGAGCTTTTTTTTCTCTTTTTTTTTATTAAGTCGTCTTCCTTTCTGATTTTGAGTTAAACCCACACCGAAAGTAACACAACGCAACTCGTGTAAAATGTACGAATCCATCGCGGTGGAATAGGGACCTTTTGGGTGGGTGGGATTGAGCTGGCGTAGAAAAACCAACCGGAATCGGACGGCCACGGCACAGAGCCGGGGAGGGACCACGGCACAACCGCCGCCAGCGCCACAGGGAGTCGGGGCCCGAGAGGGAGCCTGCCGGGGCCCTCGCCTTAATGCGCCCAGCCTGCTTCTTCACCTCAGCCGCACTCCGAGATGGGGGAGACCAAAATTATCTACCACCTCGACGACCAGGAGACACCCTATCTTGTGAAACTGTCTGTGCCGGCGGACAAAGTCACTTTGGCAGACTTCAAAAATGTCCTAAAAAAACCCAACTACAAGTTCTTCTTCAAATCTATGGACGATGACTTCGGGTAACTGTTTTTATGTTTGCTTTGTAAACGTCGTTTTTAGGCTGTCATTCTCATGGATTTCGTAACGTAAGTGCTGCGAGACTTGCCAGCGGAGGAGCCAGCTGGCTTGTCATCGCTTCACCTGGCTGTCGATCGCTTCTTTAGCTTTCCTTTGTTAGCTGCTAGCGGCTAGCACGTTTGTTTAGCGTCCACGCCGTTTGTTTACATTGCTCGTGAGGCTAGTCCTACGAGGCTCGTAGACTGTCGTCGCGCCGACCTAATTTGGCTTAGGCAGTTTCGGGAGCCCCCGGCCAAAGTCCCCCATTACATTGAAAAACATTTTCACAATCGCTGAAAAATAACCAGTTTGTGCGTCACCAATGTCGGCAGTTGGCTGATATGTATGGAAAGGTAGTGCTACCAGGCTAACGTCAGAAGTAGTTATCCAGCAGGCCCCTATGGAAACATGTTTGAGCATTTATTTGATATTCCACTCGATTAATTGTCCACGTACTAGAACGCCATTTGTCCTCACTTCGCAATACCATTCAGCGCACTAAGAAAAACGGCGATGAAGAAACGGGACAGTTTTTTTCCGCGACTGCTTTCCCCTTCTACTACTGCGTGAAATTTCTAGGCACTAGTGGAACGACTATCTTGACGTTATTCCCCCCAGTACTTGCTGCCGTCCACTTCTAAATGAGATTAATACACACGAGTAGAATCCCTATGTCCTATTCGTGACCTTTTCACGCTACTGCAAGACATGTCTGCGCACTAGAAAAGCGCACTCGTAGAACTGTCCTACAAGTGACTTTTTTTTCCCACGAGTGTCTGACATTTCTGCATACTAGCAGAACAACTAGGCCACCCTAGTAGAACGACTCCCTTACTCGTGTTTTTCCCCACTACAGTCTGACATATCTGCGTACTGGTAACACAACTAGGGTACATTATTATTAATGGTAAGGTCGCACTAGTTAGTATCACGACTGTCTTACTCAAGATGGATTTACACTACTACTGTCTTCCGCTACTCTACGACATGTTGACCCACTAGTACATGGATGCCTAATTCTGGTCCTCAAGAGCCCCTATCTGCTTTACATGTTTCCCTCCTTCAACACTCCTGATTCAAATAATCAGGATGGTTATCAGGTTCCTGCAAAGCCTGCTGATGAGCTGAGTTACTAGTATGCTTAAGTTTCCCAAGTAAAAATTTTGCCACTGTTGTGTGGCTAAAGCCAAACTGTGACAGGGTTTTTAGTTTCTGGACCTGGATTTGCCACCTCTAGCTAGTGATTTCTTTTCAGTCCTTCATTCCAGTACTATGTAACATTTCTGCATACAAGTCAAACAACTGCCTTACTAGAGATGCAGTGAAGAAGTAGCTGTTACTTGTGAAATTTGTCACTAGAAGTACTCGTACTAGTGCTAGTATTAGTAGCACACAGTTGTCAACTAGTGGACAGTTTAGCCTCACTAGTAACATAGTAGTTGTCCTACAATTATGCTTAAGTTCCCTCCTAGTGAATACGAACAGAATAGTCGTACACAGACCTTAAGATTGACATCAAGTGTATCAAATACATGCTCAAACAGCTTTCCAAATAATGACGACCACATTGTCCAGCTTTGTGAGTCCAAGTGAAATTGCAGGTAGACAAATGCTGTAAAATAAGCAGTTAGTATGTCTGTCAGCACCAGAGGATACGTATAACCAGCTTATAGGCAGATGTCAGAGGGGTAACTTAAGAGTTTGAGCTAGTTTGTCCCTGCTGTTGTTGTCCATTAGTCAGAGGAATGCAGAGTTGGACTTAGGAATGTACCGTTCATCACTCTGGCAGATTTATGGCCGTGTCCCTTTGTGTTTCAGCTGGAAAAAGTGTACATGTTGGCATTCTCCTAGACAATGGTGTCCAAATAGTAAAATGAGATATGTTCTATTTTGAGCACTTGAGCCAGGTTTCTCAAGTTGTTTTTAGTCAAATTCAAATATGGGCGGGGCAGCAAACAACTTGGCCACGTAAGCAAAGGACTGCTATTCATGTTCGGAAAGGTGAAGGCATACTCTGTAAATACACCTGCAAATCAAAACAGTGCCACAACAAGAACTAGCAAGCCATCAGGCTGCAAGGTTCTTAGTAGCAGTCCTGCCAGATCTGCCGGTAGTTATCTGAGGCAGAAGATTATTCCATGCCATTTCTGTATTTATTTATTGTCGATGAGTACTTAATCCAATGCAGATGTTTGGTTATCAAACAGCTACTCGGAAATCGGGGATTAAAATGTGGGCATTCCCACAGTTAAATAACACGGCACCGGTATTGTCCACAGGCGGACGGCATTATTTATCTGCAGCTGCTCTTATGTACACAAGGGGTGTCCTGAATAGATTCTCAAAAGTATGATATAAGTACCACTATTATTAATCAAGTGGTACACGAAAGAATCACTGGATGAATATAGTTCGTTTGTATTTAACTTTTCATTTCATTACATTTTTATTTCATCTTTAAGAACCGTTTGTTGTTCGACCTTTATTTAGGTCAAGTTTTGAATTACTTGTGCGCAGTATTTTTTTTTTCATTTAATCATGTCGGTGTAATTTTGTGGTTTCATTTTGGTAAGCATTTTTTTAGGTGATACTTGATGTAAAAAGTTGAAGAGCCACTGATAGAGTGAATCAGTCGGGTTGCTCCATTAGTGTTGGTCGTGGTTGCCCGCCTCTAAACCAGCTTCAGATTTTATTGACTGAGAGTGCTTTTGTCTCGGGACAAGTTGACTGAAATACCCCTTTGTTCGCTTTGCAGGGTGGTAAAAGAGGAAATATCTGATGACAATGCAAAACTGCCCTGCTTTAATGGACGTGTGGTGTCATGGGTAAGTTCAAATGCATGCGTTGGATCAGTGGCATCATTTTTTGCTCAAACCCCCCAAGTTCAGAATTACTGCATTAGTTTGCTTCAGTGACAGCGGCGTCTCTGTGTGCATTTTGAATAGAAGAGGCTTTCCAACTTTTATTGTGAGGATTTAAATCATGGACATTAACTGGTTTCACCATGGAAAATTCTCACTGGAGAGACAACAAAACAAGACTCAAACACTCAATGGAGCGCAGACCTCCGCCAAGGCCAAATATTAATGCCAGATGATGGTAGAGGAGTAGTGCAATTTGTGAACGGAACGGGAAACAGAAGAAGTTTTCAATTTAAAAAGAAAAATAAAGTTGGAAAAAGAAATTGGAGAAGAAACGGTTTGTCGTGGTGAGGAAGGAACTGAGCCGAAAAACAAAAGGCCCCTGATTTAACGGTCAATCTATGTCCCCACCCTCTCTTATGATCACAAGCTGTAAGTTGTAATCGAAAGAACAAGATCGCGAATGCAAGCGGCTGAAATGAGTTGCCTGCGCAGAATGTCCAGGCTCTCCCTTCGAGATAGGGTGAGAAGCTCGCTCACCCAGGAGGGGCTCAGAGTCGAGAGAACCCAGATGAGGTGGGTCGGGCAGATGATTAATATTTGGGATTGCGATTTAAATTGTGATCATTTTTTTCAAGGTCCTCTTCCCCTGTATTTTTCTTTTCTTTCTTTTTTTTTTTTTACAAACACAAGCAATAAATTCATCTGCATTACAATAAATAATATCAAAATCTGTTATTCCTAAATGTTTTGGTCTTATAGGTTAATGGTTTATGCTGAAATAAAGGCAAATGAACCACGTGATAATATGAAAGACGGTTTATCCACTTAAATTACAGTTGTTGATTTGCTCAATACTTTGACTTGACTTGAAGTCATTAAACTCAACTCATCTGTATTTATCAAGCACTTTAAAACAACCACCGCTGTATGCGAAGTGCAGTCCACGTGTTTATGTACCATTGTTGTGTTGGCATGACTGACTTCTAATTTATTGTCTTCTGTTTAGGGCATACTTGTTGGCTAGAATTTTGTGAAGTTGTTGTAGGCAATGCTTAAAAGACTGCAAGTCAAAGTGTTTAAGTAAATAACACTAAGTAGCTAAATAAACTGTCTTTCATATGAATTCATAGTTTATTTTAGCCTAACTTTTAAGGACCAAAACATTGATGTACAATGAATCAGATGTTGTTTATTATTATACAGACTAATTTATTGCTCGTGTTGGTGTTAAAAAATAAATGGGAAGAGGACCGTGGCAATATTGGCGGGAAAAATATAATTGTACTATAGTTCTATTTTTCTTCCAAAATCCTTCTGCCCTAATGTGTGTGAAAAACGATTTGGTGCAGTATACTGCATGTGGTCCTTCAAAACTTGACAACATCGGCCCAGTTTTCTCCATTGCAGTGCATTGGTAAATGTGCAGTGTTAATTCGCTTGGCGTGCGTTTGGCCACATTGCTCGGTGTGCGGTGGGCCTAAGTCACACGAATTGATGCACGTAACACGTTCAAGCTTGCACTTGCATGTGGGGAGTCACTGCAAGGTCCTGAGCCACCATTTGCTTGTCTCCATGACAAAGGAGGCATCTGTTGAGGTTTAGCCGGACATGGCCTCACTTCCTCCCTTCTTGATTTTTAAATTGGATTACCATCAAGTGAAATCACAGGACAAAATCCATCTTAAAACACAGAGGCTGAGCGCATCTAGCTCGCAGGTTAAATCTCACAAGGAGGTTTCAGCTGTTCATGCTAGCACTCTACAAGTAGGTTTGCCAACACCTCTTCTTAATGTTGATCCTCATTGAGGTTGCGATTGTAAATGCTAACTGTCCTTTAGTGCAGGGGTCCCCAACCTTTTTTGCTCGACGGACCGGTTTATGTCAGACAATATTTTCAGGGACGGGAATTTAAGGTGTGGCGGAAATAATACAACAAATTATACGGTATGAGCTGCATGAAAACTGTGGTGTTTTCGAAATATAATAATAAACACAAGGAGCGTCTCATCTGGCCGCAACACTCTGATCGTGGTGGTAATGTTTAATGCCTTCAAAATACGATACAACGCAAATTCAAAGTGCATGAAAATGACGACTCACCACAGCCCCGGGCTTGATTTTCTGCAACCAGATGGTCCAATCTCGGGGTAATAGGAGACAATGACACCTCAAGTGTGTGTTTTATGTCCAGTCTACTTCGTAATTTTGTTTTAGTCGCCATTGCTGCAGAAAACCCCCACCTCACACAGGTAGGATGTCGGAAATAGCAACAGTGCTATTGTGGCGATCTCAGAGTATTCAGCCATAGCTTTAATCCAGTTGTCTCGAACGTACTTTTAAGGCCGCTGTCATTTGCGATCTCCAGCAGTTTTTTTACTCCTTTTGCAGGCTCCGGCGTTTTGTTTTTAGCGTAATCTGTCACGTGACAGAGAAGCTTGGCTTGACGTGTGTCAAGCGTGACACAGACGGATGTAGCGGAGAATCCGGTAATTTTTCAAAATAAAACATCTTTCGTATTCTGAAATAAATAAAACGGAATTAAGGCAAGTTCTTTCTGTGCGGCCCGGTACCAAATGCCCTGCGGACCGGCGATTGGGGACCCCTGCTCTAGTGTGTTTCATCTATAATTGCTTCAAACAACAAGGCCTATGTACATAGCAAAAGTTGTTTTGATTGTGTTATTGTCAATTTTGTGTGTTCTGTTGTTTTATAGTTTCATGCTACATGTTGTGTTAAGTGCATTGTTACAGCTGTAGCTGTTGTGAAAGTGCTGTATCAATGAAGATGCATTGGATTTTCTTGGGACTTTGCATGCCCATGATTATATTGGTCTTGTTCCGAAGTTCCACGGACCCCCAAATGATTGTTTCTGTTACGATGTGGCAGCTTGTTTGTCTCCACTGTCTAACGTGTTGTTTCAGTGAGTGGATTGATGGCCCCGTGGAGTACAAGGGGCTCGCCCTGCTCTCACCACAGCACAGCAGGAAACAAATACCGTTGTTTCATCTAACCGGCAGCTGATTTTGCCGATCCAATTATTTTTTAATAGACAATCTTTTTGCATATCAACTGACCTACTGCATAAATCAAATAAGCACGTCCCTTTGAACAGACACAAATGATGCACTGCAATGGATGATGGCTATAACTTATAAAAGAACTAAGGCGTAGAAAAAAAAGTAGTGTGTTTCCCGTAACCCGACCGACCGAGAATTTCTACCTCGAAGAAAAACTTTACGGTCGGCATTTTTTTTTCATACCTTCTACATTTTTGTGTAATAATAATAATAATAGTACATTTCATTTATAAGCGCCTTACAAAACACTCAAGGACACTTTACAATCAAAACAAGAACAATAAAACCACAGACAAAACTATAAATAATAAAAGGAAAGATGAATTTAGAGCGTTTACATTGGTGCAAACTCTCGCGATATTCACGTTGCGTCGTTTGCCCTGTCGTCTGTCAACAACATTGAATCATGGCGGCGGCCACGATCTCCGACAACATTTTAAACCGCGTTTTGTATGTCGCAGTCGCATGCTCGCACCATAATATTAAGAAAATAGCATCCACTGCTGTATCGAAAAGATTCAACGAACTATTTGACGAACACCACGGGCCGTCTAGGATGCGGGACGCAGAGGTAACGAGATGGCTCTAACACCCAGCCGCAGGGAACCCAACTCTTTGGGCCTTTGGCGGCGAGCGGGGGTTTCAATCAATGGCGATTGCTCTCGGACTGCAATGGAAACTCCCCTAAAATGTCAAAGAATAAGTGATGAAATATATGAATGTAAATTTCATTGTGTGTACATGTCATTGACTAAATATGCGCTACAACGTGCTCAACTTTTGCTCCGACTCAGCTTCTTCTTACTGGTTACGACGCGACTCCCTTCTCATTCATCCCGCAGCTTCGCTGTGCTTTAAACGGTAGTGAGTTCAGGGTAGGTTGTCCCAATGCGTTGAAGGGAGACGAGTCATTGGATACAAACTGGTTTTTGTCCCGTCCACGGAGTTCGGCGTCTCTGGGACTGGATGGCAGTGGGAGGGTACTGGACGCCAGGCTTTTCTGCATCCGATTGGATGATCTGTCTGAGCCTGTGTGCCAGTTCGATTGACATTGAAATGAGCCAATCACCGAACATTTTAGTGTAGACATCCGTCGCGAGCAATTTTCAACTCGCATTCTGTTCCGCGTTGAGCTGGAGACTTCTCTTAATCATTTTAGCGACACGCTTTGTTGTAAACAAACAACTAGCGACAAATTAATATTTTATTTCTGGTGGGTTTTATTGTAGTTCCTATAGTTGTAGGACACTATTAAGTACCGGGAAAAGACGCCTTGTTGGTATGACAGGGTCACAGATCATTTTCTTGAAAAGGAACGGAGCTAGAGTAGAATTCGCGTATAAATAAACGGACACATTTTATGATGTCGTCCAAAATTGAGCTTCCCCTCTTTGACAGATGGACATCCGGCACTGGTTTCAATGTCTCCTTGTTTTATGTTTTATGGTTATTTTGTTTACGTTTTTGATGGGGGTGGGAGGGAGAAAAAAAGATTAAAAAAAAAAAAAACTTTGTCCGACCTACCGACCCTATGCTGAAATTTCATGTTACCGGAAACACACTACTTATTTTTCTACGCCTAATGAGTTCATGCTCTGTTTTTGACTGTCTGGCCTCTTCACATTTTAAATCTGATGTTGAGTGACAACAACTACTAATTTATCATGTTAAGGCGTAGAAAAAAAGGTTGTGTGTTTCCGGTAACATGAAATTTCAACATAGGGTCGGTAGGTCGGACAAAGTTTTTTTATTTTATTTTATTACCCCCCACCCCCAATCAAAAAGTTAAAGAAAATAACCATAAAACAAGGAGACATTGAAACCCGGCGAGTTGGGTTCCACGGGGGCTGGGTGTTACAGCCATCTTGTTACCTCTGTGTCCCGCGTCCTAGACGGCCCGTGGTGTTCATCAAATAGTTCGCTGAATCTTTTCGATACAGTACATCAATGGATCAGAGATGAAAGTGGACTTTTCTGAAAATCCGCGCGCGCACACAAACCTGGCCGATCACGCATGATAGGCCAAATACTCGACATTCAAGGATTTATCTTCCTTTTGTGTGCACACCTGCACCCTTTATGGCTTCCGTTTTCGACGAAATTTCGAAATCTCAGAGATATGGCGACGCCACTCAAGTTAAGTGAGCCTCAGTAATAGATAGTCCGCTCCACTGCTAGTGCTCTCTCTCTGCTGTGCCTGCTTCAGCGCGAACATGTACGCAAGCGCGTCTTTTGATTTCAACCCATCGGCGCCGACGTAACGACGTCACACACCCGACGTCACGCACAACAACAACAGCTAAACTAAGCTAAGCTAGCCGAGACGACACTCGAAGTCAGACGGACACGTTTTTCTCCCAATCTGTGTTTCCCTTTTTGTCCAAATATACTTTTTACGACAACTGTCTCGTCCACGGTGTCTTTTATTGTTCCCATGGGGTTTAGGAAGTGTGTTTATAAAGAGACGAAAATCTCTTTACTGTTACTAGTGTTAGTGTCTCAACATGGCTACGCTCGTGAAAGCAAAACAACGATCTCAAACGCGTCTTCGTTCAATGTTGTCAACTAATATCCGGATTAATTTTAGGCAAATTTCCTCAATTCTCCGGAGAGATTTTCACAAAAGTTTGAAAAACCCGTAATTCCGGGAAAATCCCGAGGACCTTCATCTCTGATGGGTGCTATTTTCTTCATATTATGGTGCGAGCATGCGACTGCAACACACAAAACGCGGTTTAAACTGTTGTCGGAGATCGTGGCCGCTGCCATGATTCAATGTTGTGGACAGACGACAGGGCAAACGACACGCACGCTCAACGTGAATATCGCGAGAGCATCCCTCCCTTGTGGTTTCTTTCTGACTTCCGGGTTGAGTGAACGCTGGCGCATTTGGCTGCCGCTGCTCAACCCGTATTGTTTTGTGTTTTTTGTTATTGTAAAGTGTCCTTGGGTGTCGTGAAAGGCGCTTATAAATAACATTTATTATTATTATTATTATTATTACACAAAAATGTAGAAGGTTGTTTGAAAAAAATTCCGACCGTAAAGTTTTTTTTTCGAGGTAGAAATTCTCGGTCGGTCGGGTTACCGGAAACACACTACTTTTTTTTCTGTGCCTAATGTTAAAGCCCTTTGGAGAAAGCCAAATTTCATGTGGTGGTAATATTGTGCATTGGGCAAATGGTTCATTTTGCTCGATTTGGTGGTTGTGATGCCAACATGAATAGGATTAAATATGCATCCATCTTTTGTCCGTGGTCCATGTGGACTACTTTTACAAGTAATCACCGTTAAATGCTTAGTCATGAGATGAATAGATCCTCCATTCTTGTTTTTGCAAATAAAATAAGAACGCTTTTTCATTCAGACCACGTTAAACCTCACTAGAAATTTAAAAAGATGATGAAAGGCTAAGCATGCTGTGTTACTGTTGCCAATAATATCCTTTCTGCTCACAACACAGCAGGGGCTCCTTAAGTAAGTTGACATCTTCCTGCCAACCCCCTTTATCCATCTCAAAGACTGCCCCCTCTTTTGGGAATGTATACAGCTATTCCTAATGATATTTCCTCTTAGTGATAAGCGTTTCTATTACCATCATTTGTCATATCTGTTTAGTCCAGGTGGCAGTAAAACTAACTCAAACATTGAATGTTGAATTGAATTGTCATGAATAGTGCCGAAGGAATACTGTGTTCCCCCTGGTCTTGTGTCTGTCCCTCTTCATGACACACCTCTCCACTTGCTCATAGCTGGTGTCGGGAGAAGGCACCCACACAGATGCAGCTCTAGTGGCAGACTCTGAGGCGGCGCCCCCTTTGGAGAGGACTGGAGGCATCGGAGACTCTCGACCACCTTCTTACCAGTCAGTACATGGAGAGAATGTTGCACATTTGTCGTTTTGCTGAAGGGGGAGACACTTTGATTGTAATGAAAGTTGTTTTGATAGTGGTGGCACAATACCAAATCTTAACTTTGAGGTTAGTCAGAGCCCCCCAAACGTTTAATACTGTATGTTCTGCGAAAAGGGGCATGGCCGCCTTCCTTTGAACTCCTATATGTCCATTAAAAAAAAAAACAGAATAACATTCGAAACTGTAAAGTCAATAGAATTGACACCAGCCTGGCACAGCCTGTATGTAGCAAAATAATTTGAAATTCGCAATCATTTGGGACAAGGCTGGTTTGGGGAATTAGGTGTTTATTATATGAATGCAATTCTAGTCTGTCGTCGTTATGCACTGTCTCCATCTGTAGTGGGAAAGCTGCAAGCGGTCGGGACAGTTTGGACAATGACACGGAGACGGGCTCTATGGTTTCTCAAAGAAGAGAGAGGGACAAGCCGAGACGGAAGCACAGTGACCACGGTCAGGAAGCTGTTTGTGTCCAGTATTTTTATCTCCACAAACATTTTCACAGCAGATAGAAATGTACTTTTGGCAAAAATGTGTTTTGATTTTGGAGCTTTACCTTTACTCGATGCTGTCTTTATTGGGACAGTTTTTTTTAGCTTGTCTCAACAAAACCCGTACATTCTCCCATATGACTCTTTCTGCATGCTTTTTTTTCCCTCCACAGGCGGTAGGCAGAACGGGTTTTTGTCACGGCCAGCGGGGCGTGGAGGGGGAGCCGAGTACGACAGCTGCTCTTCTTTCATGAGCAGTGAGCTGGAGTCCACTTCCTGCTTTGATTCGGAGGATGACGATGCTACCAGCAGGTAACACGGCCCATGTTGCCTTTCAGAGCATTAAGTTGATTAGGTCAATTTGCAGTGACAGTGTTTTGTTTGGCCTCCGGAAGTACAATCAGTGACTTTTGAAAGACTTAGCCTATTGCATTTAGCCTACGGCAGTTGTCCACCCCCTGAACTGTAGGATTCTACTGCACACTGCAAGTCACTATCTTTGAATGGAATTCCTGCCAGAGGTTGCCATAATTGTTTATTAAGTGGCTATTGTGGAACATCATTTTCATACGGAAATATGTCTCTTCTGTCTCCCAGATTTAGCAGCTCCACAGAACAGAGTTCCTCTCGTTTAATGAGACGACACCGCCGCCGGCGCCGGAAACCCAAAGCCTCCAATCTGGACAGGGTGAGACGACACGAGTCAACCACATACTGGTATTTTCCCATTAAGTTACAGCAAATCCCCCTTTTCCATTGTTCTTGTGTCCAGTCATCATCATTCAGCAGCATCACAGACTCTACAATGTCCCTCAACATTATTACAGTTACGCTCAACATGGGTAAGTTGCCAGATTTTACCCGCCCCAAAAAAAGACAGATCGACTCTTTATAGATACATTCATACACTTTTTTTTGTCTGAATGGTAGTATGAACAATTTGTATAGCTTGTTGCATTGAGTTATCATTCCTTGTTATTGTTTTTTGTTGATATTCTAAGCTAAACTGACTTTAACCAAGATGTTGAAATAAAAGTTGATGGTGAATTTTGACTTCATATTATGTGCCAATGAATAGTTGATAGATTTCTGTAAAGAATCCACATCAATGAATGTTTTTATTTGTTTGTTTATTTATTTTTTAAGGGTTGTTTTGTTTTTACAATTGTCCATATCTATCAGTCATTGGACGCCGGTAAATCAGCTGTGTTGAAGGATAAAATGTCCCTTGAGAAAATGGTTGTGCAGTACAGTGTTCCCTCGCTATATTGCAGTTCTTCATTGGTAGAGCTGCTGTATTGCAGACCATTTTTACTGAATTGATTTTGACAGTACATTATACAGGGAAATGGAGATTCACCTTCAGTGTAGAGCCACTTTTTGCCATAACATGACTGGTAGCACTCCGGTCTACTGGATGTGATGCAGCATAATCAAGGGTAAGAAGACGATGCAAAGAAGGTCCCCAACTGAGCTTCAGAAATAGTTGTTATAATAAAGCATAGAGAATATAGCTGTGCCATAGGGTGGAATCCTAGCATCTACAAAACGATCACATTTAAGGAAAAGCTATAAAAAAACAACAACAAAAAAAACATCACTTTTTGTTGAGTCATTAACATCACACCGTCAAAGAGAGCAATCCATTTTGGGTACTGACCAATCATGTTGATTTATGGGGAAAAAATTGAATGTAGGAGCTTTACGACTGTGAGCTTATGCTTATGAGAATTGTTCTCTCTCTTTATACGTGTTCCTGCTCTGTGAGGTAAAGTAGCCATCGTTTGAAGGTTTATGATTACTGGAACATCTATTCTATTTAATGGCATATAAACTTTTATGGTTTGCTTATACACTTTGGTGTTGAAATATACAATATTGTATTCTCTTCTTTTGTGTAGCAGTTTGACAGTAATCTTCGTCTGGGAGTGACATACTTAAAAGTGTATTTTAATAAGTTTAGATGTGTTTAAAGCATGCAGGAGGTGTGCAACTCTATATCTTTAAAATGGCTATGTCTATGGTGGGTATGGAAAGTATCCCTGGTATAAACGGGGGCTCACTGTACCTGACATTTGTATGCATGTAGTACTCAATGGTGGTCCTAACATTAAATATGCATTTTGTTTCAGAGAAGTACAACTTCTTGGGCATCAGTATTGTGGGCCAGAGTAACGAGAGAGGAGATGGAGGAATCTACATCGGCTCTATCATGAAGGGCGGAGCTGTAGCTGCTGACGGACGCATTGAGCCAGGGGACATGCTGTTGCAGGTGTGTGGCTGTGTTTGTTGCATGCACCTTGTGCAAATTTTAAAATGGGGCGGCCCATACCTGGGAGTTTGGAATGCGCGTGCGGGCCAGTGTCTGTCAGATTTGTGTTCCGCGCCAGCAACTGGGTTGAAGTCGTGAAAGCAGTCAAAGCTTCTAAACAAAAGCTCATCATGGATTTTCAACGGATGCTTGTGGATTGTGGCTTTCCTGCCCCATGTCCATTATTTATTCCTACATTTTCAATCCCTGTCAGTCATGATGACACGTTCTGTGGCACGGGATTGTTTCATTTTTGCTCAAGATGGCTGTATGTAAAAGTGTTTACCTGCTAGTACTTCATTTAGCATATATTTCAAGAATATGCAAGTCAAAAAGGCGAGGGTATTAATCTCAAAAGATGTACTTTAATGAGCGCTGGCAATTAATTGCCATTCCACTGATGACTTGCTGAGGCTGTGAAACTTTTCAAACGTTTTAGGAAACCATGTGGCAGTGGGCCTGTTTATAATGTCCTCGTCGGGATGGAAAATATTTTCGTTGTGAGAGAATTGGAAGATGCCTGGTTTTGTGGTGTTTGTCATTCATTTGAATATGTTCCAGGACAGTTGGATTTTCCTTGGTCACAATGTCTGATAATCGTGTCTAAATATCATACTAATGCAACTTGTGTTTATACAATAGACCCTCACTATTTGCAAGAGTAGGGTGTGGTTAGGAGTGGTCCGCAAATAGTGAAACACTGCCTATAATTGATGGACATTATAATCGCATTGGGGGCGGGGGGTGTCCTTTTTTAAATTATTTATTTAACCCCCCAAAAATCTTGAGTAACCGGGAATATAGCGGCAATAAGCGTTGCTGCTCAACAGCCAAATCCACATTTTCAGTTTATGTAATGTCATGTTATGCACTAAGGAAATAATATGTAAGATTGTGTTTGACCAATTACAACCCTACTAAGTACAGTCAAATCTTGGTTTTCGAATGTCTCTGTTCTCAACCAAATCCGTTTTCGACCCAAAATTTTGAGTTTTTTATGGCTCGGATTACGACCGAAAATTGGTTCTCGACCTAATTGAGCGCACTTGAATACGCCACTCGACTCCTCTCGACTTCCTTACAAAAGGAAGTGAAGCTTCCTCGGGTAGACGAAAAAGTGACCCCTCCGTTGTAAGCAGACGTGTTAAAAAAAAAAAAAACGCGTCCATTGTGAGCAGACGTGTTCAATAAAGATAAAAAAAAAGCAGATGTGTTTGTTGAGATCTATGCAAATTGGCCTGTTCTGCATGGCACCAAAGAAAGCAAGTGGAAGTAAAGCTGGTGAAAAAAAGAGGAAAAAGAAAGCAAGTGGAAGTAGTAAAACTGGTGAAAAAAGAGGAAAATAGTGCGCAAAACTATTGAATTTAAGAAAGATTTGATACTGAAATATGAATCAGATGTGCATGTGTCTGTGTTGGCGAAGGAGTTCGGCATGCCGAAATCAGCAGCATCCTAAAAAAGAAAGACCATCATAAAGTCAGTGATGTGGCTAAAGGATCTTATATGTTTAGCAAACAAAGGCCATAAATATTAGAGGAAGTGGAGAAACTTTTGCTTATTTTCATAAATGAGAAACCGCTAGCAGGGGACAGTCTTAGCCAATATATGATTTGTGGCAAAACAACACAATTGTATGGAGATTTGATCAAAAAGGATCCTCGCATTGCTCCTGAAGAGGTTGATTTTAAAGCAAGCAGAGGATGGTTCGAAAAGTTGAGGAAAAGAAGTGATTCGTCATGGGGAGGCAGCCAGTTCAGACAAGGCTGCTGCCGAAAAGTTTAAAGTTGACTTTGAAAATCTCATCAAGGCCGAGGAATATCTTCCCCAGCTAATTTTTAATATGGACGAGACTGGACTTGTGTGGATAAAGTGGTTGCAGACAAAGTGTCCATAGTTACAGCCATTACTTTAGGGTTTATAAATTCAAGGTGTAAAAGAATGCAATCTACAATTGTCACACACACACACACACACACACACACACACACACAGAGAGAGAGAGACATCAATTTTTATGTTACAATGTCAATGTTTATGTTAAAATTGGTAAAAATAAAACATACAAAACGTTTGTAGTTTGTTGTTACCTGCTCTCTTATTACACATGTATACAGTTTATGGTGTAAAACAGTTGAAAAAATGCTTTTAAAAAAGTTGTGTGCTAGACTTGGAATGGATTTTTAAAATTTCCATTGATTATAATGGGAAACATGGTTTCGGTTTTCGAACAAATTGGTTTTCGAACAGCCTTCTGGAATGGATTATGGTTGAAAACCAAGGTTTGACTGTACTACTACAACTAAGCAAATGAATAAATGAAAAAATGATCAGCGGGTTCTTTTGTTTTGGGGTTACCTGCAGGTGAACGACATCAATTTTGAGAACATGAGCAATGATGATGCAGTTCGAGTGCTTCGTGACATCGTACACAAGCCCGGGTAACAGAAACTCACCAGTGTTCTCACAGTACATTGTTAATGTCGCACTAAATATGCAAAATGTTGCATCTGTTTTTCTTACCAGTCCCATAACTTTAACTGTGGCTAAGTGCTGGGACCCAAACCCACGGAGCTGCTTTGCTCTGCCGAGAAGTGAGTGCATTTTCTTTTGGTTTCTTCACTGTGTTTAGGGGCAGTGTTTCCTAACATTTTTTGAACCAAGGCGCACATATTTAACATGTCACCCAAAGTTTATATACTGAAATAGTGATGATATGTGGTCGTAGTGGAACAGCATTTAATTGTTGTTCTATTTGTCTCTAATTGTCGCTGACATAGATGAATAAAGTTACATTATTTGTATCATACAAGTAATAGATTTATGAATAATGAAATGAAACTGGATTCATTTCCTCCTGCTGGCTCACAGCATATTTAATTGCCGCAGCGCCATGGTTTAATCAATGCGGTCAGGCACTGTAATAACATGGATGTTGCAACTCAGTCCAAATCCTTCTTTTGAATGTTTGCCTACTTTGGCTTGAGATGAACCAACCTTACATTTGATCCTACAGGTGAGCCAATTCGACCCATTGACCCTGCGGCATGGGTGTCGCATACTGCAGCAATGACTGGAGTGTATCCTGCATACGGTATGAGCCCCTCCATGAGCACCGTCACTTCCACCAGCTCCTCCATCAGCAGCTCCATTCCAGAAACTGAACGTGAGTCCGGTCGCCATGTGCAAGGCCATCCTGTGTTAGGTACAATTAATGTGATATGATCGTGAAGGGATTGCAGATGGAGGGATCCCTCTTCCAGTATGACTAAGCTGCAATCAATGCAGAGTCAGCAACAATCCCATGATAGGATGCATACAATGTTAGTTTAAAAGAAATCCCCAAAATGATTAAAAAAAAAAAATCTACAAAAAATGAAGATTATCATGTTGCATGTTATGTAGGACGTAGTGAATAGTCTACTTATGTCATAGTAATATTTGTGATTTTATTGTAAAGTGGATGGGGTATTGAAAGTAATGTATAAATATGAATTATAGAACATCTGATTGGGTGTACTAAGTATTGATGGATGTACAGTTTATGAAACTAATGGTTTGCATAATATGTATGCCTAGTTTAATTGCACATTGACACCTTGAGGACTACAATTTAGTGCCGCAGAGCTCAAAGCCATTCTTTTTTTTTTAAACATTTGAATATCATCCCACTTGGAATGCCTTGTCTCCTTCACACCCTGAGTTATAAAGCCATATCACGTTAAGTATCCCCCTCAGACACGTTAGTAAATCTTGGCGAGCCCATCCCTCTTACTACATTCCAGCAACTAGTCTGTTCTCCAGATTTTACCGTGTTCAGCGTTTTACTGCATTCAGCTTCGGAGCTAGCGTCCCATCTGTTCAATAACCCTTGTCAAAAGTCAGTCATAACTCACAACTTTTATCTCCCCGCTTATATTGAGGAGGGGCGTTTCATTTTTCATCCTTTGAGATGATTTCTCTTTGTTATGTAAAACTTGTGTGTCCAGATTTATTCTTATAAAACGTTTTTGTTCCTGTGAGTCCTAGATCCACTTTAAAGGTGGAGTTCTTTAGTACTATGTTTAGGCTTGAATTTGTAATCATGCCACGTTTAACACTTTAAGAATAAAGGTGAAAGAGTTTAGGCTAAGAGTTTTAGTGGTCTCAGATTGCATGAGTCAACACAACCCCCCCACTAGCATGAAAAAAAGACATGATGCAATCTGATGCAAAGATTCAACTACGAAAAGGATATGATTTTTGTTTAATACACACTCCCAACACATAGTTGGTGTATTCAGGAAATAAACAAAGTAAACAAAGTGTCCATTCAGAAAGCAGATTAACAATGAAAACCTTAAATGTGCCGAGCACAGAACCCATTTTGTTATTTTGACCTCAGAAAAGATTCACTCCAGTAGGTCATTGCTGCACTTTTCTTACTACTCCCAGCAGGCATTTTGGAGGGAAAGATCATGCTCTTTAATTTAGGATAATGAAGAAATTACCGAAACTAACTGGGAGCTTATAAGGCCCATCAAGGGCAAAAAACCGAAAGACAATATGCTTCGTCACCCCACAAGTCTTGCACAAAACAAAAATAAATTGAGAGGAACGCTGTGTCTCTATTTGGCTTTTAGGGAGGACATTGAGTTCGCTATGTCCTAGCTGTTATTGAACATCTTTGTCAAGATTCAAATCCAAGTTAAACAAAACTACTTTAATCCAACCAGGTTTTCTGTCCAGATACAGGAGCAGTCCCAGCAAACCACATATTTATGATTTCTAAAACAGACCGGTGAATTATCTGCTTGGGATCGATCTGGCTGATGATTGCTTGCCTTAAAATCTTTTAATGTTTAAAATAGACAAATCCCTGTTGAGTGGGCACAACACCAAGGACGTTCAAGCCACAAAGTCCATCGCCAAGCGGGATTCAAGATGACAGAATTAGAACAAAAAAACACGTAGTGTAAGAAGCTTGAATGTTTATTTGGATTTGTCGTCAAATAGACATGATGAGGGGAAAGTGGGAGTTGGCTAACACCTGGCCTGCTGCCATTTGTTTTTCACACTGTGGGACGATGCAAGGACAACAGCGGCCCAGCGCAAGTTAATCCATATTTGGCATTGATTTCTAAGCAATCGAACAGGAAGTAGCTTGGTGCATTCTCCCACTGGTTTGAACTTACAACGGAAGACTTGGCTTTGCTTATAACAAGGATGAGGAGATGTGGAGTATATTATGCGGCCATACTCTATTTCACATACATTATTTGTATCATACAAGTAATAGATTTATGAATAATGAAATGAAACTGGATTCATTTCCTCCTGCTGGCTCACAGCACATTTAATTGCCGCAGCGCCATGGTTTAATCAATGCGGTCAGGCACTGTAATAACATGGATGTTGCAACTCAGTCCAAATCCTTCTTTTGAATGTTTGCCTACTTTGGCTTGAGATGAACCAACCTTACATTTGATCCTACAGGTGAGCCAATTCGACCCATTGACCCTGCGGCATGGGTGTCGCATACTGCAGCAATGACTGGAGTGTATCCTGCATACGGTATGAGCCCCTCCATGAGCACCGTCACTTCCACCAGCTCCTCCATCAGCAGCTCCATTCCAGAAACTGAACGTGAGTCCGGTCGCCATGTGCAAGGCCATCCTGTGTTAGGTACAATTAATGTGATATGATCGTGAAGGGATTGCAGATGGAGGGATCCCTCTTCCAGTATGACTAAGCTGCAATCAATGCAGAGTCAGCAACAATCCCATGATAGGATGCATACAATGTTAGTTTAAAAGAAATCCCCGAAAATGATTAAAAAAAAAAAATCTACAAAAAATGAAGATTATCATGTTGCATGTTATGTAGGACGTAGTGAATAGTCTACTTATGTCATAGTAATATTTGTGATTTTATTGTAAAGTGGATGGGGTATTGAAAGTAATGTATAAATATGAATTATAGAACATCTGATTGGGTGTACTAAGTATTGATGGATGTACAGTTTATGAAACTAATGGTTTGCATAATATGTATGCCTAGTTTAATTGCACATTGACACCTTGAGGACTACAATTTAGTGCCGCAGAGCTCAAAGCCATTCTTTTTTTTTTAAACATTTGAATATCATCCCACTTGGAATGCCTTGTCTCCTTCACACCCTGAGTTATAAAGCCATATCACGTTAAGTATCCCCCTCAGACACGTTAGTAAATCTTGGCGAGCCCATCCCTCTTACTACATTCCAGCAACTAGTCTGTTCTCCAGATTTTACCGTGTTCAGCGTTTTACTGCATTCAGCTTCGGAGCTAGCGTCCCATCTGTTCAATAACCCTTGTCAAAAGTCAGTCATAACTCACAACTTTTATCTCCCGCTTATATTGAGGAGGGGCGTTTCATTTTCATCCTTTGAGATGATTTCTCTTTGTTATGTAAAACTTGCGTGTCCAGATTTATTCTTATAAAACGTTTTTGTTCCTGTGAGTCCTAGATCCACTTTAAAGGTGGAGTTCTTTAGTACTATGTTTAGGCTTGAATTTGTAATCATGCCACGTTTAACACTTTAAGAATAAAGGTGAAAGAGTTTAGGCTAAGAGTTTTAGTGGTCTCAGATTGCATGAGTCAACACAACCCCCCCCCCCCCCCACCCCCACTAGCATGAAAAAAAGACATGATGCAATCTGATGCAAAGATTCAACTACGAAAAGGATATGATTTTTGTTTAATACACACTCCCAACACATAGTTGGTGTATTCAGGAAATAAACAAAGTAAACAAAGTGTCCATTCAGAAAGCAGATTAACAATGAAAACCTTAAATGTGCCGAGCACAGAACCCATTTTGTTATTTTGACCTCAGAAAAGATTCACTCCAGTAGGTCATTGCTGCACTTTTCTTACTACTCCCAGCAGGCATTTTGGAGGGAAAGATCATGCTCTTTAATTTAGGATAATGAAGAAATTACCGAAACTAACTGGGAGCTTATAAGGCCCATCAAGGGCAAAAAACCGAAAGACAATATGCTTCGTCACCCCACAAGTCTTGCACAAAACAAAAATAAATTGAGAGGAACGCTGTGTCTCTATTTGGCTTTTAGGGAGGACATTGAGTTCGCTATGTCCTAGCTGTTATTGAACATCTTTGTCAAGATTCAAATCCAAGTTAAACAAAACTACTTTAATCCAACCAGGTTTTCTGTCCAGATACAGGAGCAGTCCCAGCAAACCACATATTTATGATTTCTAAAACAGACCGGTGAATTATCTGCTTGGGATCGATCTGGCTGATGATTGCTTGCCTTAAAATCTTTTAATGTTTAAAATAGACAAATCCCTGTTGAGTGGGCACAACACCAAGGACGTTCAAGCCACAAAGTCCATCGCCAAGCGGGATTCAAGATGACAGAATTAGAACAAAAAAACACGTAGTGTAAGAAGCTTGAATGTTTATTTGGATTTGTCGTCAAATAGACATGATGAGGGGGAAAGTGGGAGTTGGCTAACACCTGGCCTGCTGCCATTTGTTTTTCACACTGTGGGACGATGCAAGGACAACAGCGGCCCAGCGCAAGTTAATCCATATTTGGCATTGATTTCTAAGCAATCGAACAGGAAGTAGCTTGGTGCATTCTCCCACTGGTTTGAACTTACAACGGAAGACTTGGCTTTGCTTATAACAAGGATGAGGAGATGTGGAGTATATTATGCGGCCATACTCTATTTCACAGGTGTCAAGGCCCAGGGGCCAGATCTGGCCTGTCACCTCATTTTATGTGGCCGACGAAAGCAAATCAAGCATGTCAAGTTCCATGATGCTTGCTAAAGTCTGAACCAAAATTTCTAATTGTCATATGTAATCCGCAATAACAGTCATTATTCTTGACTACTGATTTTAAAACTAGTTATCCATCAATTTGTTGTGCGCTGTATATGTAATATGTGGAGGTGATGAAACATTTATATGGTTTCTCAAAATTCATAACGGCCCTCCAAGGGAAACCGTAACTCCAATGTGGCCCCTGACCAAAATGAGTTTGGCACCCCTGCTCTATTTGAATTTAAGCTAACATTTGTAATGGTTAAAATGCTCACATCAGACGTTGCTACCATTTTCAACCAACCTAGTACATAAAAAGTAGTGAACAGCTCTGTCCTTAGCTCTGCCTTCTTTACCACATACGCCACATGTCTTAAGTGTTCCGGAGCTCAGTTTACTTAAATACCTCACTAATTTACTTCATGCTCTTTTCAGTGTACCAATATCCTCCTGTTGGCTCTCAGAAATCATTGCACCAACATCTCTCTTCATGGATCCAGCGAGGTGTTGTCACAGTGCCTTGCTGCCGAGTTGAACTTTTTGCAATGCGCCGCCCATTAGTGCAGGCGCCAATCTTGCGTGCTGCCACCTATCACACAACAATGCAGCGCCGTTGCGGAACGGCAGCTCTGTCAATAAAGACGGCACACTGCGCTGTGCTAAGTGCAGGGTGCAAAACAGCCATAAGTGTTTGCTGTGCTGTGTTGGTCATTTCCAATACACCACAAACAAAATCTTGTGTGAATACCGCTTTAGATGGGACTCTATATTAATGCATACATATCTTCTCTTGTCTTCCTAGGATTTGATGACTTCCACCTCTCCATTCACAGTGACATGGCAACAGTTGCCAAGGCAATGGCCTGTCCAGAGTCAGGCCTGGAAGTGCGAGACAGGATGTGGTTGAAGATCACCATCGCTAACGCCTTCATTGGTATTGTCTGGAAAATAAGACATGTCAATTTATTTTCTGCCTTCACAGCCACACCTTTGAATCTTTGAGATGAGTTTGAAACAATGTTGTTCTATTGTATCATTAGGCTCTGATGTGGTGGATTGGCTCTTCCATCACGTGGAAGGCTTCACAGATCGCAGAGAAGCCCGTAAATATGCCAGCAACCTTCTGAAGGCTGGCTACATCCGACATACTGTTAACAAGATCACCTTTTCTGAGCAGTGCTACTATGTTTTTGGAGACCTCTGTGGCAGTAAGTGGAAATGGAATTCCCCAATAAAACATCAAAAAAACAAAATCGATACGGTCTCTCTACATCGTGAATTTTTGACCTATTTCTATATCATTGACATAATAAGTACAATTATTAGCGTATACAGTGCTGTGAAATACTATTTGCCCCCTTCCTGATTTTTATGTTCTTTGCATATTTATCACATACAGAGGCCTCAGTTCGTCAAACCAATTTTAATATCACACTGAGACTGAAACCCAAAGAAATACAAAATTCAGTTTCTAAATGCGAATGAAATTCATCAAGATGCAAAAAACATCCGAAAACCCATGTCCCAATGTGAAAAAGTAAGTGTTCCCCTTGTTAAATCACAAACTAACAGAGACTAACGACCTTTTTGGGAAATCTAAGTTCACTTTCACAAGTAACACCATAGTACCAATGTTTGTTGGATCCAGAAATCACAAGCAGAATCTGTCAGACAAAGTGAAGTAGACTACAAGATCTCAAGAAACATACGCATCATGCTATTATCCAAAGAAATTCAAGATGAAATTAGAAAAAATAGTGAATGAAATCTATCAGTCTGGAAAAGGTTACGAAGCCATTTCCACACCTCTGGGGCTTCAGCAAACCACTGTCAGAGCCATTATCCACAAATGGGGAAAACTGGGAAAAATAGGAAACATTCCGAGAAATGGTCAACCAGCTAAAATTAAAAGAGTGCGACGACGACTCATCCACGAGGTTGCAAAAGAACCTAAAACACCACCCAAAGAACTTCAGACCTCACTGGCCTCAGTTCAAATCAGTGTTCACAACTGTACCATAAGAAAGACACTGGCCAAAAATGGCATTCATGGGAGAGTTCCCACACAAAGGCTCGTCTCACGTTTGCCGAAAGACATCTTGATGATGCGCAAGCCTTTTAGAAAATAAAAGATGTGCGGCCCGTTACATCTGGGGTAAAAATGGCACAGCATTTGATAAAGAGAACATTATGTCAACAGTGAAGCATGGTGATGGTAGTGTGATGGTCTGTGGCTGCTTCGGTACCTCGGGACTAGGACAACTTCCTGTGATGGATGGGACAATTAATTTCGCTGTCTACCAGAAAAGGCTGAAGGAGAACGTCCAACAATTAGTTTGCGCCTGCAAACTCAAGTGCTCTTGGATCATGCAGCAGCACAAACCATTATTACATTCAGAGGGCAATTACTTTTTCACATAGCATAGCATAGCATTATTTCATTTTATTTTTTCCCTAAATGAATTCAATTGCCATTTTGAAACTGGATTTTGTATTTCCTTGGGTTGCCTCTGTGTGATATGACAATTGGTTTGATGAACTGCAATATGTGTGTGATAATTATGCAAAGAGCAGAAATCAGGAAGAGGGCAAGTAGTTTTTCACGGCACTGTATGTCAATGGCTGTCGAGTAAAACAGGCTAAAAATGTATTTTCCCCCCTTTTTTGCCCAACAGATATGACTCACCTGTCGCTCCATGACCACGATGGTTCCAGTGGGGGCGCCTCAGATCAGGACACCCTTCCACCTCTTCCCCACCCCGGGGCAGCTCCCTGGCCTTTGCCCTACCAGTTCCCTATCCCTCACCCCTATGACCTGCCGCAGCCCTTCCACGGTGGGCCAGCAGCTGGCAGTGCCGGAAGCCAGCACAGCGGTGAGTGCACAAACCGAATGAGAGATGAAACTGTATCCACTGAAGAGAAGAGGAACACAACACTTCCCTACGTTCCTTTATGTCCGCATATGCAAACTCCAGACATGATTATTGGAATTGAGTCAAGCTGTACATTTACATAGATTTTTTTTTTAAACTGGATAATATACAGCACCCCCCGCCACCCATATATTTGTGGTTCATTATTTCCAAATTCACCTATTTTGTATTTCTGCGAAGTCTATCCCCAGCTATTTTTGTGCTTTTTCTGAATTAAGACGCCACCAAAGCTTTGTTGAAAGAGAAAAATAGGACAGTAATTGGTGTCATGGAAGTATGTTGAGGTAGGTGATGCATCACGACTATCAGACAAATGTATGTTAAGGAGGAGCTACGTTTTTAACTTATTCATGGCAGCTCCTGAGAGTCTTTGCTGCTATTGCAAGTACTGTACATGCACACCCTTGCTTCTTCTTTATTTTGTTTTGTTTTTAAACCAGCTATCTGCAAGCCATTAGTTTTTAAGAGTAAAGTAAAATGGGACTGTAATGATAAAACAAAAGTTACCTCTGTAACCATACGGTTCTATGGATCCCGAATGACCGCCAGGGTGTCCTGTCACTCGGGATCTTCGCGTTCACGCGAGAAGATTCTGTAAGAAACAAACCTCTGGTGACAGCATTTACACCCATTCGGATTTATTCAGGGGTCACAGGTGAGTCATAATTTGATATGCATTCCCCGAACGGTGCATGCACGAAGGGACATTCAGTGCCGCACCGTCCCTGGCAGTGAGGAGTGATAAAATAGTGATAAATAGAATGTTTTGTATTATAGTTAGGTACTGTATGTAGCATATATACAGTTTAGTTAAGGCAATTAGGAACACTTTTAGTTTGTCCTCAGTTACGCAGCTTTACTAATGCTCTGTTGCATAAAGTACCACTTGTATACAAGTGTGATGTCTACTCTTTGAATCCAGAAATTGAACCAGTGAACCATGTTTACTTTCAATCTGCTCAAAGGGCTACAAGAACATAGCCTGCCTCTGTCAGAAGTAAGCCGATTTCTCCCAAAAACCCCGCCATCCACCAACCTGGATTTGAAATAATCACCGTGTGGGAGTGGAAAGTCAGACATTGTGGTTGCAGCAGTTTGCTCAAATATTAGTAATATTTACCTAGCCCACCGTCTGTCCACACAGTTATCCCAGAACTTCTGTTTAAAGTTTTGTGACTTGGTTCTCAACGTTTTTACATCAACTAACACCATTTGGGTTTAGGCGATTTAAAATGCTTCTTTGTAAAATGTAGACAGGCTCAAATGTTTTTCTTTTCAAAGACAATATAAGGCTTACGGTAGTCGTCTAATTAGCACGTCCACCTCACAGTGCAGAGGTCATTGGGTCTTATCCGGCCTTCCTGTGTGGAGTTCTATCCGTGCCTGCGTGGGTTTTCTCCCGGTACTCCGGTTTCTTCCCACATTACAAAACATGACAGGTTAGAGGTACTTTTTAGAGGTACCGAACCCAACCAGTTAATATGCAAATTCACCGAACCCTTCATGAGTGAAAAATAATAAATATATTTTTTACAAATTCAAGATATTAAAAAAAATGCATTTATTAAAAACAGAAAAAAGTTTTTAAAAATTAAAGAGATAAGTATACTTTTTTTTTTAATTGTACGACATACTATCATGACAGTAACACGTCAAAGCGAGCTAAATTTCCCACAGCACTGATTGGACAAGCGATGTCAGTGATGGCCAAGTGGGTGTGTCATAACGAATTGACATGTTGAGTCGGGTGTGTCTTAACCTCCACGGCAGAGGCTCCGTCGAACCCCTGAGACCAACTCACCGAACCCCTGGGGTTCGATCGAACCCAGGTGAAGAACTACTGCTCTAACTTGTCCTAAGGGTATGAGTGTGAGCGCAATTGGTTGTTTGTCTCTGTGTGCCCTGCGATTGGCTGGCAACCAGTTCAGGGTGGACCCGGCCTACTGCCCCAAGTCAGCTGGAATTTGCTCCAGCACAACCACGACCCTCGTGAGGATAAACTGCTCTGGATGGATGGATGGATGGATGGATAAGGCTTCAATCTTGTCACACAACTTCAGCCTAAATATATGGAGACGGCTAGACATTGTGATGGGTGAAGCATTCACTATTTCCCAGATATTCCGGCAGCTTCTTCTATGTGTCTGTTGGACTCTTGGCAGCCTCCCTGTCCCGATTTCTTCCGTTGGTTTTGGCGAATTTTTGATAATGTTTGTGTTGTGCCATATTTTCTCCGCATGTTGACCGTTTTTTCATGACCATAAAATTCCCATAAAAGTCTTGCATTTTCTCCTTAATGGACGGGACGCCGAATAACGCAAAATCTGTAAAGGCTGTTGTGTGACTTTGATGAGGTGTCCGCTTGGCAGACTGATGTTGTGCCGACACATTGCTTACATAGAGGAAACTGAGGATGCTAAAGGCATGCCCTCAGTAGGTGCCTAGACGTGCATTGTACAAAACGTCTCGAAAATGGCACCTACAAAGAGACATGCTTACGAAGCACAGTTTAAAATACAAAAAGTATCACCTGCCTTGACTCATATATGAACTTAAGTGCCATCCCATTCCTAACCCATAACGTTCAATATGATATCGGTCTTCATTTTTTAGCTATTACAGCTTCAACTCTCCTGGGAAGGCTGTCCACAAGGTTGAGGAGAGTGTTCATGGAAATTTTTGACCTCTCTTCCCAAACCACATTGGTGTGGTTACACACTGATGTTGAGAACCAGGCCTTCTCGACCAAGTCTCTGCTCTAATTCATCCCTAAGGTGTTCTTTCGGGTTCAGATCAGGACTCTGTGCAGGCCAGTCAAGTTCATCTACACCAGACTCTGTCATCCATGTCTTTTTGAATCTTGTTTCGTGCACAGTCATGTTGGAAGAGGAAAGGCCCCGCTCCAAACTGTTCCCACAAGGAACGCATGGAATTGTCCAAAATATTTTGGTATCCTGAAGCATTCAAAGTTCCTCTCACTAGAACTAAGGGGCCAAGCCCAACTCCCAAAAACAGCCCCACACTGTAATTCCTCCTCCACCAAATTTCACTCTTGGCACAATGCAGTCCGAAATGTACTGTTCTCCTGGCAACATGCAAACCCAGACTCGTCAATCAAATGGAAAAACGTGTCTCCACTTTTCCATAGTCCAGTGGCGGCGTGCTTTACAGCAGTGGTCCAAAAACCTCGGGCCACAGACCTGTACCGGTCCATGGGTCATTTGGTACCGGGCCGCACAGAAAGAATAACTTACATTCCGTTTTATTAATTTTGAAATCTGAAAGATGTTTTATTTTGAAAAATTACCAGATTCGCTGTTACATCCGTCTACAGTATGTCACTCTTGACGCAGGTCAAGGCGCGCTTCTCGGTCACGTGATAAGTTACCGCTAAGACGAAACCCAGGACCTAACAAAATGAGTAAAAGCCAAACGTCTTTGGCAAGGCAAAAAGGCCCAGCCAGGAGACGGAAGAGGGAGCCTACGACTTTCAAGAAAAAGGCTACATTTAACTTAAAATACTGATTTATCTCAATGGGAGATTCCCACGCACCGAGCCTACTCTGCATAATATGCGGCCCTGGTGAGTCATATTTTTCATGCACTTTATATTTGCGGTGTATCTTATTATGAAGGCACGTTTAAACCTTAAACCATAACGACCAAAGAGTGTTGCAGCCAGATTAGATGTTCCTCGTGTCATGATTCGTGATTTTTTATGTTTAGAAAATACCACAGTTTTCATGCAGGTCATATATTAATTTGTTGTATTTATCCATCACACCTTAAAGACCGGTCCCTGAAAATATTGTCTGACAGTAAACCGGTCCGTGGGGCAAAAAAAGTTGGGGACCACTGGTCTACACGACTGCATGTATGGCTGGAATGTAGCTGCTCTGCCAACAAAAGTCATTCCATTAAGCTCTCTGCGTACTGTACTTCTACTAATCTGAAGGCTACATGACGTTTGGAGCTCTGGAGCAATTGACTGTACAGAAAATTGGCGATCTCTTTGCACTATGCGCCTCAGTATACGCTGACACCTCTCCGTCAGTTCACATGGCCTACCACCTTGTGGTTGAGTTGCTGTTGTTCCCAAACACTTCCATTTTCTTATAATAAAGCTGACAGTTGACTGTGGAATATTTCGGAGCGAGGAAATTTCACGGCTGGACTTGTTGCACAGGTGGCATCCTATGACAGTTCCATACTGGAATTCACTTAGCTCCTGAGAGCGACCCATTCTTTCACAAATGTTTGTCAAAACAGTCAGCATGCCTTAGGTGCTTGATTTTATACACCTGTGGCCAGGCCAAGTAATTAGGACACATGATTCTGGTCATTTAGATGGGTGAGCAAATACTTTTGTTAATAAAGTATTTTCAGTTGCACAGCACCATACGGGCAAGGACAACAGTGGCGCAGGAACGTCTGGTGGATTACCAGGAAAAGCTGGCCATCTTCCACTCCTACTGCAGTAAAAAGTGTAATTAAATCAGTGCTTCTCAATTATTTTCTATCATGCACCCCCTAGGAAGAAGATTTAAATGAGATATAAATACATGTTGTGGCTACGAAAAATAAGAGCTGTGGTGTTGGGTTTTTAAAACGTACACTTTATTTATGCTTTTAACAGTCTCGACAAACACAGACATGTCTGCGTCCGACTACGTCCGTGCCTTCTCTCTTCTCATTTGACTCGAGAGGCGTTCAAAGACAAACCCAGAAAAACGGAAATTCATGATCACTTCACTGACACTAAGAAAGTGATTATAATGCACCAAAACAAAAAATCAAGCGAGGAAATCACAAAATAAATTCTATGGGGGCGTTTGTGAACACACAACAAAGAATGAATAACATAAACAATTCTGAGACAGTACAGTCTCCTACATACATACAGCATGTGTTGCCTTCATTGTAAGTTTTATAATAATAAGAATAATAATACATTTTATTTATAAGCGCCTTTCAAGACACCCAAGGACGCTTGGGTGTATAGAAGGCTTTTAATTTTTTGCGGCTCCAGATATATTTGTTTTTGGGGGGGGGGTTTTGTCCTATATGGCTCTTTCAACATTTTGGGTTGCCGAACCCTGGGCCAAGTTAAACGGCAGCTGAGGAGAAGTTATGATTGCACTTTAGTTTACATATTTAAATGTTCAGATATTAAGATTTGAATGAGGCAAAATAACATGCTTTTTCTCTCAAATATATTATAATAATTTGTTTCAGATATACTGGAATTATTTTCTGTATAAAAATTAATTTGGTGTTCAAAGTCTGTTTTCAAACTTGAGTCTTGAAAAAGAGGGGGTTGTCTTATAATCAGGGCCGTCTTATATTCGGGCTAATACGGTACAACAAAAAGATTGCACGGCAACAAGAGTGACTCTGACAATGACGTGAGGGAACCTGGCGTATTTGATTGTGAATTTCGGACTCTTCTTTTGACTGATACCTTTGAAAAATGAGATTCACCCCAATGATGTGCAAGCTCTCTGCAGAGAATGGCTTGTTCTGCAAGATGTGACTACAAAAAAAAAAGTCGGGAAAGGCCTACGAGAAAAGCCAAAGTATTTTAGATTGATGGGAGGTCCTGCAAATAGTGGCAAACGTGTGCTGACTCCCAGTTAACTTGTTTGAATGTGATTGGGTCATTCTGAACACAGGCTCAACCTCAGGTATAAAAAAGGTGAGCACACAAGTATCTTTGTTGTTTATTTTTACTTCCCGTCTTTCACAAGGATTTTTTTTTAAGGTTGTAGCAGCAAATTAATCTCTGAAATATTTTGACATGATTTATCACAAAAACCTGGCATTTGAACTCGGGTGTGCCGACATTTTACTTCCACTTCATAGAGTGCACTCTATGACACGCAGTTGTTTTTGTGTTAAAGTCATTAAGAGCCATCGGATCTTTGAGAAAAATGATTGGCCTTTATGCCGCCATGAAACAAAAGCATGTAATGTGTAAAAAGTAGGTCAGATATGTGCGCTTGGCTTTTTACTGGCACCCTGGTGGGAGCCAGCAGCTCTTGTTTGTGACTCAGATTGAGTCAATGATTTACGCACGACTAATATTCACTGTCTGCTCGCTTGTGTCCACAGAAAGCAGCGGCTCAAACTGCAGCAAAAACGAGGGGCGGAAATCTGGCGGCAGCGGGAGCGAAGCCGAGATCAGGAGCCAGCGAGCTCCCAGCGAGCGGTCGGCGGCTCCCCCTAGCGAGCGAAGCGTCCGTAGCTCGCTGAGCCACCGCAGTGCCAACGCCCATTCGTTAGCCTACGGGCATGGCCTCGTCTACGGCCCCCCCGGGTTGCCCCCGCAGCCGCCTCATCTGCCTACAACTGCACCCGGAGCACCCCCTGGCCGGGAGCTGGCCGCCGCCCCTCCCGAGCTCACCGCATCACGCCAGTCCTTGCGTATGTCGGTGGGCAATGCTGGCGAGTTCTTTGTAGATGTAATGTGACTCGGGTTCGAGGGCGAGCAAATGAAAGCGTAGCAGATTGGGGCCACCTGGTGTCGGAGGAGAACAGAGGTGAATGTTGCAGCAGCTGTATTCCAAGGCCTCCAATTCCTAAAAGCATGGATGCAACTGGTCCTGGTGTGTGAATGCGTGTGTGCGCGTGTGCGCGTGAGGAAAAAAAATGTTCCGCCTCTTTCGTGTTTTTCTTAATTTCTAAGTAGTTGTGGCCATACTTTCTTCAGTGAAGAACCCCCTACCCCCAACTCCCTAATTTGCTGAAGTTGGCACCAAAGCGCCTGTCAGTTTCCGCCTCTCAATGGGGAAGATTTAGTGCAAGGACAAAAAGCCAGTCAGAGGGAGGGAAATGGTGCAAACAGACAGTTTGGGAGGATGACTCAGCGCTTTTCTATGTGGATGTTTTTCATTTGCGTTTCTCTACGCTCTTCCCTCTTGTCTGTCTTCCTTATCTCAACATTCTTTGTCCTCCCCCCACGAGTCCCTGTCAGAACTGACGGAGAAAAGGGCCTTTAGCCTCCTTCACTGACCAAACAACGTTGGATTGGACACTAACTGTTAACATGTTCAGATTTAAATGTTTGCTTGACCCATTAGGAAAAAAAAGAATAATTCAAGAGAATCTCTGTCCTGTCAGAAAGAGAATGTTTGATCATATGTGTGGTTGATCATAACCAGTTTTATTTTACGGTGCAAAACACCAGGCTCAAGTTCCAAGTATTTTGTACACTACATAATTACAGTTCACTCTCTTAACCCAAGCGTTTTAAATTGGTCTTGTTGCAATGTATGTGATGGGGGGAAACAAATCCTACCACGTCTCTCACACTACTCTTTTATCAAGGAAATGTCTTTTTATTTATAAATATAGTTTTATGACTGAACTTCATGATGTGTTGTTTGTATGTATGTGTGTGTGTTTGCACAGACCAGATTGATAACCAAAAGTCGAAATGTGTCGTAGTGCAGCACATAACTAGACTGAAAACACAAGTTAAATGAAGTTTTTACCTGAATAAATATTTGAAAACAAACACTTCTATAAAGTTGCGTACCACTGAGGCAACCCGTGTCCAACAAGTAGTACTCATATCACACTGAGAATTCTTGAGATTCATGGTTTTTACGTGTCAAAAAAAGACCACACCAGTAATGTTCATGTATGTTTCTCCAGTCCCCAAGGGATGATCATCTTGTTAGCTTGCATCAGTGCAGATGAACAAAAAAGCATCGCCTTTTGGATTAAAAAAAACAACAACAACAATATAATCCACTGCTGCGCACGCATATCAAATGAATATCTGGCATTTAAAACCCAGCTGCAGTGGAGAGGTGTGGGTTTCGATTCCAGACTGTGGACTTCTTGTGTGGAGTTTGCATGTTCTCCCTGTGCCTCAGTGGATTTTCCCTGGGTACATTCCAAAAACATGCATGGCAGTTTGATTGAACACTCTAAATTGTCCAGGGTATGATTGTGAGCACGAATATTTATTTTTGTGTGCCCTGCAATTGGCTGGCAACCCGCTCAGCGTGTCCCCTGCCTACTGCTCAAAGACAGCTGGAATAGGCTACAGCACACCCACGGCCCTTTGTTAGGATCCGATAATGGATTGATTATGAATCAAGTGGAGTTGGTATGGTTGTTAAAATTGTTCATGATACGTAGAAAAAATTAAGAAATTTTGGGAAAAAAATTTAACTTTGTGGAATACTGATTCTTAAGATGTTTTGGATTTGGAATGCTGGTCAAGAAATCTGGAGGGAGAGGATACGTACATTATGTACAGTACATATGTAAAACATCTAAATCGGTGGAAATTTGCAGCAACATTTTTTTTTATTTTGGGAGCGTAATAATCACTTAAGATTTTATGAACTGACGGTTTTTTTGGGGGGCGGGTGTAACTGAATACAAGTACTGTACCGACGTTACGCATCCAGAAAACAAAAACATATTTACAGTATTCCGCTACAGTTACAGAATAAATACACAATCAGATTACAGGTACATCTATTAAAAATTGGTTTTATTTCGGAGGATTACATATTTCACGCGGACAGTGACGGCGTTGTTTATTTGAGCCCTCGGCGCAACAATTGGATGAATTGTGGACAACTGTGACTCCAGTCACGCGGCGCAGTGTTGCTGAAAGCAAACGGGTGAAAATGTAGAGTCGGGGAGGTAGGTGAACTGGCCATGTCGTGCCCTCGACGTGCGATGTGATACTGTTTGGAACGTCCTCACAGAAGACCCGATTTATTTTAAATAAAATTTGACCTGTCATTTCCCTCTGATGGATCTAATCTACTAGCCGAAGTATTTTTTACCATGCGTCACAAATTACTCAGATTTACCATTTAAAACCATATTAACAAGAAAAACGGCTAGATTTGACACAGAATAAAAGCGGTGGCGTCACTAATCGTCATCAGCGTCATATTATGGTGTTTGTGTGCGATGTGCCTGAGGAAGGAAATAAACAAAATACATTATTTTGGAAACGTTATTGTTAAAAATCTGGAATTTGGGGAGGGGATAAAATGTTGGGGAGGTGGGAATACTTGGAACGTGGGAAAACGTTTCACAGGACCTCATTATATGACGAGATTTAACAGCACCATGACGATAGGTGAAGTCATGGCAAGATTAAAAATCGTCATCGCGAGTCAACCGATCACATTGCGCTCGGTTTTGTGACGTCAGAAGTAGAACACGCACAAAGATGAAGTCACAAGTCTATAGGGCCGTTCACACGGGGAGATTTATTTCGAACCTACACCGAACTGCTCCCCTCGAGCGTTCTATTTCTCATCATTACGACTCTAATTCTCATATTGACTTTAATTTTCCTCATGGTGACTTTCAATCTCGCTTTGTCAGGTTTATTTTTCTTGTCGTAAAGTGACCCTCATTTGACGGCACGTGGAGTGTTTTAAATTGGACTACGCTTATTCGTGCCCAAGCATCCCCAAGTCCGGTGTAGGCCCATCCCTGCGTAGACACACAAAATGTATCTCTTAATATGGAGGAGTTCATCATGAGATGTGTAAAAATTGGGAGAGGGTTAAAATTGTAATTCTGGGTCAAGTGGGAAACCTTTCAAATGTCGGGAAAAGGTTCCCACAATGCCCTGAATGTAGTGAAGCATTTGAATTGTTGGGATCAGTTGAGAAATGTAGAAAAATGAGTACAGTGGTGATAACGTTAAGAATAACAATCGCGAATTTTATCAATGGCTGGCCGATGCAGCTTGCAGTTTATCGTGGCCAAGCCTGACTGGGTACGATTGTACTCGTCGCAACAGCCGCGCCTTTTCCTGCCTCTGTCCAACGCGGCTGCGGGTCAGCTGACATATCTGCTGCTCAACTCGGAAGAAGCCCAACTAGCGGCTGCAAGAAGTGTCAATCGGGAATCCACTACTTCAAGCCACAAGCGGAGGCCGAGCGGGGGGACTGACTGGTGGCGTCCGTGAAAGAACGAGGGTAAGTTCGCCGCAGTCAACATGGAGGTAATGTCTGTCGAAGGAAATGAGTGACTTTTGTCGAGAAATTTGCGGATAACCGGTGAAACTGTGATCCTTCCCAGTTCGTGCTAATGTTAGCAATGTTAGCAGGCGCGCTGCTAGCTGGCAGCAAGTTAGCACATAGTACTGTGGGTGTAAAGGAACTGTGGAGATGTCTCGCTTTCAAGTTAAATTTTTGCGCTGCTAGTGGGGACTGGTGTACTGTGATGTTTCATGTTTTAATCGCTCAGTTATTCATTTTTCGAACGGCGTTATTCTCAATTGATTAGTATTTTGATATCATTCATGAGTATTGGAAGACTGCTGCTCGTGTCACTTTTTATTTTCTTGGAACCGGAAATTGCTGCAAGGTAGTTTTTTTTGCTGGACCTCTGCTTTAAGCTAAATTAGCTTGCTAAAACTCATTCTCGGTGTTTTCTTAGCCATCACTTTGATCGAAGATGAAGGTCGGGCCTACATTGCAGCGTTAACACGATCCGTTTCCCCCCAAATGTTCCAAATACAGCGGTAATTCCGTAGTCGGCGTGGAAACGAGAACCGATATTAAAGATTAATAAACGTTAAGGAAGTGGGCCGAATCAGCAGACATCTTGACTTGGGCCGATGTGGGGACCACCGAAGTCGACTCGTGACATGGTCATCGCAGGTTTCTTCATCCACGACGCTGCAATAGTTCCGAATGGAAATATTGTAACATTTTCGGGGAGTATGTTGATGTCGTGTTGTTCTTCGAAACGCCGCGTTTTATTTGAAGAGGCAGAGAGCCTCTCCTGCAGGAATTTCAAGCATAGCCCCAGTGTATTTGCTTTTCCAGTCTTCAATCGGGGTTTCAGATGTAACCCATATAATATGATGTTGTTTGTGATATTATATGAACGAGTTACCCCAGCAAGATGGAAAATATTGTTTTCGTGTTCTTATGTGAATGGCTTACTCCAGCAAACGTTTTCATGTTCTTGCTTCTTCTGTGTTTTAGTTGATTTTATTCCATGGTCATGGTCAAGACTAACCGTACCCAGTGTCTATTCGAAATCACAATCTCGTTGGTGTCACCGTGCTCCACGCTATTTGCTGTTAATCTGGTAGTAATCTCACAGAGGATGTAAGAAAGGAGTCACTGAGGTGAAATTGGCCATCGTTGTGGAGGACAAATGAAATGTGGTGTGCCTTAGTGTGCCTTGCATGTGTGAAGATTAAGGATGCAACTCACCATTATTTTAATAGCCATTTAATCCGTATTTTTTTTCCTTTTCATTTATGGATGAATCTGGAAAATGAATTTATATTCCCCATTTGAAAAAAAATAAAAACGGCATTATTTAAAATAGACAGTGCAGATAAAGCACAAACATAAATTGATTATGATTTGGTCCACAACATGTCAGAAAATTGTCCCCCAAAAAATCTTGATCGGATGTTTCCAAATGTCTTTCCTTGATTCAACAAAATGGTGATCGGTTTGATTTGATGGAGGACTACAGAAATGTAAGATTACTTAATGTTGAGATTGACATTACACGGATTTGAATAATTTTAAACAAGATCTCTAAGTGATTGGTTGATTCTCAAAATTATTAGTTTATTATTAGTAATTTATTTGTATGATAATTGATTTACATTTCTTTATTTATTTTTAAACAATTAGTCGTTGCACCTCTACTTTTGTGCACTCGTAGAACAACTAGAGTGTACCAGCCAAAAGTAGTAAGAGGTACACCGAATTATCCATGTGCTAATACGCTCTTTGTCATCTCTGCTAGCACAATTCACTGCACTAGTAGAATGGCACTCTTAAACCCTTTTCCCACTGAAACTAGTGGATAGTACTGACCCGTGGCGACACGCAACCAATTGGCATATTGTTCCTTTTCCATTGACCAACAGAAGGCGATTCAATCAGACTGCCATGCATGTTTTTGGAATGTGGGAGGAAGCCGTAGAAAACCCATGCAGACACGGGGAAAACATGCAAACTCCACACAGGATCGAACTCACGACCTATGCACTATGAGGCTGACGCGCTAACCACTCGTCCAACGGGCCACAACTGTCCTAATTACTAGTGATTTGTCAACACACGACGACAGGATTATTTTACTGGATCATTTTAGAAAACAAAATAATCCTATTCGATAAGGGGCAAAAGACATTTGTCCTTTTTGCGTGTATCAGGTCATGGCCATAGCCATTTTAAGAGTGCACTGAATTGTCTTGCCAGTGAGGATAAAGTGAGTACGTGGACAATGCATAGCAGTAGTGCAGCTACAGGGTCTCTTCGATGAGCAGTTTGTGTGTGTGTGGGGGGTGCAGGGGCAAATGTCTAAATGTCTCTCTGTTATGATAGTCACTAACAGCAGCTTTCACTTCTTCATCACCTGCCCCCCACCTCCACTCTTTCCCTCCCCTCATTGCCCGTGTCGCTGTCTCCTCAGGCAGAGTTTGGTTTCATCATGGCCTTTTGTGTCTGAGGAGCAGCCACAATGATCGGAGGATTGTTCATCTACAACCACAAGGGGGAGGTCCTCATCTCTCGGGTCTACCGAGATGATATAGGGTAAGACTGTTGCTTGGGATTCGATCTTGCATGCGTGCGTGTGTACACACACGCACACACACACACACACACACACACACACACACACACACACACACACACACACACACACACACACACACACAATTTTTCAACCACACAAACCTGTTGTTCCTCCAATCCAAATCTTACAATATGCTGATGTTGTAGAATTTAAAACTGCACAATTAATAAAGTCCACAAAGTTACCCTCTTATAATGTATTTCATGTTCAAGGGGAAAAAAAAGATGAGCTCCCACGTAGGTGCCTTGTACCTTCTTCACGATTGTTCCTCTTTCATCCAGTGCAGACACAGTCACTTTTCTTTGCTCATCCACAGCAAAGACAAGTTTTCCTCCTCATCATTTGGTGCAAGACCCATTAAACCTGCTAAATCGGTTTCATATGACATCAAGATCAACACCATGTGTCTGTGTAAATCATGCACAAAAATGTGTCTTGTGCATTTTTGCAAGTCTTCATCCTCTTTTCCTCTCTATCACCACTTTCCTCCATCTGTCCACATTGGCCCATGTAGGAATAGGTAAGAGAAACTCCTACCTAACAAGCATGGCCCATCCCCTTCACCTTTTCCCTCTCATGGCCATAAACCAAGTAGACACCCCTCCCCTCCAACCTTCCCACCACAACCTAAACTTGCATGCCAGTGAATTTTACCATAAACATTCTTGACGCATGAGTCACCTGCTATATAAAACAAATCCAACCAACACAGACTGATGGAAAGTAGCCAAGCAAAATATATATACACACACACACACACACACAAGTGCTACCAATGCATTAGCATGGAGTCTGCGCATGGGATATGATGGATCATTTGTGTCCATGCTTTGCATTTTTCTTCATATGGATAGTATGATCAAGTCCCCATTGAGGTGTGTGCCTTCTGATGCAGTGAAGTCAACGCAAAAACAGTTTTTTTTTATTCGGCAGTAATTCCCCACATTCCATTGTTTACTGTTCATCTTTTTTTTTCTGTGAAATGTTATCTCAAATTGCCTATTTGAAATACTATTTTTGATACACTTTGGGAATACCCGACAACTCCCTGCATAGAATTGGGAATTGGTGTCAAGGAAATACGTACATGTATGCAAAAAGTCCACAGCCCTGTTCAAATGCCAAATTTTTGTGATTAAAAAAAACCCCTAAGTCCAAGATAAGTCATTGCCAAACTATTTTCACCATTGAAGAGGCCAATAACCAGTATGACACACTTAAAAAAAATCTTCTATTCAGAAGGGGTAAAAATGTGTGACGATAATGATGACGATAATGATACATAGTGAAATCAGGGTTGATTATTAGAGCTGATTATATCTCACACAATATTACTGTCCATCAACAACAGTGAAAAAAATATTTTGTCACACAACAGCTGCTTGAACAGCTCTTTTTATGGAATCAAAACAGCGCAATATAACATTATAAAGTGCACATCTATGGTAAACTAGTACTCAGCCTATAATGGATTTAAGCAATGGTTGCATATTTCGTTTTTCTCAAATTACTGTATGTATCCAAGGAATGCAGTACTTGTTCTTTGACAAGGGGGGTGTTCACACGGCACACATTTGCTCCGGCGCTGCGCCGATGTATTTTGTTGCGATACATTTTACACCGGAACAAATTTTGTGGAGCATTCACACGTTCAAAGCCGCTGAGCATGGCAGCACCGGCACAGCGTCGGCGCAGCTCCACTTGCGTTCACACGGCAGTTTCTGCAGCGGAGCAAAACGACAGAAAACAAATGAGCTGTCGTGTTGGTTCTTTTTAAAACGTATACACAACTCAAGCAACTACTGTACAGGCACGTCCTTCTCCTTCTGTGTCTCCGTGCCTTCTGCTCGAGAGTGACCGCCCCCGAAAACGTAAATCAACGATGACTTCGATGACACTCAGAAAAGCAAAAATGTAACGCGCCAAACAGTAAAATCAAGAGAGGAAATCACAAAATAAATTCTATGGGGGTACGGGGGGTTGTGAACACACAACAAAGGAACAAACTACACAAACAACTCCGAGACAGTCCAGTCTCCTACAAAAGGAAAGATGACGTTTGGGGACTATCTCTCCCCGTTCTAGTTGAGATGGTATAACCCAAGAGGTGCTTTGCTACTGTTACCAGCCTTGTCTTGTGTCGTTCTTAAACAAATACATGACGGAAGTCCGACAGAGCACAAAAGCAACGCATTCTCGCCCTACGTAATCAACTAATCTCATGCGTAGCGAGGCTACTCCCCCCTCGCAAACGAGCATTTGCTGCGGAGCAAACTGTAGCGTTCACACGTTCAAATTTACATCGGTGCTGCCCCACAAATGAGCATTTGCTCTGGAGCAAATTTTTAAACCACCTCCCTGAGGTGGATCAAATTTGCTCCGGTGTAAGCTGTTTTCCGGCGCTACCCCGGAGCAAATTTGCACGTGCGAACGCTCTACTGGCGCAGTGTCGGTGTAGCACCGGAGCAAATCTTGCCGTGTGAACACCCCTAAGGTGTTGTGAACTAACTTTGAGACTTCGATCGTCTGATGGCGACAGCTGTTGTTGAGGTATCAACATATTCCTTAAGCATCTTCTTTGTCCCTTCTCTTTATCAGCTTTTCTCTGTGAGCATCCACGCTGCCTTCACTGCAGTCAGAATAATTTTTTTCTCCTAATGATTTTCCATCGCCCTCGCATTGCAGGCGCAACGCAGTGGACGCGTTCCGTGTGAACGTGATCCACGCACGACAGCAGGTCCGCTCGCCGGTGACCAACATCGCCCGCACCAGCTTTTTCCATGTGAAGCGCTCCAACATCTGGCTGGCAGCCGTCACTAAGCAGAATGTCAATGCCGCCATGGTGTTCGAGTTCCTGTACAAGATGTGTGACGTCATGACAGCCTACTTTGGCAAGATCAGCGAGGAGAACATCAAGAACAACTTTGTGCTCATCTATGAGCTGCTCGACGGTAAGAAGTCCGTTACAGGATAAATCACCTGAGTTTGCTGCATGTTTTCCTGGTGAACTAACCATCTTATCTGTTACCGGGTGTCATTTTGTTTGTTCACACAGAAATTCTGGACTTTGGCTACCCTCAGAACTCCGAAACTGGAGCTCTGAAGACCTTCATCACTCAACAGGGCATTAAGGGACAGGTCAGTGTCCTCCCTCAGTGAATTTTTCAAATGTTATCTCATTCGTCCATGGGTCTATGACTTTTTCAACAAATACAGGTTCCGTTCGTTCTTAAAAAATGTGAGAGTTGAACTGATGATTATTTTTCTTTAATAGAGCTGGTGATGCAATAATGTTTAATTTTCAGGCATAAAGTATAATGCTTTTAAATTGGAGTGTGTGTGTTGTGTGCGCGTGTTCGTGTGTGTGTGTTGTTCTGTTTGTCAAGTGTGATTTCAATAATTATTTTCTTTCTTTTTACACATTCATTCCACATATGATCCGGATTACTGCTTCTTGCTTCAGCACCAGGTAATTAAAATAAAAAATAAAAAACACCTACTCTACTTTGCCTTTCACACTCCACGCATTGCCAGCTGTAGCACACAACCACCTGCTCTCAATCCCATTTTGCGTTTCTGACGAGTCTTGTGCTGCTGTCTGTAGACAAAGGAGGAGCAGTCTCAAATCACCAGCCAGGTGACGGGCCAGATCGGCTGGCGTCGCGAGGGCATCAAATATCGCCGCAATGAACTCTTCCTGGATGTACTGGAGAGCGTCAACTTGCTGATGTCCCCACAAGGTTTGTTTCATTGGATAAGTTGAACACACGACACTGTATTTTCACGACCATGCGGCGCACCATATGAAGAGGCGCAATGTCAGTTACGGGTGCTATTTCTATATTTAACACGTACACAAGAAACACAGGCATAGTAATACGAATGTTAGTTTTAAAAAATGCGGCAGCACGCACGCTCGCGTATGTTTTTAAAAAGGCAGCGTGAGTAAAACTGAGTTACTTTATTGAAGTATTTAACAATGTCCTCGCGTTATTATTATTTTGTAAATCAATCCTCACCCACATTATCCGTCAAAGTCCTCATCTTCTGTATCAGAAATGAACAGCTGGCAAAGTCATTGTCACTCACTCTCGTTGCCGTGTGCTCTTCAGAAATGATGCGAAAGCTTGAACAAACAGCGCAAGCAGACATGTAAGACCAAGCATCCACAATCTATTCACAAATTGTGGCGTAACTCGCCCGGCGCTGCCTCTCGCCATTGCTCCCACGCAACTTCACTTTGGCTGTTTCTATTACCATGGCAACCAAGCACAACAGTACAGACACTCCCCGAGTTACAAACAAACGGTACATACGAACATTTTCACAGGTCTGTCGAAAAAAAAAATAAAAGTTAGATTTTGTATTGCGCGCCTTTTTCCGAGTGCCGAACGGGGCGGAGGAGGACGGCGGAGGCGATGGCGGCGACGTTCGGCGGCGGCGCGGGAGAGGCGTGGGGGGCGGGCGTGTGACGGTGGAACGGGCGGGGAGGCGTCCGGCGCGCCGGTCGTCGACCGGTCGTCTACTCTCCCCCGCTGAAGCCGCTGCTCGTTTACCGGGCAGCTAACCCTCGAGCCCTGAAGAACGTGACGAAAAGCTCTCTCCCCGTTATATGGATGTCAATATAAGCCTTAAACATACATTCCAGACAAAATATAGCACTGAAGCAACTTACGAACTAATTCACCTTTTCACTCATTTTTTGCGGAACCATTATTGCCGTCGTCCATTCTAATTTTAATCGTGTTGGGTTGCCGAGGGTCTGACATGGCTAACGCCTGCATGAGCACATCAAAGACAGGGAGCCTTTATTTGTACATCACGTCTCCATCCGGAGCTGTTTGATTCAGCTTAGTATGCAAGAGTTGTACTGAGTCGCCCAGTCATTTATTTGAATGTTATGCTGCTGCTTCTTGGTTGGTTTAGTGGCTGCTTTTTCCTGTTTTGGGGCAGCTGCATGCTGACCACAACACCTACAATGCCGGGGTCGGGGTTTGCTTTCTAATTTTTTTTTTTTTTTCTATCAAAAATCTTATCGAAGGCATTTTCGGTTGATATCAATCATGTGTCTTTCGCCATACCTATTGATATCGAATTATCGCCCAGCCTTACTCTTGTGGCATTGGTACTTAAATTGGTGTAACCTCAAACAAGGAAGTACTTGAGGACGTCAAACTCCATTGTCATTCAAGACTTTTGCGTCTATTTCTTCAGGTCAGGTGCTGAGCGCCCACGTGTCTGGCCGAGTGGTGATGAAGAGCTACCTGAGCGGAATGCCTGAGTGCAAATTCGGCATGAACGACAAGATCGTCATCGACAAGCAGGGCAAAGGTGCAGCGTCCGATGATGCTGGCAAGAGGTGAGCAGCGCAGGAAGTTGCACTCGGCCCTCTACGTCTGTATGTTGTCTTGTTCAGTCTGTAAAAAGACAAATGTTTATTTGGATTTTTTTCCCCCCCTTTGTTTTTTGTTTTTTTGTTGTTTTTTTTTGTATGCATCTCTTCTTTCTGTCCCTGTCTTTCTTTTCTATGTGCTGTACATCAGCGATTTAGGGGGAGGAAGGTACTGTGATTCATGATTCTTCAGTAACACTCTCTCTTTCTCTTTCTCTTTCTCTTTCTCTCTCTCTCTCTCTCTCACACACACACACACCACACGACACAACATAGTTGGTTCCTGACGTCTTTGGGCAGTGACGAGACATTTTTATCATTTTGTCTTAGACATCAGTGGAGTGCATTTTGGGGGCAGGGGATGATTTGAGTGAAGGCTGGTACCCCCCACGGCCCAAAAAGTATAGATATTTTCACATTTAGCACTAAGGGTGCAACTATTTTTAAAAAGTTTTTATTTCCATCAATTTATTCAATAAAACGTCTGATTATTTCAAACGGACAGCGCAGAAAATGCACAAACCTAAATTAAGTCGAATTTCATTTCTGGTTTGGTCTGCAGCACGTCAGGAAAAAAAATGATTATCAGAAATGACTATCAATAAATTTAATTATTGATAAAATGATTCTCGGTTCATTAAATTATTGAGGAGTTGTCAGTTAATTGATAAATCGCTCTGTTTCAGAGTTATCGCCAACTTAAATTATGTTCCTTTTCTTCAGGGGCTTAATAGTGTCTGGATGTTTGACATAGTTGTAAATATAAGCCTGTTTTTGTAATGCTTTGTTAAATAACTACATGAGACCAAATAGTGATTTTCTTCCAGGAAGATGCCTTGTCAGGCCAACTGCACTTGCTGCCTTTTTAAACATATTCTTCTCAATAAAACAATTAGCGGTGATATTTTTGAGTGCCCAAAAGGAACTCTGCATAAAAGTAGCTGTAATTCCTTAGTGGTAAATGTCATTATTGTGAAATATTTTAAATTAAAGGAGCATACGATGGAAAATAATATATATATATAATAGTTGCAGTAGCATTCAGTTTTGTTGGACGTGCTGATTGACATTGGCTAACATGCATTTAGCAATCTGCACTTGCTCAACATGCAACCCTCATAGCTCTGCCCCTCGTCGTCATGGTAACACCAAGCAGTATATGGGGCGGTGATGACACTCACACATTTACATGAGACAGGAGTAACATGGAAACAGCCCCCCGGCCCACAACAGGTTAAATTCATGTCACTAACTTGTAATTATGAACTATTCATTTCATATAAAACCCAATAACATTACCATTAAAATGGCTTCTAGATGATATGATTTTTTTTAAATGAGAGAAAAGAAAGAAAAGGAAAAAAAAGGCACCATAAGTGCACATGTGCATACACAGCCCTATTGAAATACATGAATGAAACCTGTAGTGGTGTATAAAAGCAAAATCATAAACACCGTCACTGTCCAAATACTTCTGAACTTGACTACACGTCTCATATGTGCATCTCATGCACCGATGCCCTCCTCTCTTACGTCCAATTCAACACACCCTTTCAATGCCTTGTGTTTGTTTCCTTCTTGTTTAAACATTTGGTTTGTTTTTTTGAGCCCCGCCTAAATCCCTGCTCGACTTTTTAATCATCCACACAAACACCCACCAGGGTCTGTGGTTTGACACCATTAACCTCTTACCATTCTTTGTCTTGGAGCCGGCAGTCGTCTCTGTCTGTGTGCGCGACTTCATAGTCGGCAGAGTGAAGCTTGTATCGTATAGCACTGGAGCTGACTGTTAAGGAGGAGTGTGTGTGTGTATGTACACTGACTCCGTTATGTCTGCCAGTGGGAAGCAGTCCATCGCCATCGACGACTGCACCTTCCACCAGTGTGTGCGGCTCAGCAAGTTCGACTCGGAGCGTAGCATCAGCTTCATCCCCCCTGATGGAGAGTACGAGCTCATGAGGTCAGTTGGTCCACCTGTGTAGTGTCAATATTGGGGTATGGGGGGCCAGGGGGGTAATTTGTTCTGATATAGAGAACAACCGGGATACATGAATCACCCAGAAAGAGAGTTCACCGGCCGGGCGATCGCTCACTATGCTGATGTCTGCCTTGGGCATTTTTGAAGGATTGTTAAAAGCCGACAAAAGCAAACGTCCTTGGATCAGTTCTTGACAAAACACCAGGCAAAAACCACTTCTGAGAGAGAACATGGACTAAAGAGGGCAAAAAAACGATGAGGACGCGGTTGAAAGTTAAATGACCATAATTTGTACTCTATTCTTTGTTTTTTACATTATGCACATCTCTCATTTATTGTGCAATAATCTAATTGTAACATGTATTTGTTGCATATTTTGATGCATTTTTATGCTTTTGAAAACATGTCTGAATGTTGGGGGGCTTGGAACGGATTAGGGCAGTTACATGGAAAACGTGTCTCGACTTACATTTTGTAGTTACGCAATTAATTGGTTCTGGAAGAAATTTCTTAAGTAGAGGTACCACTGTTGTGTGAAAAAAATGTCCCAATATGGTGAAATTAAGCTTCATGAATAAAATATCAGTGAGGCTTTCCAGCCTCTTGGTTTGCACATGGCTTGCAGCAATTTTGATTCATTTACTCGATGGCATCATCAAGCAGTAAGCAATACGTATACACAGAATGAAATAAGACTCTAGGTTTAACCATCACTAAGCCCCTGTTCGTAGCAGGATTGCATTTTGAGTAGGTGGCGTGTTATGAGGAAGAACCATCATAGCGAGCACTTTTATGGCTAACCCTGAATACACATGTTTAAGGAAGAATGGAACCCGTGCTCCTCAAGCGCCTCGCTCTTTCAACTGTACCAAGACGAGCACTTGAGTTCTGACCTCGCAGAAGGTGCCTATAAAGACAAAAGGACTCAAAGCTGCTCCAGGTGCTCTGCGTCTTCTTTTCTGTAATATAAGATTCAAAATTCTGCTGCCTAATGTGCCAAAATTGCGATTAAGGGTCACCAAAAAACGGACAGTGCAACTCCCTAACTTGAAGCCAACTAAGTTAAAGCTCACTACAAATGCAGACAACACCTGCAAAGAGGTGCGAGGTCATACGTTGAATGAACCTCATTTGTCATCGGTCATCATGTGATTCTTCTTCTTAATAATAATCAGAATAATTTTTGGGACCCGATACACGCTCCGAATCGTGGCTTCGTTTGGTAGGCCCACGTTTGCTCGAGACATGCGTCGAAGCCTCATTTGGCCTATCACTTACTAGTTTGGAGACAAAGTAACTTGCACAATATTGCCAAAAGGTCAGGACAACGTTGATTGTCCCTGAGACTCGCAAATGTCATTGAAAGATAAAGAAGACTTGAATGAGGAACTACAAATTACAAATGTGACGACTGATGTGACTTCCCCGCCACCGCTCACAGGTATCGCACCACTAAGGACATCATCCTGCCGTTCCGCGTCATCCCTCTGGTCCGCGAGGTTGGTCGCACTAAGCTGGAGGTGAAGGTGGTCATTAAGTCCAACTTCAAACCATCACTTTTGGCCCAGAAGATCGAGGTGAGAAGTCCTACACGCAGGTGACAAGGTTGCTGTGTGTCAAGTAAAGGCACCTCCCATGACTGCTGCCTTGAGATACGAGTGACCTGAGTTGCGAGCGTAAACTTACAATGCGAGCGCGAGGCGGCAGTCAGATAAAATGAGTAAATACTCTCAGTTCAAGTTTACCGTGATGCAATAGAGATGGGCACTTTACTCTATTTTGCTGGTCCGTCCTGTGTCCGCGACCTGGTTACCCTTCCGCCATTGTCCCTCCGTCCTTTTCATATAATAATTGTCCTTGTCCATTTAAAGAGTTTTTGTAATGTATGATCCTTTAATAGCTCAGTTTTACAATATTATTTGCCAAATGTATGGCTTGTATTAAAGCCATATACAGACGCTCCCCGGCTTACGAACATCCGGGTTACGAACAACGGTACATACGAACATTTTCACGGGTATGTCGAAAAAAAAGAAAAAGTTAGATTTTGTATTGCGTGCCTTTTTCCAAGTGCCGAACGGGGCGGAGGAAGACGGCGGCGGTGACGTTCGAAGGCGGCCGCGGGGAGAGGCGTGGGGGGCAGGCGTGTGACGGTGGAACGGGCAGGGAGGCGTACGGCGTAGTCAAATCGGTTGTCATGGATGTAAAAAATGTATTCATCACTCTGGTACTTTCTGTTCAGGTCCGCATCCCGACGCCCCTCAACACCAGTGGCGTGCAGGTGATATGCATGAAGGGAAAAGCCAAGTACAAGGCCAGTGAGAACGCCATTGTGTGGAAGTGAGTCACACAGACGCACACGCACACACACGCGTTTGTCAAGATGTCTGAGTTTTTCTCCCAAAAGCTCTATTGCAGCTTTTATGTGAGTTGCGGTTTTCCTGTGTAGGATCAAACGCATGGCTGGAATGAAGGAGTCTCAGATCAGCGCTGAGATCGAGCTGTTGCCGACCAACGATAAGAAGAAATGGGCTCGACCCCCAATCTCCATGAACTTCGAGGTCAGCATAAACCGTAGTCGTATTGCTCTTCTCAAAGCTAGCGGTCTAATGTTGAGGCTTACTGAGCCATGACCATGCGCACTATTGTTACTGCAGGAAATGAGCACAGATCTAGGACTTACTTTTCGGCATTAGTTCAGTGCTGGATAGAACTTCAGCGAGGAATAGGAGGGCAGTTTATTCTTGAGCTTGTTTGCTGGGACTGCTGAAATGTAACAATGTGAGACAACAACTTCTTATTTTATAACATAAATTTGTAACATTAGAGACATCAAATATGTTGGAATTCATGTATGCTAAACCTCCACACACACCAAAATTTTTTTTTTTCTGGTCCTTTTTACAAGACTTGCTCTGGATTTTGGATCATATTTTCCCCCCAAAAAGTTGCATATTTATTCATAGTAAATTACGGTTTGTGTGGAATACGTCAAAGGTGTGCACATTCACCAGCCTCACAAAATAGACTCTGGACACAACATGATCATGGTGTCACTCACTTTGCTGGCAGCCTGTTTACAGTTTACTCAAGGCATTCATTCTTCTCATTTTACATCGGCAGTCAAAAATGAAAAAAAAAAAAAAGATTGCCAATTGAAAATGGAAAGAATACATGATACACAGCTTGACTCTTGTTGAAACACGCAAGCACACCCTGACTAACTCTTCTCCGCAGGTGCCGTTCGCTCCGTCTGGCCTCAAGGTGCGCTACTTGAAGGTGTTTGAGTCCAAGCTCAACTACAGTGACCACGACGTAATCAAATGGGTGCGCTACATCGGCCGCTCGGGCATCTATGAGACGCGCTGCTGAAGTGGAATGTCGGCCACCCCACGCAGCCACCCCATCCATCCTCTTACTGAATTTACGAGTTCCTCTTTGTCTCCCGCTTCCCATTTATTCTTAGTGCTTCTCTTATATGCCCACCTCCTAACTAGGTGTTGGAGATTGACTTTCTATCATGAAACAAAAGTAAATATGGCATAATGCACAGATATATGCAAAATGTGAACTATTGTATCATATATCTCGTAGTGAAGCGCAAGTGCACCAAGGGGGGTTCCCATTGTGTTCATTCAGTGTTATTGTTCTGCGACCACTCGAGAAAAATTGGACTTTAATTGGTCCCGCACCACTTTAACTTTAGAATTCATCTCTCTGGTAAGATGATGTGTAGCTGTTGTGGTTTCACATGAATCTTGGTATAGTTCTTGTGTATGAATAGTTCGACCTTCAAAATGCCCCCTGACCCCACCCCACCCCCACCCCCAGTATTGTCGACCACCTCAACTGCACTCTAATGTGAGCTAGCTGCATTTGTGTAATCTGAATTCAGCGAGGAAGAAGACATTCCAAACAGACTATGAGCTCAGCTAGTTGGTTGGTTTTAATTCTTAAAAGGAAAAAAAAAACCTCTTCCTAAATGTATCTGAAGCACTAAGACCAACTACTTCCAGTGTTAGACGGAACTTGAAAGAAAGACGAGTTGAGGAATCAGGCCCCTTGCCCTGCAGGTTGATTTAGAGGTGATGTCTCCCCCTGGTGTTTACCTTTCCACTGTCTTCATCATATTTGTAGCCCTGGTGACCGTTCTGTCCAATAAAATCTGACAAAATATCCAAAATACAGTTTTGTAATTTCTTCGTTTGTTTGTTTGCACCATCAATTCAGTTACTGTACTGTGGAAATTTAGCAAATCCAGAGCATACAATATTCAACGTCTGTTGTGCTCAATAAACCTTGAAATAACGCTTGTAAAAGTATTACATCTAACAATTAATAGATTTTACAATGTGAAGACAAATACCTGTACTTGTATTCGGCGCATTCGGTATTTTTGACTGTAAACCGCGAATTTGTGAATGGGCGTCTCGCTGTTGTTACTACAACGCCCAGAATGCACCGTAAACTGGCCACGTCGTTTTCCCCGGCTCTCAAACATATTTCCCCTTTTTAAGCGTCACTTGATAGCATTTGCTTAGTTTATGAGAAATCGCTTGAAAGTTGTTTATTCCAAACACGTTACTCTGCATGTTTTACATTTAAATCGTGTCGCGATTTCGCTAGCGGCTTGAAGAGCTACTTTGTAAATACGGTGGCCTTTGGAGGGGTGATAAGCCGTGTATGCAGGTTGGCTCGAATCCCGGTACAGTATTAGAAGAAATTTCTCGTCCTTGTCCGGAGTCTAACTGCAGCATTTTGTGCAGTACTAACAATAGAGTATTAACATGTGATATGGGAAGATCAACGAGCAGTACAGTATATGGCAATAATCGAGGCGAGACGGAACAAATTCATGAATTAAGATTTCTGCGTCACGAGCAGATTTGATTTTTTTAGCCCGATATTGAAAAATTAGGTCTAATCATATTCTTGATGTGGATTTGAAAGATAGTGTCGGGTCAAATGACAGACTGTGATTTTGAACTACAGGTACTTGAAATGACCTGGCCGCACTGTCCTGCCCTTTTGTCTGTTCACATGGTTTCAAAAACAAAACTGAGATTTTTCTTCCCAAAATAAGGACACTTGAAAGAGCCCCCCAAATCTTTGAACAGTCGTGTGCATTGTGGTTGCAAGACATTTAGTACTCACTGCATCAACAATATTGAGACCGGGCGCTCGTAGGAACAGAAGAGTTGGACCAACAGAATTGTCACACAGTCAACACATGCTTTGACCAACACGTTTAATAGTTTTATCCCATTTTACTCTTTCCTATCCAAACAGTAAAATCCAAAACGATTAAAATATACACTTAATAACATGTACACGTGGCTGACTTACAAGTGGCCACTGGAGTTGTTGGTTGACATTAGTCATCCCACAGACGACAGAACATTTTCCGTCAGACATGCTGACATGAGCGACGTGATTATTCCAACAATGAACGCGATCCCAATTTATAACACTGGGGACACTTGCTTTGGGGAAGCCACAACACCACATGCGCAATCAAATGAGATGACTAACCCTTTACAAAAGGTAATGATGGTCTCTTTTATTTGGTACAGCTCTTGTACTGGATCACGTTAGACGAGCAGGTGTGCCTTAAATTAGGAACAGTTAGTGTAGACAGGAGTCCCGCCCCTCCGCAGAGTGCCATGACACTTGGTTTTAGTATACAAGACAGGACATGCTCAGAATTTTGAAGTAGATGAAACATGTCTGTTTTCTTTTGCTCAGAGGTAGGACAAAGAAAGAAAAGGTTGTAAAACTGCATGAACAAGCTGTAAAAATCACCATTAAAATTGAACTGTGGCTCCATACATGGACGTGAATAACTCCAAAAGTAAGTCAATAGAGTCAACATTTCTCATGATTAGGGTCGCAAATTCCTCACTTTTCCATCATTAATGACAGTAAACTGGGAATTGACAAAATTGAAGGTCGGCTCTTAATAGAGAATTCAAATACAGTTGGGGAAAAATCTGAGTAAAACAAGATTTCCTCCGATTTACATGTGCCATCCAAGGAGATCCGTATATTTTTGCATGGATGTCTCATTATTGTCGGTGCCTTAAAATAATGGCAGTCATATTTTGACAAAAATTATAAATTGCCCTAACATGTACCCATCTCTGCTAAAATTGTCTACAAAAAAAATCCTTAAACAGATTTTTCAATCCTACACCTGGAATGAAATTATTTACTAATGTAATCTAATTAGAAATGTTATTTTTTGTTTGTTTTCTGAAAAAATAACCCCCCAAAAAACCCCAGACCATTATTTTAAGAGGTTGAGGTTAACATCAGAATGGAAATTTACAGAAAATTTCCCAACTCTTTGCAGACCCATTCACCAAGCCAACTGACAAACAGCGAGTGATGAAGTAGTGCACAAAAATCAGAAAATACAAATCTATAAACAGGTGACAAGTGCTCAATTCCAACAACCAAAATAACAGCGCCGGGTGCTGGAGGGGAAAACTCAATAAGTAAAACAAACTCAGATTGGCAAGGTGAGGCGGTTCTAGTTGTCGTCTTCGCCGTCGTCATCGTCGTCGTCCTCACTGATGTGGTAGGCCCGCGCCCCGCTGTGGTGAGGCGACGGCGAGGGCGGCGGGGAGGTCTTGTTGAAGAAGGGCAGGCGGAAGGTGGGCGAGGGTGAGCGCTCCTCGCGAGTGGGGCTACTGCTGGGGCTTTGGCGAGGGCTGATGGCCTGCAGCATGCGACCTTTGCCCTCCTTCAGCATGTGCTTCTGTTCTCGCACACACACACACACACACACACACACACACACACACACACACACACACACACACACACACACACACACCAGAGAGACTCTCATTAACATTAATATTTTTTCTTTATTGAATACAAAAATCTGTTGTGTTTTTCTTGGGGAGGCGGATGAGGTTATTTGTGATTGAGGCAAGAGAAGGTGGCCGCTTTGGTTTTTGCCAAACTAGGTTTAAATAAGTGTACAGCAATGTTTCCCCATTGTTTGGGTTGCTATTATTAAGTGTGTTGGAATCATTAAGTATCGACACAGGCAATTACCACTTTCAGGGGCGCAACATTTATTCATAAAGATGTGCAATTCTGTCAGGCTAAGTCTAAACTGTACTTCGTATCAGAAAACGTACACTTTTTTCCAATAGTTCAGACAAATTATTTTTATATACAGTCAGATTTGTTCGAAAACTGAAACCATGTTTCCCATTATAATCAATTTAATAAATTTTAATCCGTTCCAAGTCTTGAAAACAACTTTTAAAAGCATTTTCTTTTACTATTTTACACCATAAACTGTATACCGATGTAATGAGAGCAGGTAATATGTAAAATACTGTACAAACATTTTGGTATGTTTTATTTTTACCAATTTTAACGTACACATTAACATTGTAACATAAAAATTCAATTTCTCTCACATCGTGACAATTGGAGATTACATTATTTTACACCTTGAACTAATAAACCCTTTTTTTTAAATCAAATCTCCATACAATTGTCTTGCTTTACCACAAATCGTATCTTGGCTTGGCTGCTAGCTGTTTCTCATTTATGAAAATAAGCAAAAGTTTCTCCACTTCCTCTAATATTTGTGGCCTTTGTTTGCTAAACACATGAAATCCTTTAGCCATATCAGTGACTTTAAGATGATCTTTCTTTTTTAGGACGCTGCTGATCGTCGATTTCGCATGCCGAACTCCTTAGCCAACACAGACACACGTACACCTGATTCATATTTTGCAATCAAATCTTTCTTAAATAGAAGTTTTGCACACCATTTTCCTCATCTTTACTACTTCCCTTGCTTTCTTTAGTGCCATGATTAGGGGCTGATACATAATGCAGAAATAACAGTCCGATTTGTGTAGATGTCAACAAACACAATGCTATTTTTTTATCTCTATTGAACACGTCCACTCACATTGGACGCTGTTTTTAAAAAAAAAAATCTTTATTGAACACAATGGAACGCTACACGAGGAAGCGACTTCCTCGTGTAAGGAAGGCGAGAGGAGTCGAGTGGCGCGTTCAAGTGCGCTCAGTTTGGTCGAGAACGATTTTCGGTCGTAATCCGAGGCATAAAAAAAAACAACTAAATTTTGGTCGAAAACCGGTTTGGTCGAGAACAGAGACGTTCGAAAACCAAGGTTTGACTCTATTTTTTTCGAGAAGACATGCTCAGTGTACTGTATAAAAAGCAGCAGCAATTTTCATCAGAACAACAAAATACAGGAGATGATCTCTGTGTAGATGCTAAATATCGGAATGTCGGAACAGAGTTGCGAAGTTCAACGCTCAACTCGGGCTGCAGCTGTTGGACGTTTTTAGAATGAAGACTTCTACTAAACGAGTAATACTTCGCTAACAGCATGTGAGACCCAAGCATTATTTTTGTCCACTTGGGGTCATCATGCTGATGTTCTACTATAGTATCTGTGACTCTTGAGAGTGTACCTGTATACAGTGATACCTCGGCTCACGAACTTAATTGGTTCCCAGAAAGTGTGTGTGAGCCGAAAAGTTTGTCTTCAGAACATTTATTTCCCAAAAGAAACCATTAAAATGAGAATAATCCGTTCCCAGGTCCCCATAAACATCATTTTCGACTAAATAAGCCTTAAAACTACACAAAAATATACCTTATTTTATGTATAATAAATGTGCTATTGTATTGAAATTAAAGAAATAAACTGTACTGTATAATAAAGTGGTTTTATTTACCTTTGTGATCGTAGTTGATGGCTTGATGGAACGGAGTGGGAGGGGGAGGGAGGGAGGGAGCTACGGTTTGGAAGGAGAGTCACCTTCCATAAGGACTGGAGGTAACTCAACCTCCGGTGTGGCTTCTCTTCTTTGCTTCTTAGAAAGAGACTCTATCCTTTTTGCTGACTAAAAACCTCTTAATTGACACCTGCTGCGCATTAGCGTACTGGTACTGGGACGCTAAGTCACACAAACGCACACCTCGTTCGTGTTTTTCAATGATCTCCTTCTTCTGGTCTATCGTAATTTTCTTTAGTGTTTTCTTCTGCTTAACACTAGCCTGTGGCGGGGTCTTTTTCGGTCCCATAATAGCAAAAGTGTCTATCAAACTCAAACCACGTCCGCATTCAAAGAAAGGGGGTGACGAACTGGGACGCCGTGAGCGTGCGTCAGCTTCTCGCAGCCGCCACCGTGGCGCTGTTCGACCGCTTGGTTTGGCTCGTCCGCCGAAAACTAGTTCGTCAGCAGAGACTATATGCTCGCGAAATTAATGTTCTTGAGGCGAAAAGTTCGTGAGCTAAAGCGTTCGTGAGCCGAGGTACCACTGTAGTTCTCAAAGGCGAGGCTTAGTGAGTGAGGTGGTCATCAGTGAATAAGAAAGTAGAGTTGGCTGGCTGTCAACCGTCCGTGAGTGACAGCGTCAGTTGGCTCTTGTATGAAGGTGCTTAGGTCGCGTTTTGTTTTCTTTCTTTTGTTTGTGCAATGAAGCGAATGAGCCAGCAGCCATGTCTGTCCTTGGCCACTAGTGACCCGTAGGCTTTATGAGATTAGCTCGTTATCTGTGTTAGCGAGCATAAATGTCCTGTTGTGGCTTGAATTGCACTTTGTCTTCACTGATACATAAGTGTGAAATGATTGCTAACATTGGAGATTCTTTGTCTTTTATGGACTCTTTCCGCCTGGTTTACCGCCATGTCACTAACTAGTCTCGGCATAGAAGGGTGCCCCTTCCCTGTGGGATGACATGTTGCTATGTAAAAGTGCAACGTTGTGCTGCCCCCCAAGTCTCCCCCAAAAATAAAAACTTTCTTCATTTCCAGCAGCTGGCTCCATGACAAAACTTCTCCTGTTGACGTGTTTTTTTGTTTTGTTTTGTTTTTGCCGTGTCATCAAAACGAACACACGACATTACATTCTCACCAGAGCTCCTTCCGGCCCGAACATCTGCAGGAAGTTGCCAATGAACTCCCGGGACTTCTCCTCCCACTTCTGGATGAGGTCGATGCTCTTCTCCTCCACCTTAAGGACAAACTCTTTGCTCTTCTCCTCCACGTCTCGTACCTTCCTCTTCACCTTGTCCACGCGCTCCTGCAGGTGGTACTTCTTCTCCTGGGAACACGGTCACGTCACACACCAGTGCTGGCTCCCGACAAGATGCGAAGGCGACGGGCGCTTTCTTACATTGATGAAGCTGACGTTGAGCTCCTTGGCCGTGTAGCCCCTCTGCAGGTTGCGCCTGACGTACACATCGTAGTCGCGGACGATGCGCGTGATGATGTCAGAGGTGGAGATGCCTTCTGTCCGCTGGGTGGGCGCAAACATGCCTGTGGGTAGCACAGCAGCTTTTCAATCCAAGCCAACTTTCTGATGCAAACTGGGAATAATAATGAACATTTGATTATTATATTAGGAATTGAGTTGTGAAGGTCCTCTGCTACAGAGGCTTTCAAAAGTCTACACAGCGGCAGGATTTTTGTGAGCTTTTTTTGAAAGCTGGAATTGGAGCCTTAGTCAAGGTGGAGGGGAGAATGAACAGTTCCAAATATCAGTGTGTCCATTGAGAGGTTTCCAGCTTGCCTCCCGTGTGCAGTTTGTCTATTCTCCCGCCATGGGCTTGTTTACCTGCTTCCTTGATGTGCTTATACACGTCATCACTGCCAGCCGAGGAGTACGGGATGTCATCATGGGCCACAAAGTCAATCTGGCCCAATCAACAAAGGTGACACAGCAGGTTCAGTCATAAAAAATAAATAAATAAATAAACAGCAAAGTGACAACTTCGTAGGGCCTCTCATCCACTCACGCGGTGTTTGGCGAGGAACTCTGGCGTCAACGTCCAGGGGGCGTTGCGCACCACTTCGTCCACGTAGCGGCAGTGTCGGATGGCGTCGTAGCGCTCGTCTTCATTCATGACCGTGAAGCCCTTGAACTTGTGCGTCAGGTCGTCACTGCAGACTTGAAACAGGAACAACAGATGTGAGAGAACCTCCACGTGATTACGATGCCAAAGGGAGTCTGGTTCGACACCACTGCAAATTATAGTGCTCAATAAGGCAGAGCAATTTTGAAAAATAATCACCGCCATTTCCGGACTAGAAACCGCACCTGATCAAAAGCCAGCTAAATTTCGCCATAAAAATTCATTTGTACAGCCGCGGACCGCTTCGGACGAATAGCCGCAGGTCTCTGTGTGATTAAATGGGCGATTATCGATATGATAAACCCAGCGGTCGATGATCTCCTGGAAACAAGAATGCCAAACGCAGGTGCAGGTACAGTTCCACGCACAGACACACACACTCACTTACCTCCGACTATGAGGTGTGTGTTTGGGAAGAGGCATTTGGCCTGCATTAGAGCCCTGGCATGTCCTGAGTGGAAAACGTCAAAGATTCCATCGGCATACACCCTCACAGGCCTTTCCGCTGAACAGACAGAAAAGGGCACGAGTGATGAATTCTGTGGATCTCAACAGAAAAAAGGTGGTGGCAGGAAGGAAGGATCACTGCTAAGTTTGACTCACGCGCGTTCCCCGTTTGGCCTCTTCCATGCAGACCCTCTGGTAAGGCTGCGCATTCGCTGGCACCAGCTCGTCGGCGAAAGGCGCCGGCTCCTTCAACCCCTGAAGGAGCCCCACAATCGGCATGAGAGGTTAAGGAGCACTCGAGAGCCTGCCCAGCTCTTTCCACACGACATATGAGAAACCATGCCATTCAAAAGTTTGGGGTCACACACAAAATGTTCCATTGGAGCGTCACAATTTCATGCTTTAATGCATTGTGGAGCTCCTGGGGTGCGCGCCTGTGCCACCAGGGGAAGAACAGTGCATAAAGACCTACCACCCGCACAAGGATTTGATGATGAAACAGAAGACCTTCACAATTAAGCTACAGAGTTGTTTTTTGCAGAGGATAAAGAATATGTGCAACAGGAACATCTGCTGTGTTTTACAATGTGTGTTAGCAGTAAGCTAGTGGACCTTCACAACCAAAGTGGTTACAGCAAGTAGACTTCAACTTGAAGCAAGCACTTGGCCTCATTGTTTTGAAACATAGTTCACTAGCTTGAGCTTTTTACTGCTTGTTGTTAAGTTGACTGCAAAATAGCAGCGGCAATTCAAATTTTCTCACAACGTAAAAAAAAAAAAGGTCAGGCCACTCATATGTCGAGATAACACCGCATAGCTCTATAAAGCTCCTTCAGCCAGAGACTGTTACACCCGCGCTGCAAGGAAGAGAGATACCGCCGCTCGTTCCTACCGACTGCTGCCAGGCTGCTGAATAAACATGCGTAAAAACCTGTAACCATTGTAAATAGCACAGCCACCTTATGCTGCATATATGCACTTGCATATATGCTTATAGCTACATCTTATATTTATATTGCATTCTATACTGTGTACAGTTCTTTTTCTGAAAAAAATATTTATATTGTGCATGCAACACTTATTCTTTTCTACCCCCCCTCAATTTTGCTGCTGTAGACTGCAAATTTCCCCACTGTGGGACAAATAAAGGTTGTCTTATCTTATCTAATGCAAATCGTAATCGTTTACTGATAGAATCATTCAAACTGGACCATTTTGTCAATTTCTCCAATCAGTATATGCGAAATTTACATAGAACACGTACATGAGCATTATGTTACATGTATGCGGAAAGGAGAAGGAGCCAATCTCTTTTTCGTTAATGAATGCTACAGCTTCTTATAAATTGTTTGTATCTCAATGAATTAGAATAGCAGTGAGAAGTTACATTCCAAAACTGAAACTTGCCTCGAGTCATAAAATGCGTTCCAAGCTCATTTCTAAATTCTTCATCATTTGGGGTGGATTCTTATGGACTATGCTTTCTTAAAGTTGGTCTGAAATAATGCACTCCATGCGTTCAATCAGTAAATATATATACCATAAATTATATTTTCTACAATATTGTGTGTGTGTGTGTGGGGGGGATAAATTCTCTTTGAGCAGATTTAGTTGAAATTGTAGTGTGTAATAAATTAAAATGCGTTTTAGATCCAGAATTGACTTTATGCGAGAGTTGTGTTTTAATCTGGAAAGCAGAAGACAGTACGTGTCAACGGAAGAGCGAGGGCGGTAATCATGGGACCCTGTAGCTGTTCACGTAAAGCAACCCGCCAACTTTTCATGGCCAAACAAGGCCCGTGCTCTCTTGCTCTTCTGATTGTGCAATCGCAACAAAGTTGTTACCACATGAACCTGACAAGCACACACGCCCGCTGTGCCAACTCACCACGGTGCATCTGGGGATTTTGCCGATCCTTTCTCCCACCTCCTTGTCCACATTGGAGACGTCTCGTTTCCTCTTCCTGGACTGAAGTGGCGCACTGGTGCTTTGCATCTGAGTCAGAGGTCAAGACAAACTACTATGACAGCTGCTCCGTGCTAGAGCCGGCACAGAGCGGCGGCTGGCTAAAGTCACACGTCATATCACTGACGCAAGGGCGCCCATATTCGATGCTCGCTGACTTTGGATGATGACCCTGTGGCGTGACTGTCAGCTGAGTGACTCGCGGCGGTCGCACACACTGCTCCTTTTAGACAACATAATCAGCATCTGCTCCCCCGTTCTCGATGACATAGCGCAAATTTCTCTTCTTGTGCTTCTTAGGAGGGATGTGACACACTTTTTTTTTTAATTCATGAGGCCCATGGTCAGTCGCTTTACATACACACAGGAGCCAGGATCAATTGCCACCCATAATGGTGCCATGACCGTTGCATAATGCGTCCCCAAACAGCTCATAACCCCTGCAACGTGCCAACGTAGCCCTGCTTGGGAACCACTGCTTACTTTGTACTTACTTTTACATTTGTAAGAATGGTGTCTCATACACTTTAAAGGGTTCTAACACCACAACTAATGATACTGTATCTAGCCCATCTCTTGCATTTTTCATTGTTCCTTAACTGATTCCAGTACACACGGTGTAATTCTCTTAGTTTTATGTTTAGTTTGACAGTAAACTTCAATGGGGAGTGGAAATAAATAGCTTGAAGCCACTAGTGAGATGATTTTGCTGCTACCAACTCGTGTCGTCTTTACATAATTAGTTGTCAGAGTTTTTCTCGGACAAGGTTAAAGAATGACTCGGCACACGGAAAATTGTCTTCAATATCGGCGGGAGGGGATCTCTGAGAGCGAACGACGGTTGTTGCCCCGATGATCACACCCTCGCGCTCTCTTCGGACTTTTTATTGTGTTCGCCAATTCGGACTTTTATTGTAACATACAAGAAAAACACTGCCCCCGATATTTGCATACCGCGCCCTCGGTCCGGCCCCTCGGTAGTGATTGGTTACCTTGGTTTAAGCTTTGAACCACCGGTAGTTGGCGCCTTGTTGTCTGGTCTACACTGTATCAACATGTTGCAGACTTTGCTCATAGATTCCTCTAACATTAGTCCTGTCGAGCGATTAAAAAAATTATGAAACTATGTTAATTATGATCTGTATTTAATTGATCTAATTAATCTGCAACTTAATCTAATGTAAAATTGTTGAGAAAACCCCCATTTTCATTTTAATTCATTATATTATTGAGGCAGATCAAAAGATTGATATCACAAAAAAAGTGGCATTATAAAGTATTTTATAGTTTTTCTGCAGACTTGCAGTCCTAGCCATTTACTTTCTGTTGTAATTGAGAAAGTGCCAGATGTATGACAAAAATGCCATTCTAAATATGGACAAAACACGTAGGTCTATTTTTTTTAAGTGCTCTTAAATGTCATTTGTGTATGTATCAAAGACCCTCTTTTAAACAGCAAAATAACGACAAACTGGAAATTTTTTTGCCCCAGCGCAAATCTCCAAAAACTGATTTGCGCAAAAAAAAAAAGTCAAGAAATTTTTAAAAAGCAGCGTTTAAAAAAAAAAAATCACTGCAAGTACAGTACACATAAAGCAGCCTGTGGACAATTTGGGGTTGACCAGCAACATGCAACACAAGCCGCCTTTTAAACTTCTCTGAGTGTGAGGCAGACAAGCTTATCCTGTTGAAGGCCACTTCCAGACATGCGGCGAACAAAGCAAGAGGCCTCCAACAGGTATTTTTTAAAAAGCTGGCAAGCGGAATTTCCCATTGGCTTCATTTTGATTGAAGAGTGCAGCTGTGCCAATGTTATAAAAGCCTGCACAATAACAAGTGACAGTGGCAGGCGTGCCACCACTGCACATGATGTCACGCAAGCCGCTTCTAAAGGTTTGGGAGAGGCAAGGCCTGTTTAACCACATGCCTACTTCTCAAACCTTTGTTGCTAATATAATTTTCAGGAACAATTCCCTGAGGTTTTTCAAGATTTTGGGGTGCTTTCTGCCCTGTATCCCACTACTGTACACCCTTGACAGTGAGCAAATCCCACCTCCACATTGAGAACCAAAACAAGAGCAAACTGCAGCAAGCTAAACCTTTTTAACACAGTTACTTTAGAATTAATCATGTTCAAAAATCTGAATTTTTGCTTAAAAAATGAAGTGATCTTTTTTTCACCACAATGCTTCGAAGAGAAATTGTGCTATTTTATTTGTAACTCATTTATTTGTAGCTACAGTATTGTATACAGTACTGATTTTTTTTATTATTCGTGGCCATGTCAAATGTCATTTTTGGTATACGCATCAAGCTGTTGAAAAATGGATGATGGGCTGCAAATGGACACCACTGCTTTCATATGTATTCCTCCATGAAAGTAGACTGCTTATCTTTGAGGTTTTTTGTTTTTTCTCTGGAAAACGATGATCATTTAATTTATGCAACTGCATTTTGCACAATCAATTTAAAACCAAGTCCTGTATTCCTGTTTTGGAAGAAAGGGATGGAAGTTAAAACTTTTAAAAATTATTATTAATCGATTAATTCGACAGATTGAGCTAACATCAAATTAATCGCTCGTAACAGCACTAATTGTCTTTTAAATTATGGAATGCATTTGGGATCTTCCTCATCTGTAGACAGCAGTTAAAAACATATTTGGTGAAATGAAGACATGGTTCCTGCATGTTTTTTTTTTTTAATGAAATGCATAATTTTTGTGATTCTGTCTCTTCAGCATTGAAAGCATTTTGTGAGGGCCTTTTTAAACTTTCGTCGTAGGAGTAAAATTGATTTTCTACCATCCAAAACTGACAGTTGTGAGTAATTTCATCACATTTCGTTTGAAGCAAAAGACTCTGCACCGTCCAAAGTGGACGTGCAAGCTATTTTTAAGACTTCTCAAGGTGAAAATGATCCGCAACAAAAAGCGACTGACAGCAGAAAACCAGTGACACTGGTCGAGCAGCTTTAAGTCTGCATTCTTTTCGAGCATTGAGCGTGCGAACAACTTCATGTGCACTGGTTTGAGTGTGTTGTTATTTACTTACTGTTTGTTCACTTTTGTCCGGTCTGCTACTTGTTGGGTTTTCGTCGCCCCCTCCCTCCGCAAAGCTAGCTAGCTAGCTCTCTAGCCGGCTAACTGGATTGATGCTAGCTCGCTAATAACTGCCGTCGACTATCAGCTCGATGCTAGCTGTCAACTTGTTCGGCTTGTTGGCTAACTTGGAGTGAGTGGGCCGGAGACAACTTGCAAAAATTCCCCCCCACCTCCCGGCGGCGTGGTGCTACGCCCTGGTGCGACGCCCTGGGGCTCGCTGTGCTAGCCGCGGAAGAGTGCACAGAGCAAATGCAGACTCGCAATTGGGCAGCAGAGCAGTGACAGGTTGTACTGTACTGTACTACAACGCTGACAGGTCAACACTTGGAGAACTACAAACATGGAGAAACCTGTCCGGGGAAAGGATTCGAGACAGAAACGTTTCCGTGTTGGTGTCGAAGCGGTGCTGCCACTGAGCGGACACTTAAATTGACCGCGGTGTCTTTCTGATTGTCATGTCCATTATGATTATGATCAACTACTGCAGCATCTCAATATTCCCTTTTAGGCTCAATAAAGGATATCTTGTTCCTATTTTCTTTTCCAAAGATATTAAATATTAATGCAAATCAGTAATTCTTTAATGAGATACAATTTTTCCGAATTAAAAAAAAAGAATAAAAGAAATTTCATTAACCAATTCGAGGATAAAAAATAGGTTTACCAATACAACATAAAAACGATTTTTTTGGCACACATTTGGATTATTTGATTAATATTTCTCATATAACTATTGAACATAAATAATTAGACACAACACAAACATATGTGGTATGCTGGGCTAATAATAATCACTGTTATTTTCAGGCAGCACAGAACTCATATTAAACTGAACCCTGAGGCTAAGAACTATTTGTATGCGCTTGCATTTTTGAAAGGTGCTTATAAATTAAATGTATTATTCTTATTATTTAGTTGAACTACATGTTGGCTTGTTTGACTGTTGCTTTTTCTGTTTGTATGTATAAGTATAAACAGTCCTATAAATGTGTGTGTGCGCAGACATTTACAACACATCTCAGAGATTATTGCATTTGAAAGATTTGGTCTTTGTGAGGTCAAGTCAAGTACAACTTTATCAGATGAAATTTCCTCCCTCTTAAACAGACAACAGACAACAAGAGGAGCCGCTGCGGGTGCCCGCAAAAAGAACACTTAATATAAAATGACAAAATAATACAACACATAAAACAGACAGTCGTGCCATCTTAACCACTTTTTCTCCATTCACTGTGTTGTTTGAAGCAGTAATATAGATGAAAGAGGAGCGAATCGAAGTGCCCTTTTAACCAGTGGATCAAAGACGTCATGCTGCAACGCGCACACGCCTGCTACAAACTAAGGTGAAAGCAACAAGAAGCTGTAGCATTCATTAACGAAAAAGAGATGGGCTCTCTTCTCCTTTCCGCATACATGTAATATAATGCTCATGTACGTGTTCTATGTAAATTTCGCATACTTACTTACTGATTGGAGAAATTGACAAAATGGTCCAGTTTGAATGATTTGATCAGTAAACGATTAAGATTTGCATTAGATAAGATAAGATAAGATAACCTTTATTTGTCCCACAGTGGGGAAATTTGCAGTCTACAACAGTAAAATTGGGGCTATATAAAATTAGGACTATTCAAGGCACAGGGTGATGTTCTAATATACGCGGACATGACTTCAGGCGAAAATAAATACTGGTAATGAATTGTAGCCTCCAAGTAAAATCAAATACGTGTGGCCACGAGGAGAAGATTCAACTTTCAAGTGTTAGTTATACCTATTTCGTAACCACAGCTGAACCCCCGGGCCCCAAAACACACACACATTTTAAAGCTATTTTATGGCCATAAATTAGTAGTATGAATGCGTGTTATATCTACTTTGTGTTTGTGGACTGTGGCCACAATTAAATCCCCACCCACCTATAGATCAAATTTGTGCACAAAATACTATATTTGTGGTAAGTACAATGTGCACAAAAACATTGGACAGTTGGGTAGAAAAACCGAGTGCACCTCTAAACTACAGCTAAGGAAAGCTAAGGTATAGGGAGAAAAGGTGAGCTCCATATGCTTCCCAGACACCCCAATTATTCATGGGAAGAATGTCAAACCCACAAATGAGTATTTCTTGCGCAGGTTACACGTTTTTCACGGCCAGACCGGAAATACGAGATCTGGTCACAATTTTTCTGTATAATTCTCGCCCGTAGGCGGCGGTAATTCCCGGCTTGTTTCATTAAAAGCTTCGACGAAGAAAGTGCGCGCAGGGGCCGGGCGGCGTCTTGGACTCCAGCTTCCAGCATCATCACCGCTCATCCCTTATTTTTGTTCTCCTCAGGAATCAGGCCAACCACACCGGACTGCTTTGTCACTGGACTGTTTTACTTGGACGTCAGGTGCTCATTCCCTTTCCTATTTTTTCCCTCGACGTGCTTCGGCGAAATGGCTTTAGTTGTTTTTTTTGGCGTGGCTTGTCGCGGGCCCTCTCGGATTAGCATGCTAATTTAGACAGCGACCTGCTGGTCCAGGCTGACAGTGAAGCTTTTAATTCGATCAAAACATGTTTGGCAGGGTCGCCACGAAATGGGAGACATTTAACTGACACGGTCAAGTGACTAAAACCTCACTCGTTTTGAATACATTTTCAATTTGTCATAATAGCTATTGCTGGGATTTATAGTTGTCAGGACAGCGGGAGGAGCAGTGTTGAGCATCTTGGAAGTACTGACGTCATACATGGGTAAAAGTAGGAGTGCACGATAAAAACAACTAGTTATGTGTTTTAATTTTCTGCGAATGACACCGTTGCTGGTATGTTTATCCATTCTGGTTATTCCATAAGGGTTTTCAGTTTCGATTATTTGAGTATTCGAGTTTCATTAAAGTTAATTTTTCTTTCATCCCTTTTTGTTTAGCTTTAATTTTCATTTTACTGGTTGAGCTGATTTTGTTTATTATGAGCTGTGCATTCTTGACTGGACCGCATTATATGAGTATGAGATTATACAAACAAACATTTTAGCCCAATCTCAGTCATGAACACATATAAAGAAAGCATTGTAATAAGCAGCTGTTCTCTTATTAATAGTATGACAGGCCCAGGGCCACTTCTTCCTTTCGCGGTGAATCAGCCCAGGCATCACATAAACACTGGTTTTGTTCGCCAACACGGAGGTTAAAGTAATCCCATGTTCACATGTTCATACTTCGCAGAGCTGCAAAAATAGGGATCCACGTTAACAGTCACCCAGGGCCACTACGTGACTGTGATTGGGACACTCACAAGTTCATTGACGCAGGCCCCAGCAGGCTGCCACAAATTTCTTTAAAAACTACCATGAAATCAACATGCTCTTGTTTATGCTCACAAAATCGTGTATTAACTCTTTCCAGTATGTATGATGTTTGTGATTGTGAAGTTTTGTTTTCATTTTTCTGAGAAGTGCCTTGAAAACAGAATGTCCTCTTTAATTCACTGATGTAAGTGATGAGCAAATGCTGCCGTCATCCCACAGTATGTCCGACAAGAGTGAGCTGAAGGCGGAGCTAGAGAGGAAGAAACAGCGCATCGCACAGATTCGAGAGGAGAAGAAGAGAAAAGAAGAGGAGAAGAAGAAGAAGGATGTTAGTCGCCTGAACAATAACACATATTAAGAGATTGGAAGTGCTCTTTGAGCTTGTCCTTGTCCTCTGCAGGGAGACTCAAAGCGTGCTGTGGAGGCAGGTGGCGAAGACTCGGACCTGGAGAAGAAGAGGAAGGAGGCCGAGGCTTTACTGCAGAGTGTTGGCATTACCCCTGACATACAACATGGTACACACACACACACACACACACACACACACACACACACACACACACACACACACACACACACACACACACACAGCAGCATGCACATCTTTTTTTTATTTGGTTTCACTGTCGTGGTACTTTGACTTGACATTAAGGCTGAACAATTTTCAAAAAGAGTCTAATTGCCATTTTTTCCCTCCTCAGTATTGCCATTGTGATGTAATCTGCAATTATTTTTCCTTTGTCTTCATGTAATGTATTTTTGAAACAAACACAAGCAATAAAAAAAATCTATAATATCAAATTGATTATATGGAAATGTTTTGGTCTTATAGTTCAGCTAACGCTAAAATACAGGCAAATGAACCATTAATTAATATGAAACACATCTAATTTATCTACCTCAATTTGAGCTGTTTAAACTGACTTATAGGCTTTTATGCAATCACGATGCCAACTTCACAAAATTAAACCAAACAAGTGTGATGTGAACGCCTCAGATGAAAACAGTAATGCAACCAAATCTGTGGCTTTTTCATTTCAACTTTACATGTTGTTATTCAGGCGGCCCGGTAGTCCAGTGGTTAGCACGTCGACTTCACAGTGCAGAGGTACCGGGTTCGATTCCAGCTCCGGCCTCCCTGTGTGGAATTTGCATGTTCTCCCCGGGCTTGCGTGGGTTTTCTCCGGGTGCTCCGGTTTCCTCCCACATTCCAAAGACATGCATGGTAGGCTGATTGAGCACTCTAAATTGTCCCTAGGTGTGAGTGTGGGCGTGGATGGTTGTTCGTCTCTGTGTGCCCTGCGATTGGCTGGCAACCGATTCAGGGTGTCCCCAGCCTACTGCCCGGAGACAGTTGGAATAGGCTCCAGCACCCCCCGCGACCCTAGTGAGGATCAAGCGGTTCGGAAAATGAATGAATGAATGAATGAATGTTGTTATTCATGCTATCGACTGCAGTTGACATGACAGCAGCACCCGTGGGCTCAGGTTGCAAACGTCATGTGACCAAACCCAGAAAACAGGCGAGCCATGACGTTCGCAAGCTCAGCCCATGGGCGCTGCTGTCATGTACAGGAGGGAGTACAGGACAAAATGCCCCCCCCCTGGAATGGGGAACATTTACTCACGCGTGAGATTAAATTCTTGTGGAAGAATGTAATCTCACGCGTGAGTAAATGTAAATTCTTTTTGTGAAGTTGGCATCGTGTAAATTCTTGTGGAAGAATGTAATCTCACGCGTGAGTAAATGTGCACGACACGTTAAAAAGACCAATGATGATTGATCACTTCAAGTGGATATGCTTCCAAATATTGAATAGCAAGAACCTGTTAATTTCATCCTTATTCCTTCTGACAATTGTACCGTGCCTTTAATATTGCATGGTACACTGTTAATGCTTAAGTCAAAGTATCACCGTACATATGACAGTATCTGGGATCACCTCTGATGGACCGCTTGATACGCTGAAGCTTGAACAAAGTCTAATGTTGCAGTTTGGCTAAATTGTGTTCACCCCTCTCACCTCGCACATTATCCGACTGCTTTGTGCATGATACCTAAGCCCACGTGTCATTTATGTTCATTCTCTCTTCTCTCCCGTATCTGTGTGTGTGTGTGTGTGTGTGTGTGCGCGTGTGTCGTTGGGTGGGCCCCCCCCCCCTGCTGCATGCTTGACTCATCCGCTCGCCACTGCTACTCCTACAAACCCCTCACTCTCCCACTCACTCCCACCACCCACCGGTCAAACAGCCACAGCTCAGCCCCTGAGGGTAGTAACAGAGGATACCTGTCTATTTCACTACCTAGTCCCCGCCCCCATGTCTCCCTCCAACAAATCAGTGGCCAGCGACGCGGGAAGCCAGGATTCCGGGGACGGAAACGCAGGACCAAGGTGCGTGCGCACATGCATGATGTGTATATTTGTGAGAAAGAGTGAGAGAAGCAGACACTTAATTCACTACATTCAACACTGTATTCAAGCAGAAGCCAAGTCCCCGAATTTCTTTGCAATAACATGTTCTCTTTATCGCCACTGATGAATGTCGTGCAATAGGAATTAGGCAAGTTAATCCACCCGGGAGCTGACGTTTTATGCAGCGCCCCCCCCTGCTGGGCTTGCTCACGTGTGACGTGCCCGCGGACACTTTGACGTCCATTTCAGCACAGCAGCTGATTAAACTATTGCAAATAACATTTTTGACTTGACTTCCGTTTGAAGGTAGTAATGCATACGGTATTAATAAAACAATATACTTTCTGTTATGTTTACATTGTTCAGCACCATAACGCAACTTCTCTCTGGTGTACAACTCTACAACCACGATGATGAACAAATGAAATTAACTTTCTGTTAATGCGATTTAAGACTGAGTGTTATTGTTTTTCTAAAGGCAGAAATGTTGACACAGTAGCTCATTATCATAGATTAGGGGAACCTCTTAATATTTGCTGCATTATTCACTGGTAAATGTGTTTCCTCCTGAAATTGGTGAATACAAATATCATTTATCTTATTATATAGTGCAGTAATTTATTGGAAATGGAAAAATTAGCGCTGGGGGAAAACTAGCCAGCGGAGTTAAGTCAACGACAAAAATTGCTCGATGCAAGAATATTTGTGGCAATCTGTAAACAATGTTTGGCCACTTCTGTGTTTCCACACAGACTTTTGTTGCTGAGGACGCTCTTTTCCGGCGACGAACTTTCATGCTGATTACTCGAGTAAATTGATGGAATAATCGCTTGAATAATCGATTCTAAAAAGATTAGTTGGTGACATCCCTCGGAAAAATAAAAGGCGGTTCATTAGTGAAAGAACCCATTTTGTATATACAGTATGATGAAGTACTTTTGGCTGAGTCATTTAATCATATATAATAATAATAATAATACCAAACTGCAAAGAAAATAATCCAATCTATTCTTCCCAAAACAATTTTGATGACACAATTGAGCAATTTCATCTACAAATAAGCTTGCACTGTCCATTTTGAAAATCAATGGCGGCCCCTGAGCACCAAAGTTTGCACACATCGCGCAGGAGCATGCTGTATGTGACAAATGCTGAGCCTTGACCTCTTTGCCTTTTCCGCGGCACGCTGATGTTTACTCGATTAACACGAGCTTCTTCTTCTTCTTCTCCCCTTTCTTCCTTACCTTCTTTTGACTCCTCCATCTTTAACTTGATCCCATCTCACCCTTGAGCCGTCTCCTTGTGCGATTGGTTCGTCCCACTGCTGTCCACGTGTCCGCTTTCTCCCGTCTCTCTGTCTCTTGCTAACTCTGGTCTGGTGGTTTGGCCCCTTAAGGACTTTGCATTGGGATCCTGACCCCTCTACTCTGCAACTCCACTCCGACTCTGAGCTGATGGGGTACTGCTCCTCCTCCCAACTCTTGTAGCTACCAGCCTTTAATTGGCTTCGCGAAAGTTTCAACTCACAAGTGTCCAAATATGTTTGAGTGTTAGTCATATGCCTGTTAGCCCTCATCACCATGTCTCCTGTCATCTCAAGTTTCCTCTAGCGCTGCATTCTTGCTCGTATGTTTATGTGCGCTGTGATGCCTCAATGCAGGCGAGGGGCTGTGAGGCTCGGCATGTCTAAAGTGACCCAAGTGGACATTGTCCCCAAAGAAATGGTCTCCTATTCAAAAGAAACCCAGACCCCCACTGAAGCTCACACAGATCAAAAAGCAGGTAAAGAAACACACTTTTTATTTTATTTTATTTTATTTTTAAAATAAATGACGTTCCCTCCCTCATAGAAGAGGTTCATAATTGGTGATCAATGCCACAAAATGACTCACAAGCATTTTTCCAAAATGTATCCTATTGGTCACTCCACACATGAAGGTGTTATTTTTACAAATGATTGACCAATCTCAAGTGTTGAAAGTGGCTTGATGATCAAGTGTTAAAGGGTGACTAAAAAGGCAGTTTTTGCCGTCTACTGAAACACTCGTTTCTTTTTGAGGGGCAAGGTTTCGGACCGACGGCAGCGATAATTGTGTCAACACAATTGCACCATCCTCACATCAGGCTCACGAATAATATTACCTAGCATACTAGCCTAAAACACAAACTACCCTGACATCACACAGAGGCAACCAAATCACCACACTCGCACTTTTCACAGACAACTATCAATGAATTAAATCAGGTGGCGCCAAAGTCAAAATGTTATCAAATAGATGAATTTTGGACTGTTTGAAGAAAGGTCCTGGAAACCAAAAATCGAAATTTGCAAATGCAGAACCACCCATATGTGGGAGGTGACAGTACTCTTTTAATTGTTTCATGGGTGTATTTTGTGTGTTCTACAGATGAGGATGAGGATGATGAGATAAGTGCGCCCCCACCAGCAGAGGATGCTCAGGAGGAGAAGGAAGACCAGGGCGACCAACATGAGGAAGGTTTGTAACATCACAACATCAGACAAAGTCAAATCAAGTCACGCTGTCTATGAGACACACCCTGAACTGGTTGCCAGACAATCACTGGGCACACATACACAAACAACCATTCGCGCTCACAACCACACCCAGGGGCAATTTGGAGCCTTCAATCAACCTACCATGCCTCTTTTTGGAATGTACCCTGGAGAAAACCCACACAGACATGGGGAGAACATGCAAACTTCACACAGGAATACCAGGACCTGAAATCAAACCCATGAGGCAGAGGTGCGAACCAGATGCTCACGTGCCACCATGAAAAATAATTTTGTGTGTGTGTGTGTGTGTGTGTGTGTGTGTGTGTGTGTGTGTGTGTGTGTGTCTATAGACACCCACAAGGAGCTGACAGAGGAAGAGAAGCTGCAGGTCCTGCACTCAGAGGACTTCCTGGCTTTTTTCGAACGAGGCAGCAGGATTTTGGAGCGGGCATTGTGCGAGCAGGTGGACATCTGCTTTGACTACAGTGGGCGAGATCTTGAGGACAAGGAAGGGTGAGTCCCATTCATGGGAAGAGGGAAAACAAAATGGGGAACGTAGATGAAATCCAGGACTAGCAACGCATACTGTCCTGTTCAGGGACTTGCAGGCGGGTGCCAAGCTGGTTCTGAGCAGACAGTTTGCAGATGAACGCTGGACCAAAAACAGAGTGGTCACCTGTCTGGACTGGTCTCCTCAGGTGGGTTTGGAACACAGGACTAAAATTTATTATTATTTTTATTATTATTATTATTATTATTATTATTATTATGTACCACTTTGATCACACTTGGCCAACCCAATGCACATAGAGTGATCCTTCGCTGTATCGTGCTTCATTTATCGCGGTTTCACATTTTTTTTCCCCAAAGTACCGGTACTGTATTTAAAAAAAAACCCACACAGAATGACTCGGAGGTTTTGTACATGACTGTATGCATGATTGGTTCCCGGTGCGACATGAAGTGGATTTATCCCGTGAGCTGATTGGCTGCGCATCTTCGTAGTCCTGCCCAGCACCTTCCCTCTTGACTCTCTGATCAGTGTCTCATCAGCTGATGACCCTCTGATCAGTGCTTCGTCACACTGTTGTGTTTGCTACATGCGCTGCAGAGAGAGTGAGTTAGTGAGTGAGTGAGAGAGACAGAGGGTGATTGGGCTTGTCTGAAAAAAGCACGTCTCTCTTCGCCTCCTCCTTCTCAATGCCAATTAATTGTCTTATCATAAGGCGGAGAAAAAAAAGTAGTGTGTTTCCGGTAACCCGACCGACCGAGAATTTCTACGTCGGAAAAAAACTTTACGGTCGGCATTTTTTTTCAAACAATCCTCTACATTTTTGTGTAGAAGGTTTACATTGGTGCAAACTCTCGCGATATTCAGGTTGAGCGCGTGCGTCGTTTGCCCTGTCGTCTGTCAACAACATTGAATCATGGCGGCAGCCGCAATCTCCGACGATAGTTTAAACCTCGTTTTGTGTGTTGCAGTCGCATGCTCGCAACCATAATATTAAGAAAATAGCATCCATTGATGTATCGAAAAAATTCAGCGAACTATTTGACGAACACCACGGGCGAGTAAAAACCGAGGGCGGAGGAGGGCGGAGGAGGGCGGAGGAGGGCGGAGGAGGGCGGAGGAGGGCGGAGGAGGGCGGAGGAGGGCGGAGGAGGGCGGAGGAGGGCGGAGGAGGGCGGAGGAGGGCGGAGGAGGCGGAGGAGGGCGGAGGAGGGCGGAGGCGGCGGCGCGCCCCGGCCCCCTGAGTCTGGAGCGGAGAGAAAACTAAATAGGTGGCGGCGGCGGGTAGGGGACGGTGTCGGGCGCGGGGTCGGTTGGTGCACGTCGCGCGGCCGGCCGCTCCCAGTCCTATTTTTGATAGGGGCGGGGTTAAAAAAACAAACTTTATCCGACCTACTGACCCTATGCTGAAATTTCATGTTACCGGAATCTTTTTAGTTTGGCCTAAACACATCGGCTGCGCGGTATAGGTGGCCAGGACCTAGCTGGAGGCTAACGGCTGCTACACTGTCAGAGTGTCAAGCGAGAGCCCCTCTCCCAACACAGCCTCACTCAGAAGGCAATGCTGATGAATGTTAAGGCGTAGAAAAAAATAGTAGTGTGTTTCCGGTAACATGAAATTTCGGCATAGGGTCGGTAGGTCGGACAAATGTTTTTATTTTTTTAAATATTTTTGCCACGCCCCCATCATAAATGTAAACAAAATAACCATGAAACATAAAAGAAGGAGACATTGAAACCCCCGCTCGCCGCCGAAGGAAAACAAACAAACAAACAAACAAAAAACTACGGCAAGCCTGAGGATTTCACGTAACAATAGTTACCGGTAGCGTGTCGTTTCCGTGGCGTCATTTTACGGTACCGAAACATAGTTTAACCATTAAAGTCACCGCACACGACTTGACTGTGTGATCAACACGATTTCACTGTGCCTCTGTGTGTTTGTGGTGTGTGGGTGTGTTTCTTCGAATTTACTTTCGTTTTGAGTGTTGGGGGGGACGCAACAGATAGGTGCGTATGCGGGTTGCTATTTTAGTCCGCAAATTGAGGAATCGCGCGGATGAAAGTTTGAGATGGCGGCGAAAAAAACTCACAAAGGTCTACTAATTACGTCATTTAAGAAATGGCAATGCCAGTCTGATTTTTCGTATGAATCGTCCGAAGGGCGTATCACTAAACTCACCTGTGACGTATGCACAAAACACGAGAGACGGACGACGCGAGGCACGATTACATGGCAAATTGGTCATTAGATTTGTAGGCTAATCGCTGTGAAAAATATTATGAAAAAGTATTGGTTATTCTATAATTTACTGGTTGTAGCATGGTAACTTTATGAATAAAATATTCGTCACAAGGTGTAGTAATGCTAGACTGCAACACACAAAGCGCGGTCTAAACTATTTTCGAGATCGCGACGCCGCCATGATTCAATGTTGTTGACACACGACGGCAAATGACGCGCATGCTCAACGTGAATATCGCGAGAGTTTGCACCGATGTAAACATCTTTCCTTTTATTATTTATAAGTTTGTCTGTGGTTTTATTGTTCTTGTTTTGATTGTAAAGCGTCCTTGAGTGTTTTGAAAGGCGCGTATAAATGAAATGTACTATTATTATTATTATTACACAAAAATGTAGAAGGTTTGGAAAAAATGCCGACCGGAACGTTTTTGTTCGAGGTAGAAATTCTCGGTCGGTCGGGTTACCGGAAACACACTACTTTTTTTTCTACGCCTAATGACTGTATAAGGTTTTAAAATTAAAGATTTAAATAAATATGTGTAACGCTGTCTTTGTCTCAAATATGTAAAGTATAAATACTGTTTGCATATTTTAAACATGCTGGTACTCACATACACTTAATGTATAAATAAAATTCCTAGGGGTGGGGGGGGTGGGGCAACCCTCCTTCGCGGTTTTTTCACTTGTCTGCGGGAGAGTCCCGGTCCCCATTAACCGCGATTAGTGAGGGATCACTGTATGTTCTAAAAATTGGTTTACAAAGTGATTTGTCAGTGAGCCGAAGTTCCCCCCCGCTGTACTTTTGCATTGGGGCACTTTTAAGTCGGGGTATTTGTATACTTTGCTGTGAATGACGCTTACCTAATGAGCTGACTGCGTTTTATCAGTACCCAGAGCTGCTTGTGGCCTCCTACAACAACAACGAGGACTCTCCCCATGAGCCTGATGGAGTAGCGCTGGTCTGGAACTTGAAATACAAGAAGAACACCCCGGAGTACATCTTCCACTGCCAGGTTAGAGGGAGTTCACATTCTGCTAACAGCATCGAATGAACAATGCAGAGTACATCTTGTAATGTTGACCGTATTTTTTCAAGAAAATCCAGTAAGGGTATATTATGATCTTAAAGACAGTTTCAAAGAGGAAAGAAGTCCCAAAATATCCAAATGAGATCATACAGGCCGAAATTCATAGCTGTCCTCCAAGTGGACTCCTTGATATTATTGTGGTCGAATGAGCTGCACTTCTTCCAAGTACAAATGGGATTTATTTTTCACGAGACAGTTTTGACTTTGACTTTTGAGATCTGCACAATAAATGTAGGATCTGAAGGGCTTTTGAAGTGCAAATGATATGCTGTTCAGAAAATGTCCCAAACAGGGCTGCCCCTATTCACATTGCTATTGTAATAATATACCTTTTGGTTTTAAGAAGAAAAAGTAGGCTAACCCGGAGATGTCGTCTTTATCTGACATGTCACAATCATATCAGAACTTCCAGTTGGCTTGTTTTATTGGATGGTCCTCATTTGCTGTGACGGCCATTTTGAAACGATACAACATAGTCATTTATTGCAAATTGTTGTGCGTCATCACCATTTGAAGCACCCTTGACCGAAATATATTCGACATGAAGCTTGACTGTTTTGTGTGCCTTTCTTTAGTCAGAGGTGATGTCAGCCGGCTTTGCCAAGTTCCACCCCAACCTAGTTGTTGGCGGCACCTACTCGGGACAGATTGTCTTATGGGACAACCGCAGCAACAAGCGAACCCCGGTCCAGAGGACCCCGCTGTCTGCCGCTGCACACACTGTAATGCCCCGTCTGCGTCGCTCCACCTCCCACCAACATCGACGCGCGCTCGCTATACTTGGTTCTTGTTGTGCCGCAGCATCCCGTTTACTGCGTGAATGTGGTGGGAACCCAGAATGCCAACAACTTGATCAGCATCTCCACAGACGGCAAGATGTGCTCATGGAGCCTGGACATGTTGTCCCAGCCGCAGGTATGAGCATCGCTTGTCCTTGTTGAAAGCCACATAAGACGATTTGTTGGGAAGAGTCTTTTGGTATGTGTGTGTGTGTGTGTGTGTGTGTGTGTGTGTGTGTGTGTGTGTGTGTGTGTGTGTGTGTGTGTGTGTGTGTGTGTGTGTGTGTGTGTGTGTGTGTGTGTGTGTGTGTGTGTGTGTGTGTGTGTGTGTGTGTGTGTGTGTGTGTGTGTGTGTGTGTGTGTGTGTGTGTCCCACCAACAGGACAGTCTGGAGCTGGTGTTCAAGCAGAGCAAGGCAGTAGCTGTCACCTCCATGGCCTTCCCGCTCGGCGACGTCAACAACTTTGTCGTGGGCAGCGAGGATGGGTCCGTCTACACCGCCTGTCGGCACGGGAGGTGTGTGCTCATCATGCAGCGCTTCCAACAAAGGAGCGCAGCAAAGTTAATGGCTTGCTGGCAGTGTGGATAGTGTGGTGGACGGAAGCACTGTGCTACATTCCCAACGTTAAGTCTATTCTTTGTTCCTTGCTATTGTATATTCATTTTTTGCCAACAGTATTCTCTTCATTTCATCTTTCTTGGCTGCACTGCTTCCACCTTGTACACGTGTGTGTGCGTGTGTGTGTGCGTGTGCGTGCGCGCGTGTGTGTGTGTGTGTGTGTTGAGAGCAACTGGCTGAAACATTAGTCCAAGGATGTTTATATAGAGGGAATATGGAAGCTTGTGGACAGATGGAAAAAGTGTGTGACTGTGCTTGAAGACTACAGTGCTTGAAAATGTTCCAAAAAGTAAGCTTCTATCTGTATTTGAAATCCTTATACCGAAAAATTCACCTGAATTATTAAATGACCCTTGTATAATCGCACCGACATATTAGAGGAGGGCAGCCTGGTGGCCCAGTGGTTAGCGCATCGACCTCACAGTGCAGAGGTGCAGGGTTCGATTCCGGCTCCGACCTCCCTGTCTGGAGTTTGCATGTTCTTCCCGTGCCTGCGTGGGTTTTCTCCGGGTACTCCAGTTTCCTCCTACATTCCAAAAACATGCATGGCAGGCTGATTGAACACTCTAAATTGTCCCTCGGTGTGAGCGTGGATGGTTGTTCATCGTGCGATTAGCTGGCAACCGGTTCAGAGTGTCCCCCGCCTACTGCCCGAAGACAGCTGGGATAGGCTCCAGCAAGCCCCGCGACCCCTGTGGAATGAAGCGGATCAGAAAGTGGATGAATGAAAGTCCCCACTGAGGGCCAAGGCACCAAAATGCACGGGCTGCCACTGTCTTTCCCACCAGGCTGATTCTGTTGTTTTGCGTTTGCCTTTCAGTAAGGCGGGCATCACTGAGGTATTCGAGGGCCACCACGGCCCCGTGACGGGTTTGAGCTGTCATACCGCAGCAGGACCTGTGGACTTCTCTCACCTCTTCATCTCCTCTTCGTTCGACTGGACTGTCAAACTGTGGAGCACCAAGGTGACTTAATGGCAGTTATCTTCAATCCTGTACCTGGATGGCTGCTGTCTTGGCTGCTTTCCATCTCTCCCTGCTGCAAAACTGACCTGATTCAAATGATCCGCAAGATCGTAATCCAGCATCTGCAGACCTCGCTGATTTAGCGATCATTTGTGTTGCTGTTTTAGCGGTCGGATGTGTTGCAGCAGGTGGACATATAAAACAGGCAGGACGATGGCCCTCCAGACTTAGAGTGTGCATTTCCAAATAGCAGTCAGGATATGACTTTTTGTTGTTGTTGGATTTTTTTCCTCATTCTTGCCAATCAATTTCCTCCACGTAGAGCACCCGCCCGCTGTACTCCTTCGAGGACAGTTGCGACTACGTGTACGATGCCATGTGGTCTCCGACGCACCCTTCACTCTTCGCATGCGTGGACCTCGCCGGACGTCTAGACTTGTGGAACCTCAACAGTGACACAGAGGTACGCCCACAAGAGGAGGACTCGGTGGAACTGATCGGAACATTCCGTTTTTAAGGTGGGGGGAGGCTTTGGGTGGTCTTCTCACAGTAGCACCGCTTATTATTCACCAGGTTCCCACTGCCAGCGTGTATGTGGAAGGGGCTCCAGCGCTGAACCGAGTGCGATGGGCTCACACCGGAAAAGAGATCGCCACCGGAGACTCTGAGGGACAAGTGCAGGTGTACGATGTGGGCGAGGTGAGCGAAAGCAGTCACTAAATGAGCACATTCCAAATGTGGTTTGTTCTCCATGAGACGTTCGCAAGCTGAGCTGTCATTGGTCCTTACCTGAGCCCCTGAGGGAGTGACAAAATCGACCCCCCCCGAAATGGACAAAAGCGGGTGGATTGTGTTCATATTCATATTCCACAAATGCAATATTAATCAGAATACCCTTTGTACACTATTGGGGCTGCATAGAACATATCCCAAAGAAAATTTGGGGTTTGACTTCCTTCCCCTTTAAGCACAGCAGCAAAGTTGGTTAGTTGATCACCTCTGCCGTTGGCAGCTGCTTTTCATCGTCTTTCATCTTTTCTTCAGCAAATCTGCGTGCCCAAGGCTGACGAGTGGACGCGCTTCGTCAGGACTCTGGCCGACATCAATGAGAACAGAGACGAAGCCGAGGAGCTCACCAATGTTTGATGACGCAAGCGCTCTTCTTTTCATACACTACATCCCGAAATCACACGAGCGGAGCTTTGCCCTCCGACTTATCCTCTAACCACTTTTCGAGATCCCGACTCGGCCTGGAGATGTGTGCAGTGTTAGATTTGAATAGACCAATGTTGAGATTTGTAGATATTGTTACATTTTGAGTGCATTTTAGGTTGTCCGAAGTCTCTGGCAGCAGTACGAGAGCAGTATGGCAAACTGTAACACTAAATACTGTAATCTAAATCGGAACTTTTAACATTCGAAGCTCTATGCTAATATGCAACCCTTTGTAGTTGCATCGTCATACTCCCAATTTCATGCTTATTTTATTGTCTTCGCCAAGACAAGTTTTACTATTTCCACAACACCCTTGTGCACATGGTGGGAATGTGTCAGGCAAATAATGAAAAAAGGATGCACCTGACCCGATCAGCACAAATTGGACACACTATTTCCCTGCAGCCTGTGCAAAAGTGTGTTACATTTTAAACACTTTAATATTTATTCTGCTGCTTGCACTTATTTAAAATATGGTATGTTTTCTTTCAAATGCTGCTTTGTACTTAAAGCCTACGTAGCACACATATTAGCACTTGAAGCTTTTTTAACCTTTAAAGCAATCCAGGCTTCAGCGTTTAACTGTGTGCCATGCGGTGCTTAAGAATAGTATTCACATTTTTAAGATCAAAGTGGATTTTGTTGCTGAAGGTATAATCCACAGGTCCTTTTTGTAGCCACTTTACCGTCCAAACCTTTCCTTCTGTCTGTGTAACAGTCTAACTAGTCTTTATCAAAATGTTTCTCATTGTCATGAACAATGGTTTGAGACCTTGTTAATTAAAAAACAATGACGCAAATGTGACTGCCTGGATATTGTTTCTCAGTGCAAACAACTACCTGTTGGACTAAAATGTGTGTAAATAAAGCCTCCAGCGGATGGAATACAGTATATACCACTGGGACGTTGGCAGGGCTTCTCCACATTGCAACGAGGCGCTCTGAAGCTAGCTAGCTAACTGCACATTGCAATTCCATTGGATAACCATTGTTGAGAACAAAGGCACTACTGTACAAGTTCTTACGTACAGACTGGGGGTGGGGGGTGTTCACTGGGCCCCGATATAGCCACCTCCTAAAAAAGTAAAATTTGAAAATTGGTGAAAAATATTTCAATGCAATATTTCCACAACTGGGTTTGATGTAGTTGTTTGCCGGTCTGCGCGTTTTCAGCAATTACGGTAGTCAACAAATATTTCAGAGATTTATTATTATTTTTTTAATCAGATGCGAGTCAATTTATTAGCAACTTCTAGATTTTTATCTGAATCTGTCTTTGTCACTTCAGGTTTCAATAACAGAAATATAACAATGTAATATATTTCACATTTTCTAATTAAGGGTTAAGTGCAGCAACAGGTGGATTTTTTTTTCCCTGTAATGTCATAGCTATAAATTGGTAAAATACATGTTAAAACTGTTAACGTTTTTAGGTCTGAAAACAGTCAACATTTTTAAAATCAACATCAGATACGTTAAAGTCCCTAACCTTTTTTGCCCCACAAACCGGTTGAATGTCAGACAATATTTTCAGGGCCTTTAAGGCCGGATAAAGACAATAATATATGACCTGCATGGAAACTGTGGGATTTTCTAAACAAAAATAAACACAAAACAAAAATAAAAACAAATCATGACAAGAGGAATGTCCTATCTGACCGGAACGCCCTGGTTGCGAAGACATGCCTTCAAAATAAGATATGTGGCAAACACAAAGTGCATGAAAAATACTGTCAAATGTTGCCTCAGCAACGTGCAGCTGTCTGGAAGTGAACCGATCCGGCTCCCCTTGCCGTTTTGCATTTTTTTGTAGGGCCAAGAGTGGCGCGGACTACAAGCACGAGCTGAAAACAAATCACCACGCACATGAGCGATGTCCGGAAATTAACGGTTGCCGCCCGCTTGGTCCCGCTGTCACTGCGCAAAGTAAAAGAAGGCCCGGATTGCAGGGATTTGTAAGTAAAGACCTCAAAATACATCGCCAGGTCGCTCGCGCTGTCAAACTTCGCCGCGGCAACACACAACTGTCGGGAACTGAACTGATCTCGTCCCCTTGCCGTTTTGCATTTTTTGTAGGACCAAGAGTGGCGCGGATTAAATAAGCGCTGAAAAAAAATCAACGCGCACACGTCCGGAAATTAACGGTTGCCGCCCGCTTGGACCCGCTGTCGCTCCGTAAAGCGACGAAGGCCCGGGGTGCCGCGATTTTCAAGCAAAGGCCTTCAAATCCTGGCCGCGTCGCTCGCGCTGTCAAACATTGCCGCGGCAACACGCAACTGTCTGGAAGTGAACCGATCCGATCACTTGCGGTTGCCGAAATTGCGCCGTTATCACAGGGCTAACAGTGGCGTGGATTACAAGCAACCACTGAAAAAAATCACAGCGCACACGCACAATGTCCGGAAATCAATTGTAACTGTTTTTGTTCAGGAATTTTTAAAAATCCATCAAATGTCAAAAAATGATCTTCACAGGGCTGCCTTCATGTGTTACTGCTGATTTTTCGAGGTACATAAGATCTAACATGATCATCTTTAAGAGTTTTGCTATGACAAACTGTGACTAACTGACAGCAGTGATCAACTTTTCAGGGTAAGGCGTAGAAAAAAAAGTTGTGTGTTTCCGGTAACCCGACCGACCGAGAATTTCTACCTCAAAGAAAAACTTTACGGTCGGCATTTTTTTCAAACCTTCTACATTTTTGTGTAATAATAATAATAGTACATTTCATTTATAAGCGCCTTTCAAAACACTTAAGGACGCTTTACAATCAAAACAAGAACAATAAAACCACAGCCAAAATTATAAATAATAAAAGGAAAGATGAATTTAGAGTTTACATTGGTGCAAACTCTCGCGATATTCACGTTGCGTCGTTTGCCCTGTCGTCTGTCAACAACATTGAATCATGGCGGCGGCCACGATCTCCGACAACAGTTCAAACCGTGTTTTGTGTGTTGCAGTCGCATGCTCGCACCATAATATTAAGAAAATAGCATCCACTGCTGTATCGAAAAGATTCAACGAGGCGACGGGCGACGTTCGACGGCGCCGCGGGAGAGGCGGGGCGGGCGTGGCGGTGGGACGGGCGGGGTGGTGGTACGGCGCGCCGTCGTCTACTCTACCCCCGCCACGAACACCCAGCGCCGCCCCGCGGACCGACCCGCGAGGCCGGCGGCGGCGGGCGCACCCGGCCTCGAGCCGGAGCGAGAGCGAAACCCAAATAGGCGGCGGAGGCGTCGCGGGGAGGGGACGGTGTCGGCGCGGGTCGGTCGGTGCGCTTCGCGCTACCTCCGCGTCCCGCCCGTCCCCGTCACTACCCGGTTAAGAAATACAGCAAGATGGGCGGCCCGCTAGTCCAGTGGTTAGCACGTCGACTTCACAGTGCAGAGGCTTCACGGGTTCGATTCCAGCTCCGGCCTCCCTGTGTGGAGTTTGCATGTTCTCCCCGGGCTTGCGTGGGTTTTCTCCGGGTGCTCCGGTTTCCTCCCACATTCCAAAAACATTCATAGCAGGCTGACTGAGCACTCTAAATTGTCCCTTGGTGTGAGTGTGGGCGTGGTTGGTTGTTCGTTTCTGTGTGCCCTGCGATTGGCTGGCAACCAATTCAGGCTGTCCCCCGCCTACTGCCCGGAGACAGCTGGGATAGGCTCCAGCATGCCCCGCGACCCTAGTGAGGACAAGCGGTTCGGAAGATGAATGAATGAATGAATGAAATACAGCAAGATGGTATTCTTTCATCAGGTTGCAATGACAAACTCTGACCAGCAGACGGCAGTGATCGACTATTGCCTTGCACGTCCACTGGGGCTGTTCTCGCATTTGAGAGCGAAGAAGAGCCAAACACAAGGTGGAAACAGTGAAGAACGACCCTTGTGAATTAACTGCAATGTTTTTTCATGTTCGGAAATGAAAGAAATCCATCAGTTTTCACAAAATTATCTTCACATTTTGCGTTCCTGATTATTTGTCGAGGGTGGTGAAGAACAGCGGTGAAGAACGACCGTTGCGAATTCATCGGAACGTTGTTTGTGCTCAGAAATGTTATTAAAATCCATCAAATGTCACAAAATGATCTTCACAGGGCAACCTTCATGTGTTACTGCTGATTTTTCTGCTGAAATAAGAACTAATATATTTAATATCCAGAGGATTGCAATGACAAACTGTGACCACCATAGGGCAGTGATTGACTTTTCAGGGAAAGAAATAAAGGAAGATGGTGTTCTTTTAGGAGGTTGTAATGACAAACTATGATCATAAAGGTCAGTGATGGATTTTATTGTGCGCGTCCCGCCGGGGTCTTCTCGCATTTGAGAGCGAAGATCCAAACAAGGTGGAAACAGTGGTGAAGAGCGACCTTTGTGAATTAATAGCATTGTTTCTGGGATTCAGAAATTTAAAAAATGACTGTTGTGAACTAATTGTCACGTTTTTTTGTGTTCTGCAATCAAAAAAATCCACCAAATGTTACCAAATTATCTTCACGGGGGGCATTTTGTGCTCCTGCTGATTTGTCGATTGTCATCAAAAATCGTGCGGTATTCTTCAATGATGTTGCAATGACAAACTATGACCAGCAGAGAGCAGTGATGGACTTCTGCCGTGCACGTCCCAATGGGCCTCTCGCAACTGAGAGCAAAGAAGGTCCATACACCAGGTGGAAACAGTGGGGAAGAACGACCTCTGTGAATTAATTGTAATTATGTTTTTGTTCAGAATTTTTAAGAAATCTGTCAAATGTCACAGGGTGGCCATTTTGTGTTCCTGATGATTTTTCGAGGGTAATAGCAAATACAGTCAAACCTCGGTTTTCGTGAATGAATCATGCTAAAAACCTTACGCTAACTGGAGCGCTAATGAGAGAGAAGCGCTCCAGTTAGCGTCAGGTTTTTAGCCTTCGAGAGCTAACTATGGCCATCGAGGACTACGAAGCGTCCCGTGGCTGGCTTTAAAAGTTCATTGCATGACATTAGCTGAGCAACGCTGTCTTGGGTGGCGATCGAGGGGAGGTCGAGTTAGAGACAGTGAGATGGTGGAAAGAAAAGCCACCGGGTCCAGGAAGTATTTGTTATTGTTAGATTCAGACGCAGCATGAACGTTGCATTGCTAAAATGGCTACAAAACGGACCTTTGGATGTCAAGCAGCTAAGAAGAGCTCTGATGCTGGAAGAGGTGACAGTGACTAACTGACGAGCAGAGGGCAACTATCGGCGCTTGCTGTGCACGGCCAAAGAGGGCTCTCGCATTTCAGAGCAAAGAAGAGCCATACACAATGTGGAAACAGTTGAAGAACGACCGTTGTGAATTAATTGTCACGTTTTTTGCGTTCAGACATTCTTTTAAAAATCCATAAAATGTCACAGAATTATCTTCACTGGGTGGCCATTTGGTCGTCTTGCTAATTTTTCGATGGCAGTAAGAAATGTTATTTTTAAGAATGTTGCAATGACAAACTATAGGGCCGTTCACACGGGCAGATTTATTTTGGACCTACTCCGAAACTGCTCCCCTTGAGCGTTCATACGTGCAACTTTGTTACAGCTTAGCGCCCGAAAACAGCTTGTTTCGGATCAAATTTAATCCACCTCAGGGAGGTGGTTTAAAAATTTGCTCCGGAACAAATGCTCGTTTGCGAAGCAGCACCGATGCAAATGTGCACGTATGAACGCAACTGGGTTAAATTTGCTCCAGAGCAAATGCTCGCTGATGGGAGTGGCCTCGCTACGCGTCAGAGGAGTCCATCCGGGTACTTGCCAACATGCATCCTGGGTATTTTGCGCTTCAAAACATGGCGGGTCTTTTCGCTCTCTCCTGCGGCGTCTGATTATCGACCACATCGTTGATTTCTCCAGAGAAGAAGCCATTTTGTCACAAAGAAGGAGGGGAAATGGTACTTCCTTTTCCCCGCCTTCTTTCTTTACGCATGCGCATGTTTTACTTCCGCATTCCTGTCGTTTTGTTCCGCAACAGGAACTGCCCGTGTGAAAGCAAGTGGAGCTGCGTCGATGCTGCTCTCGTGCTGTTACGCTCAGCGGCTTTGTACGTGTGAACGCTCCACAAAATTTTTTCCGGTGCAAAATTATATCGCAACAAAATACTCCGGTGCAGCGCCGAAATAAATCTGCCCGTGTGAACAGGGCTTTGGACCAGAAAAGGGAATAGACGGACTTCTACCGTGCACGACCCAATGGGGCTCTTTTCGCAATTGAGAGCAAAGAAGATCCAAAAACAAGATGGAAATACAGGTAGTGGGGAAGAACGACCGTTGTGAATGAATAGTAATGTTTTTTGTTTTCAGAAATGGAAAAAAATCCATCAATTGTCACAAAATTATCTTTACAAGCTGATTTTTCGAGGGTAATAAATAATATGGTCATCTTTCAAAAGGGTGAAGTGAAAAAATTTGACCACAAAAGGGCAGTAATCGACTTTTGCCTTGCATATGGGGCCTTTCTCACAACTGACAGTGAAGAAGATCCGAAAACAAGGTGGAAACAGTGGTGAAAAATGACCGCTGTGAACTAATTGTAACGTTTTTTTGTGTTCTGAAAAAAAAATATCCACCAAATTTCACACAATTATCTTCACAGGGGGGCCATTTTGTGTTCCTGTTGATTTTTCGATTGTCATCAGAAATCGTGTGGTATTCTTCAAGGATGTTGCGATGACATTCTGCTGACTCGTTTGCAGCACTTGGTGGGCATTGGCGGTAGTGCTCTTGAGTGGTTTAGGTCCTATTTAATAATAATAAGAATACATTTTATTTATAAGCGCCTTTCAAGACACCCAAGGACACTTTACAATAGCTGACAGAACCTTTTGTGTCACCCTTGGCTACTCTGAGTCACGCACTGCACCCCTGTCATGTGGTGTTCCACAGGGCTCAATACTGGGGCCTCTGCTGTTCTCGCTGTATCTGCTCCCATTGGGTTCCATCTTAAGGAAACATGGTATTCCCTTCCACTGCTATGCAGATGACTGCCAGATCTATGTCCCACTGAGCAAAAAAGACGCCTTCTCATTAAAGCCACTCTTGTCCTGCCTGGAAGAAATAAAAACCTGGATGGCACAAAATTTCTTGAAATTCAATGAAAAGAAGACAGAGGTGATACTATTTGGTCCCAGTGGCCCTTGTACATCCCATCCTGTAGACCTGGGCCCCCTGTCTCCTTATCTTATGTCAACAGTCTCAAACTTGGGCCTTAAACTGGACAGTGATTTCAAATTTCATCGGCAAATTGGTGCCGTTGTTAAATCCAGCTTCTTTCACCTTAGACAGCTGGCCAAAGTAAAACCTCTCCTCTCTCATGAACACTTTGAGACAGTAATTCACGCCTTTGTCACATCCCGGCTCGATTACTGCAATGCCCTTTACTTTGGAGTCAGCCAGTCCTCCATTAAGCGCCTTCAGCTGGTCCAGAATGCCGCTGCTCGCCTCTTGACTGGTACTCGTAAGAGGGAGCACATAACTCCTACTCTGGCATCCCTTCACTGGCTCCCCATACATTTTAGAGTTATTTTCAAGATCCTCTTATTTGTTTTCAAATCTCTAAATGACCTCGCGCCACCTTACCTCTCTGAACTCATCCGCCCCTACACACCTGCGGACCAGACATTAGAAGTACCAAGAACTAAACTGAGGCTTAGAGGGGATCGAGCCTTTTCTGTTGCTGGTCCCTCTCTCTGGAATGACCTCCCACCGAACATTCGTCAAGCCTCCTCACTGCCCATCTTCAAAACCCTCCTCAAAACTCACTTGTATTCTCTGGCCTTCGACTCAGCATGACTTAGATTTGTTCTTGGTTTTACTGTTTGGTGCTTTCTACCGTCTTTATTACCGATTTGTTTTACTGTTTATTGTATATGATAAATTGCTCCATGTACAGCACTTTGTATGCAGCGATGGCTGTTTGAAAGTGCTCTATAAATACAGTTGACTTGACTTGACTTGACAAACTATTACCAGCAGGGGGCAGTCGTCGACTTTTGCCTTGCACGTCCAAGTGGAGCTCTCTTGTCAGGTATTGAGAAATAAAATGGTATTCTTTCAGAAGGTGACAGTGAGTAACTCTGATGAGCAGAGGGAAGCTATCGGCGCTTGCTGTGCATGGCCAAAGAGGGCTCACAAAATACCCAGCTTGTGAAGATAATATTGTGGCAACTGATGGATTTTTTCCATTTCTGAAAACAAAAAACATTGCTATTCATTCACAACGGCCGTTCTTTCCCACTGTTTCCACATTGTTTTGGATCTTCTTCGCTATCAATTGCGAGTAGAGCCCTATTGGGACATGCACGGTAGAAGTTTGTCTATTCCCTCTTCCAGTCATAGTTTGTCTTTGCAACCTGATGAAAGAATACCGTATTTTCCGCACGAAAAGATGCACTGGATTATGAGGCGCACCTTCAAGGAATGGCTATTTCGTAATTTTTTTTCATATACTAGACGCTTCGCACTAAAAGGCGCAATCTACAATGCGTCCACTCGATGGTGCTACGTTCTTTCCATTCAACTCGAGAGGCGTCGTTCAACTTGAGAGGCATTCATGACCGCCTCTGAAAAATGTAAATTAACTATTACTGTACTTAAATGAAACTATGAAAATTGAAAATAATGCATCAAAACAGAAAATTAAGCGAGGAAATCACAAAATAAATTCTATATCCCCCCCTACAGAATTTATTCTATATCCCCCCTACTGAATTTATTTTGTGATTTCCTCGCTTGATTTTCTTCGTGGTTTCATTGAAGTAAGAATTAATTTACGTTTTTCGTCGGCGGCCATGAACGCCTCTCGAGTGGAACGGAAGAAAGCACGGAGACGGACAAAGACGTACAGTACCTGTACTTGTTGAGACTGTGAAAACCATTAATAAAGTCTGCGTTTAAAAAAATGTCCCTCGAAAAATCAGCAGTTACACATTAAGGCAACCCTGTGAAGATCATTTTGTGACATTTTATGGAATTTTTAAAATTTCTGAACGAAAACATAATGACAATGAATTCACAACGGTGGTTCTTCCCCGCTGTTTCCACCTTCTTCACTCTCATTTGCGAGAGCCCAATTGGGACGTGCGCAGCAAGCGATGATAGCTTCCCTCTGCTCGTCAGAGTTAGTCAATGTTACCTTCTGAAAGAATTCCATTTTATTTCTGAAAACCTGACAAGAGAGCCCCAATTGGACGTGCAAGGCAAAAGTCGATGACTGACTTCTGCTGGTCATAGTTTTTCATTGCAACCTGATGAAAGAATACCATCTTCCTGTACAGTGAAACTCCTCTACAACGAAATCATGTTTGCAGCAAGACATTTTTCACAACAGGGGGTTTTTCACTGTAGCAAATTTGAACTCAGATGTAAGCACACACACACACACACACACACACACAAATGTATGCGTACACGCACACACAAAGTATGTGTACTCAATTTTTATTCCAATAGTGCATTAGTATGAGCACACACTTATTTGAGAATTTATATTGTCAGTGTAGAAAGAAAAAAAAAGGGAAAGAAATTACGAAATTTACGATCAGCATTCACTTTCACTTACACCAATTTCTGCAAGCAAGCGTAAAAACAGCAACCACGCGACCTTCCGAAACTGACCGGTTGCGGCAGGCATGGACTAGTGGATGATTAAAAAAAAAAAAAAATCAGTTCTTCATTGGCAGGTCTTCTTTACATTTGCTGATGTCTCTGGAGAAAGACAAACCGAATAGATGGAAACAAGCAGGCGCTGAAGACAACACTGCGCACACACGAGATGTCCAGAAATTAACGGTTGCCGCTCTCTTGGACCCGCTGTCGCTGCGCGACGCGAGCAAGGCTGGGACTGCCGCGATTTGCAAGCAAAGCCCTGAAAAACCTTGCCAGGTCACTCTCACTGTCAAACGTCACGGGGGCAACGCGCAACTGTCAGGAAGTGAACCGATCCGGTCCCCTTGCCGTTTTGCATTTTTTGCTGGGCCAAGATTGAGCAACCGCTGAAATAAATCACCGCGCACACTCACGATGTCAGGAAATTAACGGTTACCGCCCGCTTGGACCGGCTGTCCCTGAGCAAGGCCTGAAAAACCTCGCCGTGTCGTTCCCGTTGACTCAGTATTGCCGCATATTGTGCAGAGTGAGCTTGGTACGTGGGAATCTCCCGTTGAGATAAAGCTGTATATTAAGTAGGAAATCCTGACACTGTCTATTAAATGTCGCCTTCTTTTTCTTGAAAGCAGTAGGTTCCTCTTCTGTCTCCTGGCTGGGCCTTTTCCCCTTCCCAAAGAAACCTTCCAAAGACGTTTGTTTTTAGTCGTTTTGCTAGCTCCTGGGTTTCTTAGCTGTAACCTATCACGTGACTGAGAAGCGCGCCTTGACCTGTGTCAAGAGTAACATACTGTGGACGGATGTTACGGAGGATCCGGTAATTTTTAAAATAAAACATTGGGATTCTGAAATAAATGAAACAGAAGTCATGCAAGTTATTTATTCAGAGATGAAAGTAGACTTCCCTGAAAATTCTGGAAAAATATATATATGTACACACACATACCTGGCCGAACACGCATGAATTAGTTTACACAAAACGCGATTCGACATTCATTGATTAATCTTCCTTTTGTGTGCACACGTGCACTCTTTGTGGCTTTCGTTCTGCTGTGCATGCGTCAGCGCGAACATGTATGCAAGCGCGTCTTTTGATTTCAACCAATCAGCGCCGACGCAACGACGTCACACACGACAACAGCGAAGCTAAACTAACCGAGACGACACTCTGAGTCGGACGGACACGTTTTTCTGCCGATCTGAGTGTTTCCCTTTTTGTCCAAATATATTTTTTATGACAACAACCGTCTTGTCCACGGCGTCTTTTATTCGTTCCATGGGGCTTTAGCAAGTGTGTTTATAAAGAGACGAAAATCTCTTTACTGTTACTGTACTAGTTTTAGTGCCTCAACATGGCTATGCTCGTGAAAGCAAAACTACGAACTCAAACGCGTGTTCGTTCAATGTTGTCAACTAATATCCGGATTAATTTTAGGCAATTTTTTCCTCAATTCCCTGGAGAATTTTTCATTAAAATTTGAAAATCCAGAGTACTTTCATCTCTTTCTGTGCGGCCTAGTACCAAATAACTCATGGACCGGTGCCGGGCCGCGGCCCGGGGGTTGGGGACCAGTGTGTTCAAGGACACATAAGGCCATGTCTCATTAAAATTTGCAGGTGACCAGTGTTATCTTCAAAAATTTATATACAACATTTTTGAAAACAAATCTCAACTTTGTCTTTAGGGTCAGCTCTTCTCCCACATCGATGACATACGTCACTCTTTGAAGGATTATTGTAATGTACTTCGGAATTATGGTGATGTGCTTAAAGGTCTCAGCTGCAGCATTGATTCACTACTCGTGAAAAGAACGTTTACGGTCTCCAGCACCTGACTCATCAGCAAAGCTTGCTTCTGCTGTCAAACTTTTTTTTAGGACTCACAAGAAGAAACACATGCATTTTTGGAATGCCTCTAAAAGATGAACAGTATTTCAAGTATTTAACATTCTTTACATGTTTGCGGTCACATCCTAATAAAGGAGAGGCCCCATTTGAATGCACATATTGCAAGCACACATGATGGCTGAGAACTCAAATCTGGAAATGAATCGTACTGCTCTGGATTAGACTTTAAAGGAATAAAACTCCAACGTCCGTTTTTTGTATAATTAAAACCACATGGATGATTTATTTGACTAAAATGACTATTTATAAGCACATCATTCAATAATACCTAATTTCATGAATACAGAGGTCTGTACACCAGTAAGCATAACTTTCTTTCCGTAACATTACAATAAGCACACCATGCATCAGTGGATGTCGCCTCGTAACAGTTTTGTCTCGGCAGTTTTGTACAGTACTTCATTACGCATACTGCATCTTACGCCGTCCTATGCATATGACGTTTACAATATGTACAGTTTTCATTCTCCTGTGAGTGTGGACTCACACGCGACTAGGGTTGCAAAATTCTGCACATTTTCAAAGGTTGAAACTTGACATGGGGGGAAGCCAGGAATTTACAAAATTTCAGGTTGGCTCTTGATATGGAATTTGACTTGAGTTGGGGAACCCCAACTTTTCTATTATAATTTGCCAATGTCCTATAGCTAAAAATTCCCATGGAAATTACCCAGAAACTATGCCCCGACCATTGCAACCCTACACACATCACACTGCTTACCAAGTTAATCACTTTCTATACCCCAGCCTTACTCACAAAGAGTATCAGATGAAAAGAAACAGCAAAAATCATAGCTACTCAGAATAGTGCGTAAGGCGGTCTCCTAGGAATTCTGGAGTGCGCGATGACGATCCCACAAGTCAACACAGTGCTGAAGTCTGCAAGGTGACAAATTGCTGCTCCACGATTGGCTGAGGGATGGGGCCACACCATGTTGACAGATACGCTGCCGTTCTTGAATCTACGGCCCACCCCCACCCCGGTGATTTGGGGTACACTGAAATTGAGGCAGCGTTTTTTAAATTGTTGTAAAATATCTTCTTGCCTGACCCCTGGAGGAGGATGATGTGGGGGGAGGGCAGGATGGAAAAGCGATATGAACACTCAGACCTTCCCTAAGGGGACTGAGCGGGAGCGGCAGCGGGCTCTGGAGGGTGGATGGACACCACACCCGAAGACTTGAATTTGGGCAGGTGGAGCCCAAATTTGTTCTCCACTCCAGCGAAGGTGGCGGCAGCCAGACGGTAGCCTCCCACGTGATCGGCATTGATGGGAGGGAGTTCCGAGATGCGAGACTTGGGCGTGGGCTCGGATCCTGACGGGCGACTGCAATGGAGGAGCAAAAAAAAACAAAAAACGTTTCAGCCTATACCCGTGAGAAATGTATTTGTACCGTAATTTCCGGACTATAAACAGTGACTTTTGTCACAGGCTTTCAACCCTGCGGCTTATTTAATGATGTGGCCTATTTAAAGATCCTAACGGCCGCCGGGGAGTGCTCGAGCAGAAAAGGTAATTATGAGATGCTATCATCATCGAATCCATTCCATGTTATGATCTGTAGCAACAATTTTCATTTGGAGTCAGAAACAAAAAGAACTTACTGTCCTCCAAAGTCAATATAGAACCACCTCTGCAAGAGTTCATATGTCACCAGAGTCACGCCAAACTGGGGGGAGGACCGGCACATACGAGCTGGATGACAGAGACAACAGTGTTGTGTCAACATTGAAAATGCGCACACACACACACACACAAACATATCTTGACTGAAGAGCTTTTCAGATTTGCAAAATGCTGATTTTTTTGTAGATGTGTGTGTGTGTGTTCACTCACTCACTCACTCACTCACTCACTCACTCACTCACTCACTCACTCACTCACTCACTCACTCACTCACTCACTCACTCACTCACTCACTCACTCACTCACTCACTCACTCACTCACTCACTCACTCACTCACTCACTCACTCACTCACTCACTCACTCACTCACTCACTCACTCACTGACCTCCGGCTCCCTTCCAGAGAGCTCGGAATCCTTCCTCCCGCATGATCTTCCGGAAGCAATCAATGACTCCGGAATAGGTGGTCTGACCCGCCCGGGCGGCCACTTGCAGACGAGTCTTGATGACATCGGCTGGCGTCACGAGCGAGGCCGCAGGGATGCCTGGGAAATCAAGCCGGAAGAGACGACTGCTGATTAGCCCGATGGAACAAGTTCCGAATACCCTCCCTACTGGCAGGTCACACATTTTCGGTGGAACTTTTCCTCAGCTATTTGAAAGTATCGGTTGTGTCAAGAAAGAACTGTGATGAGTCTCAATTGAGACGTTACAATACGTGTGTTGTGGAGGAGCAAGGCTTAGCCTAGGATGTTAGCAGAAGCTACGGAAGAAGAGCCTTTGGCGGATTTGTTTTTATAGTATTTGTGACACTTTCAGAAAGAAGGACAGAGTGGACAGAGAAGCAGAACGTGAGACTACGATGGCCAGCAATACAGAAATGTCTATTAGTTCAGTGATGCAGTAAATCCACAGTAATTTTACTGTGTTCATTTTGTTGTTTGTTATGAAAGGAATTCGATTGGCTGGCAACCGGTTCAGGGTTGTCCCCCGCCTACTGCCCGAAGACAGCTGGGATAGTTAAAGGATATAAGAAGCAGAGTTTAAAAAAAAAAAGATTTATTGAAACTCCATTGCACTAAACGTGCACCGAATTACTGCTCAGTGGCAGTGGTGTTTCATTTTCGACAATGATGTGCAGTTGTGCTCAGAAGGCAAGGAAGTAGTTAAGTGTAAAGATTGATGTGGAGCACACGACGCACTTGTATTTTACTTTGCAGGTTGAGTAAAGAAAGAAATAGAGCAACTCCTGCACATTTATTTATTCCAATTTACAATTCCTCACAGATGGTTCTGCTAAGCCATGTTTCGCGCGGGTGGAAGTTTTTGACCTCCTTTTTTTGTTGCATTGCCTTTTGAAGAATAGGACTCTCAGCGGAAGCCCATACTGAGCAACTCCTTGGAAAATGGACCTTGAAGTTCAACAACACATTTGGGGTCTGGAATTTATTACTCTCTTCCAAATTGAATCACTAGCAAAGAGAAATCTGTTTTAGAAATCCAAGCCAGTGAACAGCCACCCAAGTCGACATTCTCACTGACTGACTTCCAAGTGACTCAACAGGACAGAGCCCGCTTTTAAACGGGGGTATCTGTAATGGCACGCGGAGGACGAGGACAGCATACGAAACAGCATCTGCGTTTACCCGCAATTGCTCCAGCCGTGAGAAGCTGCAAGGCGCCGAGTCGACCTTGGTCGTCGGCCATTGTAGACTTGAGGTGGGCGTAGGCGGGGAAATAGATGGCGGAGAAGGGGATGTCCCTCAGGAAACAGGCCTTAGCTCCCTAGAAACGCAACGCGCAGAAAGCACCACCAAAGAGTGAGCGTAACCGAGAGGCGGCGGCTTGCAGAATGTACCGGGACATATTTTTACCTTGTAGAGTCCAAAGAAGCCCAAGTCTCGCACCACGTTGAGTGCGCTAACTCGAGGCCCTGTGGTGATCTCGCCTGCCACCTGCAGACGGATTTTCACTATCTCCAGAGGGTTAGTAAAGATCACCTGGGAGCCTCCAGCCTACAAGAACAATGGCAACCAGAGCTTGTTAACACACTTGCGCTACCCCTTTCACATGGCGCGTGATGCCACTTACACAGCCGCCAGCCAAGATCTCTGCGAGCAAAGGGATGGAGTTGTCCTTTTCGGTGAACTTGTCTCGTACAAAGTCATTCACCTAAGCGCAAGTACAAATAAAGTTAGCGGGTTTGTCTGTCTGGGAAAAAAAGCCACCATACATTTCAAACAATTCCCCCAAGAACTAAAGGCATATTTTCTCAAGAATATAATGCCAAGATTCTTTTGAAGGCATCATAAGAAGTTGAATTGTTTTTGCACTTTACTTCTTCCCTCGTTAAACTTTCATTTCAGCATTTAATGTTAGATTTCAGCTTGGCAAAAGTTAAAGCGTGAATCTTGCCAAATTTCCAAAGTGCAAAACCTACATACGGTTCATGATTTTATTTAGGGCTGCGGCTTTCGAATAGTATTAAAATCAGTTATTCTACTGATTATCCCTTGATTTAATCAAGAAAAAAAACATTGTATTATGAACAATAATAATACAAAATGTGCATGTGAGGTGCAAGAATAACTTTTCTCCACTTTGGCTCGGTGTGACAAGAGACCGAGATAGGGTCTGAGACACTAATGGGTGAGTAGCTGCATTCTGCATTGTTTGGGGGGTGGGGGTGTCTATCAGTGTATAAGGTTTGATCTAAATTTTTACAACTCCAGTTTGCCATGTTATAATGTGGAGAACTGAAGCATTCCATTTTCTCAAAAGCAGACAGTGTGCCTTATAATCCGATGCACCTTATAAATGGATCAATATTCTGATTTCTTGGACGTAGTATTCGAAATGTTCTGTAAAGTGCTTTGTTACAGCTGCAGCGGTGGTGATAGCTCTGTATAAATTAATTGTATTGTATTCCTTTAGCCCCCTCCGTGAGCCGTCACCTTACCGTGGTGGAGGAGTTTGTGTGTCCCAATGATCCTAGGAGCTAAGTTGCCTGGGGCTTTATGCCCCTGGCAGGGTCACCCATGGCAAACAGGTCCTAGGTGAGGGACCAGACAAAGCATGGCTCAAAAACCCCTTATGATGGACAAAATAAATGGAACCCAGTTTCCCTTGCCCGGACGTGGGTCACCGGGGCCTCCCTCTGGAGCCAGGTCTGGGGGTGGAGCTCGTTGGCGTGCGCCTGGTGGCCGGGCCTGCACCCATGGGGCCTGGCCGGGCTCAGCCCGAAGAGGCAACGTGGGTCCCCCTTCTCATGGGCTCACCACCAATGGGAGGGGCCAAAGGGGTCGGGTGCGATGTGAGCTGGGCGGCAGCCAAAGGCGGGGACCCTGGCGGTCCGATCCTCGGCTGCAAAAGCTAGCTCTGGGGACATGGAATGTCACCTCTCTGACAGGGAAGGAGCCCGAGCTGGTGTGCGAGGTAGAAAAGTTCCGACTGGATATAGTCGGACTTACCTCCACACACAGCCTGGGTTCTGGTACCAGTTCTCTCAAGAGGGGTTGGACTCTATTCCACTCTGGAGTTGCCCACGGTGAGAGGCGCAGAGCAGGTGTGGGCATACTCATTGCCCCCCAGCTCAGTGCCTGTACATTGGGGTTCACACCGGTAGACGAGAGGGTAGCCTCCCTCCGCCTTCGGGTGGGGGGACAGGTCCTGACTGTTGTTTGTGAATGCGCACCCAACAGCAGTTCAGCGTACCCACCCTTTTTGGAGTCCTTGGAGGGTGTGCTAGAGAGTACTCCTGCTGGGGACTCCCTTGTTCTGCTGGGGGACTTCAATGCTCATGTGGGCAACGACAGTGAGACCTGGAGGGGCGTGATTGGGAGGAACGGCCCCCCCCCCCGATCAGAACTCTAGTGGTGTTTTGTTATTGGACTTCTGTGCTCGTCACGTCCATAACGAATACCTTGTTCAAACATTGAGGGTGTCCATATGTGCACTTGGCACCAGGACACCCTTGGTCGCAGTTCGATGATTGACTTTGTGGTTGTATCATCGGATTTGCGGCCGCACTCCCACCTCCGACAGAGCTTTTCCCATGTTCCGGGAGAGGCGGGGGACATTGAGTCCGAGTGGACCATGTTCCGTGCCTCTATTGTTGAGGTGGCAAATCTGAGTTGTGGCCGTAAGGTGTTTGGTGCCTGTCGTGGCGGCAACCCCCGTACTCGCTGGTGGACACTAGCAGTAAGGGATGCCGTCAAGCTGAAGAAGGAGTCCTATCGGGCCTTTATGGCCTGTGGGACCCCAGAGGCAGCTGACGGGTATCGACTGGCCAAGCGGAATGCGGCTTCGGTGGTCGCCGAGGCCAAAACTCGGACGTGGGAGGAGTTCGGTGAGGCCATGGAAGCCGACTTCCGGACGGCTTCGACGAAATTCTGGTCCACCATCCGACGTCTCAGGAGGGGGAAACAGTGCACCACTAACACTGTGTACAGTGGGGATGGGGCGCTGTTGACCTCGACTCGGGACGTTGTGAGCCGGGATGGTGGAGTACTTTGAAGACCTCCTCAACTCCACCAGCACGCCTTCCTTGGAGGAAGCAGAGTCTGGAGTCTGGGGACTCTGTGGTTGAAGTCACCGATGTGGTTAAAAAGCTCCTCGGTGGCAAGGCCCCAGGGGTGGACGAGATCCGCCCGGAGTTCCTCAAGGCTCTGGATGTTGTGGGGCTGTCCTGGTTGACACGCCTCTGCAACATCGCGTGGTCAGCGGGGAGAGTGCCTCTGGATTGGCAGAACGGGGTGGTGGTCCCTCTTTTTAAAAAGGGGGACCGGAGGGTGTGTTTCCAACTAAAGAGGGATCACACTCCTCAGCCTCCCTGGTAAGGTCTATTCAGGGGTGCTGGAGAGGAGGGTCCGTCGGGAGGTCGAGCCTCAGATTGAGGAGGAGCAGTGTGGTTTTCGTCCCGGCCGTGGAACAGTGGACCAGCTCTACACCCTTAGCAGGGTCCTCGAGGGTACATGGTACTCGCCCAACCAGTCTACATGTGCTTTGTGGACTTGGAGAAGGCGTTTGACCGTGTCCCTCGGGGAGTTCTGTGGGGGGTGCTTCGGGAGTATGGGGTACCGAACCCCCTGATACGGGCGGTTCGGTCACTATACCACCGATGTCAGAGTTTGGTTCGCATTGCCGGCAGTAAGTCGGAATCGTTTCCAGTGAGGGTGGGACCAAGGCTGGGACCAAGGCTGCCCTTTGTTGCCGATTCTGTTTATATCCTTTATGGACAGAATTTCTAGGCACAGCCGAAGCGTTGAGGGGGGCCGTTTTGGTGGCCTCAGTATTGCATCTCTGCTTTTTGCAGATGATGTGGTACTGTTGGCTCCTTCAAGCAGGGCTCTCCAACTCTCACTGGAGCGTTTCGCAGCCGAGTGTGAAGCGGTTGGGATGAGGATCCAAATCTGAAACCATGGTCCTCAGTCGGAAAAGGGTGGAGTGCCCTCTCCGGGTCGAAGAGGAGATCTTGCCCCAAGTGGAGGAGTTTAAGTATCTTGGGGTCTTGTTCACGAGTGAGGGCAGAAGGGAGCGAGAGATCGACAGGCAGATCGGTGCAGCATCTGCTGTGATGCGGACGTTGTATCGGTCTGTCGTGGTAAAGAAGGAGTTGAGCCAAAGGGCGAAGCTCTCAATTTACCGGTCGATCTACGTTCCAACCCTCATCTATGGTCACGAGCTATGGGTCGTGACCGAAAGAACGAGATCCCGGATACAAGCGGCCGAAATGAGTTTTCTCCGCAGGGTGTCCGGGCTCTCCCTTAGAGATAAGGTGAGATGCTCGGTCATCCGGGAGGGGCTCAAAGTAGAGCCGCTTCTCCTCCACATCGAGAGGAGCCAGATGAGGTGGCTTGGGCATCTGATTCGGATGCCTCCTGAGCGCCTCCCTAGTGAGGTGTTCCGGGCATGTCGAGGCACCCCGAGGACGACCCAGGACACGCTGGAGAGACTATGTCACCCAGCTGGGCTGGGAACGCCTCGGGATCCCCGGGGAGGACTAGAAGAAGTAGCTAGGGAGAGGGAAGTCTGGGCTTCCCTGCTTAAGCTGCTGCCCCCGCGACCCGGCCCCGGATAAGCGGTAGAGGATGGATGGATGGTATTCCTTGAGCATAGCTCCACCTAATGGATGCATCACGCAACCGCAGCCACTATTGTAGCTTCTACTTTATGCACCTTATAATGCGGTGAGCCCTATATATGATAAGAGTTTCAAAATACGCCATTGAAGGTGCGCCTTATACTCCAAAGCGCCTTAGAGTGCGGAAAATATGGGAACTAAAAATCTAGTCTTTCCGAATCCACGAATACTCTATCGTATTTTCAGTAGGATACACGTGAACGCTGGAAATTTCAACAATTGCAGCCCTCACATTAATATTACATTGTCGTATTTCTGTTTAGCAAAATCTTTGTCCATGGGATTAACTTACAAACAAACATAAAAATAAATGAATTGCTCCTCATAGGAAAATTATTTTGAGCCTGTAGTGATCCAAAATGTTCATCCCGTTTGAGGAGGGAACTCACAGTGAGTTTGATGGCTTTCTCGGGCGCCACACCAATGAGCTGAGGAACCAGACCTGCGGGTCATCATGCGTGAGAAGCATTTGTAGTCGTTTGCGATGCCAAAAAGTTAGTTGAATGGAAGTGACGGAACAGGCAGGAGTGGATCACTGTGGCGTACCTCTGTAGAAGCCAAAGAAGCCTTCGTAGCGGAGCACTTTCTTAGCGCAGTCAAAGCTGTTCTTGTACATCAGCTCGCCGACAAACGAACCTGTGGACCTCTGGTTCTGCATTCGGGTCTTCACCAAGTCGATAGGGTACACCGCCGTGGCGCCCGTCGCTGGGCATAGAAACACGAGCTTAGAGCAAAACGGATTCTCTCATGATGTCGATGGCCGCAAGGGAGAAGAACTCACCTCCAGCAATGGAGCCCAAAGTGAACCTGTAAGCAGATTCTGCAATTTGCAGCCACACGGGCCTCGAACTATCCCCTTGAGCCTGAGCCTGGGGAGTCATAAAATGGAAAATGACGCCCGATGCAAGTGTTGAATAGTGAATACTGTATTTCCTAAAACTTAATAAACTGAACCATTCCCATTTATCAGAAATAAGTGGCGCAACATTCCCCGCCTCATGATCCATTAGGAGTTACTACTTTGCTGTAATTAACGACTATGACTGTTACCGGCGTGTCGTGCTACACGCCTTAAATAAACACACACAATTTGCGTGGCAGGAATGGCCATGCAAATATGCAGTGCACTCCAACATCCCCTTCAAAGCATACTGTAATAAGTTTCAAAATATTACACTGATTGCAAATGAGGTGTGTACGCAATCGGGCTGTCACGAGTCAATACTTTTACAATCAATTTTATCCATTAAGTAAATAATTGATACAGTTTTAGTTAGCTTTTTTTTCCTTCTTCAAGATCACTGTTCATTTATCGATTGTTAATTATTTCTGAATGTTAAGTGATTAAAAAACAACAATTAAGCAATATCACAGGAGAGGGGTATATGCTGTACTTGCAAACATTTTAAAACTGATTTGGGTACTGGTTCGGTCATTTTCCAAAGTTAAAGCGGATGTTCGCAAATGTTTTATTATTGATGTACACGATTTAATGCGTGAGATGGGCAGTGGGGGACAAGTTACCTGTTTTTGGGTTTCAGCCAGGTTATATGGAAGACTTCCTTCTTCCAGGGGAGCGATTCTCTCAATGTCGGCAAGATTCAGACGCCTGACACACAAGTACAGAAATGAGCCACTGTTGACAACTGATAAAAGAAGTGCTGAACTTGACCCCTTTTGTTGGTTTTACAGCAATACGCGAGCATGTTTACCCAGAGGGAGAGTGCAGGCCTGATAACTGGTACAGGATGTCAATCTCCATTGGCGTGATTTGACCAAACTTGTTGGCAGCATGAACAAACTCCTCTGTAGGGGACAGATAATCAGATGTACACACACACACGCACACACAAAATAAAAATTAAAGTTTACTTTCACATAGTTGAGAGATAGAAAAAAAAAAAACAACTGCACGCACCTTTGGTGACCAACGTGTCATTCCAGGAGCCGGCCAGTGTGCTGTAGATTTTGCGGATAAGCTCCATGTTGTTGAGGAGGGAGTTGAAGGCGTTGAAGTAAGAGAAGCTAACCAGGTGCGAGGTGCTGCCTCCAGCTGCCTGAGAAGGGAAAGCCACCAAAAAAAGCACCATTTCATTACAGCTCAATCTCATGTCTCGAGTATTTCGTACTACTGAGACAAAACTAGTTCATCGCGGCGCATAAGCTCGAGACCCACCAAAATCCAATTGTACGCCAAACTAAATGATTCAAGCAGCCTTCCTTTATGCATTTGAACGCAAGAAAATTGCAAGCATGAAAATGGAAAAATCCACAACTTCATGTATGGTAGTGGCCATGTGTTTGTTATGTGCCTATGTGCAGAGCCACAAGGGGCGGATCATGAGTGATGATGGCGAGTTTGCGTGTGAGTGTCCATGTGTGAGCTGCCGCTGACAACAGCTCTTGCTTGAGTCTCCTCATTGTGTTTTATAAGTGTTTCGTGGGTCTTCCAGCGTTGAATAAACAGCTGGAAAGTGCACCGCCAACTGTGGCTCTCTTTTACAAGAAAGTATCCTGTAAAAATCCATTTAAAAACGATGGTTACAAGCCACAAATTTCCACGGAAATGTCTTCGACAAACTGATACACTCTATAAAAAATAACATAAATCTGCAATATAGCAGGGGCGCACACAACACTGATGGTTACATAACTTTGAAACAGAATCAAATTGCAAACCACATTTATTAGACAGGATTAGCTTTCAGCTAACATTAAGGCAAATGAACTATCAATTTAATATGAAAGTGTCAGAGATGTTCGCTCGGACAGTTGAACAGACTCAGGAAGAGATTGTCTTTTCTGCCAGCAGGAGGCGCAGTTTTCTACGAAGCCACTCAGGCGCCTTCTCAACTGACATGTGACCTCTGCAGCCTCTGTCGGCTTTTTAATGATCGTCTATGCAAATTACAAAAGATAGATCAGAAAAACACCTCCTCCTTCATTTACATGTCACGCCTCTGAGCCCAGCCCACCGATACGCCCCTCAGAGGCCAAAACATCTCTCGGTACAAACAATGCATACCTTGTTAATTCAATGGGTATATTTCGCATGAATTGAGACCCTGCACAAACTCAAGGACATCTTATCGTGCTGCCCAACCGAAGTTGACAAACCTTCCTGTTTGTACTATCAGTTAATAAGGCCTCAGTTTCATTCAGCTCAAGTTGGCCCTTTTTTCTGTGTGCTCTAAAACACACTTTCAAGGTCAATCAAGCATACAACAAAATGAAACTTTTAAACATGATAACTGAGTTTGTCTATACTCTATCAGAAAGATAATTTTTTGTTCTTGCTAACTTGCGCAACACTTTGACGTGCAGTCATTTTACTTGAGAAAACCTTTATTCGTCTCACATTAAGCATTCGCTGCACCAACTTCACAAAATTCTACCAAACAAGTGTGCTGTAAAAAAGTCACTAAGTCAGATGACAACAATGTCAACAAATCTGTGCCTTTAACACGTCACCTTTTCGTGTTTCATGAAATATATGGCACTTCTTATAAAGCAACACGGCACTGAAAGTTCCTTTCCCTTCATTCGACGAGGCAGTGTGAATAAACATTAATAGTGGATGAATCAATGACATCTGATCTTCCCAATAAAAGGTTCAGGTGATTAACTGAAGCCACACTACGAAAATATTCGAACGAATGTCTGCACCGACCTGTAAGTAATCATTTATTAATTAATTTATTTATTTTTAATGAGTTACAGCAGAAACTTGGGGAAGGTTCACACACCTTCATTCATCGATTCGCCTGCTACTCCAGGAGTTGGCAAACAGTCCCAAGAGGCAAAAAGACTGGCAAATAGTTGCCCATCTTAGCAACGACTATCCCAAATAGCAGCAAATAGTTGCTCTCTATCTTTCACAAACAGAACGTTGTCTCGAAGCATCGCTAACAGTGGCTAAATGTGGCGAATGAAAGAGGCGACCTCCTGATTTGTGTCAACATTTAACAAAAGAAAAAAGTTGCCCAACCTAATATTCCCGACCTTCGTAAGCATTCACCGCCCAGTGAGACACCACTCTGGGCAGAGGCTCAAAAGAAATAAATGCATAAACCTGGCCGAAAGTGAGCTGTTCATGTACATGGGATTAACATCACCTGGTGAAAAAAAAAAAAAAGACGGTCACACACTAACTCACCGAGACGAGGTTCTCCTCCACAAAGGGTGTGAGCATGTGGTGCCTGATGGTGGCCATAATGTCAGAGAAGTCCAAGGCGGAGATGACCCCATTCTTCCCTTTGTCCTTCTGGGCAAAGGCCTGCCGAGCGTGCTCCAACTGCAGCTCCTGCAAGAGAATAACACTGTGAAGCTGCGCTAAAACAGAGGACACAATTTCATGTCCCGTCGCGGCGCGACAAGGAAGTGAAAAGCAAACGCCGAGATGTTTCTTGGGTCAAAATACCTGCAGGAATTGGGTGAATTCGAGGTAGTTGAGACGTTTCTTGCGGTCGTGGCCAAAGTGCAAATGGATGAACTCACAGTCCCAGTTGAAGGGAATGTGGTGGTGCACGGTGGTCTGGCTGAAAATGTCCCGCACATTTTCTGTGGCAAAATAACACATTTAAAAAGATAGGACTTCAAACTCAGAGTAGCGCAAAGAATTGTGTTTTCTCAGACAAAGGAAACAGTCAGTTCATTCATGCTGGAGGGAGCTAGAGAGAGCAATTATCGGGTTCAAAGAGTCATGGTAGGAAAAGTCCATATCTGCCGGGGACTGCACAAATACACACTGAAGGTGCACTGACGATGCGGCACGCATCAAGTTGGGAACCGGACCAACGGCAAGCAATGCTGTGTGGGTTTACGGATCAACTGGTCACATGACTCGAGCCCGAAGGCGGTCAACAAACAAAAGACGAGACAATGGCACGTACGTACCAAAGGAAATGTCTCCAGTTCCAGTCTTGTCAAAGAGCTGGAAGGCAACTATGAAGAGAGCGTCAGGTGCACACAAGACGGACTCAAAAGCAAGAAACTCCTGGAAAGAGATGAGCCTGTCCAAGCAGTCAGACAACAAAAACATTTATTGATTCAATCTGAAAGAAGTAATTGAGGTCATAACGGATCAAATAAATGTCTCAAAGTAGTAGTTCTCAAAGTGCCCTCGCTATAGGAGTACAACTAGTGGTATTCGGGCTTCTGGTGGTACACAAAAGTATCCATTGAATACAAATAAAGATTTCCAACTTGTAATGCAATTCAAGAGATCAGAAGGACGCTTGTCACTAGACGTACTGCCTGTTTACACTTTTTGTTTTGAAATCCAGTACAGGACTTGTTTTTGTAGTATAGTACATTTTGAAGTACACTTCAGTTGTGTTTAACACGAAATATACATGTGCGTATTGTCTGTGTGTAATTTGTGCACAAGTTGTCGATCTTATCTTTATGAGGTAACAGTAGCAAGTGCTTTATCAGCCACCGTTTAACAATTAGTACTGTGTAATGTTTTGGGGGTTCGTGGCACAAACCCGTCTTTGGTGGTGTCGGCCACAGCAGCCAGCAGTTGTACAGTTTTGGGGTTGTGGTGGAGCTGTGTTTGCAGTCCCAGATACTTCTGGACAAAGTCTCCGGGGGTCATGAACCTGTCTCCATCCTTGTCCACTTCGCTGGCATACTGACGGTACACAAAGACATACGAGAAGATTGACGTTGAAGTCGGCCATTGTGACTTGGGGACTTCAGCTTCACAGACCACGTAACGCTTCACGCTGCTTTGTGTGTGTGTGACGCGTGCACCTTTAAATAATCACGATCATGTGTCGCATGAGCATCACTTTACATCATCAACAAACAGTCTTGCTAATCTGCAGCATTTCAGTTAGAAGACCTTCAAGGACCACCTTTGTTTGGAAAAGCTACAGGGGAAAGAGCCAACTGAAACGGTTGAGGGGGGGGGACAGTCAAAGGATGGTGATTGGACAATTCTGTCAATCATTCATAATGTATTTTTCAGTGATCCCCAACCCCCCAAAAAAGAACAACTTAGATAATTTCAACGATTAGACTCCCTTCTAAATTTGAATTTCAGTGTGGTACATGTGATTGTAGACACCAGTATAATTGGTTCTGTGAGCTGGCTCAGAACTTAAAACACTATATCGCCTATATCCTTTTCTCTGACGAGCTAGTAAGTATGTGGATTTGAAGGCAAAGTTGTGTTTAGTGACGGTAAACCATAAATTACAAGAAGCAAAACTACAGTATATTGGCCAGCAGCCAGGCTGGCTAGTCCTGATGTATACAAAGTTACATCGCTGTCCGACACACATCACCCCAGAGGCTGGCCATGTCACGCAACAAATTAACATATTCCTAGGTGTCGTATATCTGTTGTGCGAGGCACCTCAACACATTCGGACATGTCAGACTGACCCGACTGAGCTAGTGGATCTATCTTTTTGGCTTGAGCTAGTGTGCTATTCAACCCCGTGCATGTCCTCACAACTACCAACAAGGGTTTGTCATGCAAGGGTCACATGGTCAGTCACACATCGGCCATGCCGAGAACATCGTGAAGGTTATCTGTTGCTGTAATAAGCCAAGCTTATGGACTGCACAAGTATTTTTTCTTGAATAAGAAACGTGATCAATGGAGTGGTGCAGCTAGTAAAAGGCTCCTTAAGCACTTGCTTGCGTGTGCTCTCAGCTGACAACAATGCTTGCCCCTTCATTAAGCCTCACGCTGAAGGAAAACAACAGTGCCAAACAAGCTGACACGCACCCCTACCATATGTGTTTTGAGCTTTGACAAGTTACTCAAGAGATTCAACTTTAAATGTCAGCCTATTTGGTTTCAATCACTTGTCATTTAGAGTTTGAGTTTCGTTTTCTACTTTGTACATGAAGCAAAACAGCTGCCTTTTACGGCCATTTAGCATTGGCAAACAGTGTAATTTAAAACCTGTGACACAAACTCCTCAGCTCATTTACCAAGCAAAATCAGACTGGGCTCACTCTTTCTTCTCATGCACAGTCTGAGCCAGTCTTTGCTAATCTTTTTTTTTTTTTTTAAGACAAGGTATTGGAAAAATCCCACACCAGGGCACCAAACAAAAATGTCACAAAAAGTATGAATGAATAATGTTGGTCTCTTCTAAATTTAGTTACTCAGTGTGAAATCTGGGCCTGTTCAACTAAACACATACTTGCACCAAGTTATGCATTTAATTGTTCTGCCTCTCATTATACATCGCTGAGATGAACAGAGGTGTATTTTCAATTAATAACTTTTTTTTTTACAAATTAAGCTACACACTAGTGAGCTACTGCACCTTGGTTCAATCACGCTCACAAAAATTTAATCAAAAATTCTGACCACGGAACATATTTTAAAAGTGCAATACTCACCTTCTGGAAGATTGCTTTGAGCTCACTTGGATCCCCACGTTTGGTTGATTGCACCTAAAATATATATATAGAGAGATAGAAAGAGAGAGAGAGAGAGAGAGAGAGAGAGAGAGAGAGAGAGAGAGAGAGAGAGAGAGAGAGAGAGAGAAATCCAACAAAAGTTATGAGGGTGATAGGGAATTTGAGGCTGTTGACACATCCCTTCCCCCTAACAAATATGTAAATTACAGCTTATGTTGGTGTGGAAGACCAGCCCAAAGACGCATTTATACGTATACATTTTAGCTTGCAATGAACCGAACTAACTCTGATGCTACCCAACAGAACCGGGCTGGCGGTTGCTCACAGATCGAACCTCGAACCAGCCATGGTATCGACAAGCTAACAGCGAACACGAAAAGGACGCGAACCGTTACAGTGACTCTGGAAAGAAAAAGCAAGTCAGCTAATGGATTTTAAAAAAGAGAGAAAGAGGGAGAAAAAGAAAAAGACGTCCCGCTTAGCGTTTTTGTCAGGAAGAAAGTAAGACTGACAGCTGGTTAGCATTACGGAGCTATCCTCCCTCCAGCCTGTTGGGAAGTGTCATCAAGGCCAGCAGCCGCCGACCGGCCGCCGGGCGTCAGCTAGCCCGGTGATGCTACAAGGCAGCTCCGAGCACGACGCCCGCTCGTCTGGCACACACTCGCTTCGACTGTTCCTACACACGAAAACGAGCAAAACACCAAGAGAAATGACGCAAGTAGGGGTTGCAAATTGCAAAGGAAACGATGCCGAAGTCACCTTGACCGCCATGCTGGTTTGACGTCACGGATAGTGTGCAGGGGGCGGGGGAGTGAGGGAGCAAGAGAGAGACGGAGGAGGAGGAGGAGGAGGAGGAGGAGGAGGAGGAGAAGGAAGAAGAGGAGGTGGGAGGGCGCCAATGGGTGCAGACAGTCAAACAAAGTGCCAAAGTGAAGCACTACAACAAAAAATGTCAACTGTTTTATTCATCAAAACGAAACGTTGATGCGATCTTTTGAGTTGATCCCCCTGATGATTTTGCACTTTTTGTTGCTAGACAGATGATTCGGAATTTTTGTCGACTATCCTGACAACTTCCCTCACAATAGGTGTCAAACTCATTTTTTATCGCGGGTCACATTATAGTTACGATTTATATCAGAGGATCGCGATGATTATGAAATCAAATAAATGTTAAATCATCACATCGTTGAGTTATGCCACTGTGAAAGCTACACGATGTTCTATATAAGGATGTCTAACACAATAGCAATGGAATTCTCTTATCAACTTTTAAATCGACAGACCTTTAACAACATGTCCTAAAATGACGTGGTGAGTAACACTACGTCAAGGGTGCAGCCAGTTCAACAGAGTGAAGCGCTAAAACAAAAATGCAAACTATTCACTTTATCACTTATCAAACCGAATCAGTGTCATTGACGGGCGTGTTGCTTTTCTCACAAACATGAACAGAACACACGGAACAACGAAGAACAACCGATTGAATCTGTGTGGGTTTTTTTTTGTATTGTTCTCCTCCCAACTCTGCTCGTGGGATTACCGTTGGCCCAATCTGGAGTCATTTAAGGTAAAAAAAAAACACATTGGAGTTTCCAGTGTCAGTAGACGAGGGAGCTTTCTTTGGCACACTCAAGAAGTTATGTTAATTCTATCGAAATGTGAACCTGAACATGTGACCAAATTGATGTCTACGTGTTTTTTGTACACCGATGTGTGTGTTTTCTGTTGTTGAAGGGAAAGGGAGAATGTTTATGCTTGTAATAACAGCAGGTGTAGAGAGTAAATCAAAAGTTTAATTGTGGTGTAAAAAAACAAAGTTCCTACTTATAGTATAGGAGTGTTGTTAGTTTCTATTTCGTTTTCCAACGCGCGAAAAGCTTAATGCTGTACTGTATTTTACAAGAGTTATATAGTGTAGTATAGAAAATCGATGGATGGATAATCTTTCTTGCCAAATATTCACCGGCTTTAGTGGCCAGGAAGTGCAAAGCAATACAGGTTAAAAACTTAGCTTTTTCCCATAACTTTGATTAAGATCTTTCAAATCACCTTTTTATTCTTGTAGTAATTTCAGAAACCTGTTTTTATTTTCCTTACTTTTAAAATGTGTCCATTTAAAAATATATCTATTTCTGTTCATTAAATAATGCCATTATATGTTTTTTTAAGTAATTTTGGTCAAGTACTTTTGTTTTCTCTGTTATGTTTTACTTATACATGCTTTTAAGTGTTGTGTCTGCTTGTGTTCAGTGCACAGTTGTTTTGTGTATGAAATGTGCTATGTAAAAAGCTGCCTTGCGTTTATAACAGAACTAAAATTCATGACCGATAACAGAAATGTTTTGGCTACTGTTCCAAATCACAAAATAATAATCACCCTGCGACTATTATATTGCTATTCACACTTGTTTTTAATCGTGGCTGAACAATTATGTGACTTAATTATAAACACAATGATTGTTTTTCATTTTCCATTTCAAAACTTTTTACTTTGAAGAAATATTGATGAATGCAGTGTGATCTAACATCCCACTGTATTTAGAATTTTAATTAAAAACATATTTTGTTTTTACATGCAACAAAATTGATGGCTGGATATCCATCTGCAGTCATGCCGTCTCTGATTTGCTGCTCCACGTCACATGGCTACTGTACCACGTGACGTGACTTGTAATGGCTTCCTACTGCTCTTCGGGATTTGCAAGAACTGGTAGGTGATTTAAACAGGTCACGCGTATCGGTGAACAACGCACCCGAGTGAGAGGCAGGTGGAACAGCAGTCTTACGTTCACACCATGACTTTGGCATGTGTGCTAACTGTGGGGAAGTATCTCAGGCTGAGCAAACGAATACATTAAACAACCAGAGGGGAACACACGCGCGCACACACACTTATTCTAACAGCGTGCGTTTGAATAACTTGTGTTTGGACTGATCACTTTTAGCTTTTATCAATAACACATCAATGCTGTTGGAAATACAATAGATGGAAGACTGTTACACTTATACAAAGCATCGCGCTTATATTTTTATCACTAGTCGCACTAGTATATCATCATTTAGAAGTTTTTTCCCCACCCTTCATTTAGCCAAGGCACACATCTTACATTCGGACACATCACAGCACGACACTAAACAAAAATGTCACAAATGTATATGCTGAGATAAAGATTTGCTTGCAGGACTGGCCGGTGTCCTTCGCCGAGTGTGCGGTTTTGACCTGTGCAGGTCCCCCACGGTGCGACTGTGTCAGCCACATCGCCGCTTCTTCTGGAGGAAGTGGATGAAATCTCATTCATACAATGTAGTTCGTCCAGCTACTGTCAGGCCTGCTTATCCCGTACCCAGGGTAGAGATTTTTTCCGTTTTTCAAGTTAAGAAAATACAGTGATACATTTTTTTTCAGGCCAATGCCATTTAATACCAATTACACTAGTCAACGCATTTTTACAACGGTATTCTTTTTTTTTTTTTTAATCAGCGATACAACTTTTAGATAAATTATTTGCACTGATACGGAATCTTCCCGCCTTTTTTCTTTGGCAGGACAGGTTATTATAATCATAATTATATAACAAGAAATATAAAATGTTAGGGATATATTTAGTAATATTTATGAATTTAGGGTTAGGTTCAACAGCAGGTGCCCAGTCAGCAAAGGCATCTGGCCCGGATTCGGCATGAAGCCGGCACTGCTGGCCTTGTGTCGGCACTGGCATAATGCATGTGGGCCGAACACGGCCCAGGAGTGGCAAAGAAGGCACTGGCTTGACTCTGGCAAACCAGATGAGGGCCAGTTGTGGATTGATTTGGGCCAGATATCAATTTACAACTCCGGCCCGTATATGGCCAGCCAGTATTGAGCCACCCTTAAATGCAGTTTCAGATTTTTTTTTCTACACAGCTAGCTTTACATGGCAGACATATGCGGAATTCTATTGAACACACACACACACACACAGACACACAGACACACACACACACACACACACACACACACACACAGATGCGAGTTCAACACGTGGTCAATTATGTTCATGTTGTACAACTATTTTGATTTTTTTCCTGCTTTTTCAAGAACACAGATAGCCAGGGGAGACAAACAAACAGAAAAAAATAATGTGCATCGATATAGATATATAGAACTACTGTATATGGTTTCCTCTTTGTGGATTGACCAATCGTTTTAATATAATTTAATTTTCAAACACCAAAAATCTTCTGTACAAGAACAAGTAGGAAGTGGAGAAAACTTTATAAAAGAATTAAGGAAGAGTGTGGTGATCAGTCTTAAAAATACGCTCAGGACAGAAGAGATTAAGTTTTCAGATTTCAAGAGAAAAGGGGTTTGAGAAATAAAACTTTAGATTGTTTTTTTCCTTGTACTGTACAACAACCATATACAACTCTGAACTACACTTCGGCACAGTAGGTGGCAGTGGTGCATCTCGAACGTTAGCTGCCACAGCGCCAATTAAGGAAGAAGAAGAAGAAGACGAAGAAGAAGAAGAAGAAGAAGAGGGAAAAAAAAAGAAGTAACCAGAAGAATCCCGCTCACGGACAACAACGACGCTCACGCCACAATTGCCCACACACACTCCTGTGCCACATCCCTAAAAGACGGTGAGTAAATTCATTTATTTTATGTTTTGGATAACGTTTGTCTTTTGTGACAGTACGCTGGCAATTACTATACAAAGACAATTCTGTCTGAAGTCTAGCCTGAATTTTGAAGAGCGCCATTAAATGACGCATTCGCATTTAGCATTAGCTCGAAATGGGGGCCGGGGAATAATGTGCTCCTAGCATAGATGTGACTTCTTTCTGATGACATGTGGAAATATTAAAAATATATTGTACTTCAATTTAATGGGTATTTACTGTTATTTCTTCTTAAAATTGTCACTTGCTGTGTCTAATTAGATAGACTGAAGAGCGCGAATTTTAAAATAAACCGCCCAGGGACGTCACAGGCAGGTGGGGCCTGAACTTGCAGCGTCACAGTCCATATGAGTTTACTAAAAATGCAGATTTCGGACATGATCAAAAATAACCCTTTCTGGGACCCCCATAACTGGCTTTATGGCCGTCGCACAAGAGTGAAACTGCGTTTTATTTATACTTATGACTATTTTCTTTCCATATTTTATTCAACATGACAATGTGGAAGCGCTGAAATACATTGAAATTTATTTTGATTCAGTTTGCTGCAATACTGATACTGTACATTCAAAAAACATATTTTTACTTAATCTTAACTTAAGAATTATTATCTGAATATTTTACAATAAATACATTCCGCAGTCCCATCGGCATACTTGAGTCACATCAGAGCAGTGAGAAGAAATTCAGTCTGCAAACTTGTGAGTATTCACAAATTTTGTTTGGTATGCAGAATCACGATTAGGTGATCTGAAAAATGGTGGTGCTAAAGTATCTACTTCACTGGGTAACATTGGATTGAACATGGATTTTGCCGTTTTCCAATCTCTCTTTCTTGTTCATTTTATCCACGGTCCTGCATAATATATTGACAAAGCAAGAAATGATGATGGAGCAACTGTGAATCATCTTTAAGACTCTACAGAGTATGAAAGCAGCTGATGAGGCAGAGATGGGCCTTGATCCAAATCTGTTGCCACTCAAAGATGTTTGTTCTCTACAGAGCCTGGAGGAAAAACTTCACATCAACCCAGATCTCAGAAAACATTGGTATGTTGGCATCTCATACATGTTGACCATATTGCATCAAACTGACTTTCTATCTTCCACACATGCTCTTGTTTTAAAACTTTAATAAGCTTTCCAGTGTCGGTATTAAACAACTGTATTTTTTTAATCATAATGAAGTGATGTTGGTATGATTTCAGGTAAATACACTGGCTCTCAAAGGTGGACTGGACATTCGTGAATGTGTCTGGAGCATTATGCATGCAATGATCAATAACTCTCTGGCTAGGAAAATAAACATGAGAGGAATAAATGGAAAGATTGGTTTCAGCGCCTATAAATTCAAACTGTTGTAAGTGGTAAGTCGGGCTCGATACCGGCAGTGTCATAGAGGGGACATATGTGCCACCAGAAATTGAATCTGAATTATCCAGATCTGAAATTTGATTTACAGTAAATTGCGTTTGAAATGTTTAATTTTAATCCTTACACTGAAAATCTGAATTGTACAATTAAATTTAAGTTTTTTTTTCAGTTTCTCTTAAACTGTATTTTAAAATGTTTATTATAGGCGGCTATTTTTTCAAATGGCCATATAAGGAAAAACAAACGTTTTACTTTAAACATTTATACCAACCCAATATAAACGTTTTGGTATTGTTAGTAAAAGGTTTAGATTTTCTTCAAGGAGATATGTGTTCTCCAAGCAAGCCCGATGTCTGTGACACATATTCAGAATAATTTATTTTGTATTTGTAAGTCTTAATTTTCAGTGATGATCAAATGCAGTTTCAGAGAAATATCTATTTATCTATATCTATAGATATATCGATATTCAAATTTTACAATTGGGGTTCAGTATCATGATTTCAGATTAAAATATACAAATCCATCCATTATCCGAGCCACTTATCCTTCAAATTATGTAATTCAAATTCGGTATAAGCAATTTAAATCTAAATTATTCAGATTCTGTTTCTGGAGGCAAATATTTCAGCCCACACATTAGTAATGACATGGACAAATGTTTGTCCTTTTTCTTACAGTTTTAAAACAATTCTTTGTACAAAGCTGTAAATATTTGAGAAACACGATATCTGACACCAGAATATCAGTTTAGTTTTCAGTAGTCATGTTACCTGATGATACAGAGAGTTAATTTAAAAATATGTTTGCATGTTTCAGCCGCTGTGAGGCGAAACCGATTAACATCTGGGGCCACAGACAAGGAAATTGATGCCACCATCCAAAGATGGCTACAGCTGGCTCCTGACCGGGATGGTGGTCGGAAGGAGAGAATGAAAAGAAAGGATAACATGGAGAGCAGTTTGATCAACGAATAAATGCTGTTCAAGAAGCTGCTGTATTACAGTTTGGATTTGGTGCTAACTGTCATGCACTTTTCCAGTTTGTGTGGTTGTTTGTGAGGTTCACATGAAAATAAACATTTTTGTAACAGTTGTTTTTGAGGCTTTTTTTAAAAAATGGGGGTCTAATATGGCTCATCAATTGTGCCATGCAGGTACACTTCATGTACACCTGCATGTGTTGTGTTGCAAATGCATGCCATGCATGGGTTCTAAACCTGCGGCATGCATTTGTTTTATGACACAATGCATGCAGGTGTACATGAAGTGTACCTGCATGGCATAAGGCATAATTATTAAGTGGCTGAGTTATGGTTGAATTAAGGCTGATATGAGGAGCCTGTTCTGGCCCAGCGTCGGGCCGGAGTAGGGCCAGATATGGTTATACAATGCGGCTGAGATCTGGGCCGGATGCGGCCCACATCATGGATGCCAGACCTGGGCCACTGCAGGACCGTCATTCATTGCCGTATGTGGGCCGAGTGCACTGCCGTGTCCGCGCCGGAGCTGGGCCAGACCAATTTTGCTGACTGGGTGGAATTTCTTTCTGAAACGTCATTGCTACAAAGCATGGTAAAATCCATATCGCATAAGTGTTTATAAGTTTAAAAAAAAATCAAAAGTCTGATATTGCTAGGAAAAAGTTAATAATTAAAAATCACTGTCAAAAATACATTTAGGGACACGTAACACCATCTTTGATTAAAATTAATACATATTGGGAGCTGATGAACATAACTAACATTTGCAGTAAATTACCCTCACAAGGGTCGCTGGGGCAGCCTATCCCAGCTGTCTTCGGGCAGTAGGCGGGGGACACCCTGAACCGGTTGCCAGCCAATCACAGGGCACACAAAGACGAACAACCATCCACGCTATGGGAAAATATATTTTAAAAAATGTCTTTAAGCATATGTTTATTAAACTATTCTTTTTTGCAACACAAAAAGGGCAGAAAGCTCCCTGTCGGGGTCACTAGCATGTCTTATAAAGTTAAATGAAAAAAAAATAGTACCATGAGGTTTTCTACAGTAAATAAAGTTTTCCAGAAATTAAATCTAAATGAATGTTAAACTTTCATTTATCTTTGTTTCAGTTCAAACAAAAAGAGCAAGTAATTGAAAAGTTACTGTAAATCAGTCATTAAATAGTTCCCTGAAGTTAACCCAGTTTTTAATAGATCTCATATCTGCTGTCAGATAAAAAAAAGCAGATATTCATTCAAAAATATACAGTGATCCTTCGCACTTTCCACGGCTTCGCTGTTTCACCGATTTTTTATAATGCAGTTTTTTAAATGCTTTTAAACAGTGAATTGCGTTCTGCATCCTGATTGGCTAAGGTGAACAGTCTCCGCAGCTCGTTTCTGTACAGCTTGCCAAATTTACCTTTGCAAATTTTTGGTCTTTGGTTTCATTGTATCAGTGGCGGATGCTGGTCTGTCAAGGAGGGGAAGCTCAATTTCGGCCTACATCATAAAATGTGTCCATTTATTTATACATGAATTCTACTCTCACCATAAGATCGGTGATTGGCTAATTTAGCTGTCAATCAAAAGGATTCTGCCTCAGACAGATCATCCAATCATCATGCAGAAAAGCTGAGCTTCCTGTCCAGCCTATAAACGCCCACTGTCTATAGACTCCCATAGACGCTGAGCGTCCAATGGGCGGGACAAAACCAGCATTTATCCAATGACTCGTCTTGTTTTAATGCATTGGGACGACCTAAAAGGAACTCTCTAGACGCCCAGCATCCGTGCTGTAGACACTCAGCGTCCACACAGTTTAAAGCACAGTGAAGCTGCGGGAATGAATGAGAAGAGAGTCACTAGTAATAAAAAGCTGATTCAGAACAAAAGTTGACCGCGTTGTAGCGCATATTTAGTCAATGACATGTCCACACAATTGTACGCACACACATATATTTGATCACTTACTTTTTGATTTTAGGGGAAGCTGAGCTTCCCTTGCAGTTTTAGAGCAATTGCCTCTGCATTGTATGCATAGTTCAGTTTTGTATAATAACTGTAAAAAATAAAGCTATCAAATCCCAAGTACAATTTTATTTCAGTACAATAAAATTTCGTCCCTCTCACTTTGCTTTTTTAAAAATAAATCCTACTTCACGGATTTCACTTATCACTAGTTCTTTTTGGAACGTAACCCCCGCGATAAACGAGGGATTACTGGACCTCAAAATTTGCCATAGCGGAAGTTTTATTCCCTCTCTCCTCGACGGTTGTGAACTACTGAACTCATGATGTGTCAATTTAATTTCTTATTAGTTTGTTTCTGGATATGTCGTCCATATTTCGTATGGCATTTTGGACAGCAATGTTTTCTCTCCTTTCCGGCTACAAGCACATCGAACAGCCGGATTACGTTGGCACTGGACTGGTCCCAGAATGGCCTGACTATATCGAAATCAAAAATGCAGAGCAAATTGAAGGCCTTGCCAGAGCATGCCAGTTAGCTCGACATGTGCTGCTCCTAGCCGGGGAAAGTCTGAAAGTAAGCGTAAACTTGCACACACAGTTCTTGTTTGTGGGGTTGTCATCAAAAAATGACAGTGTGATATGTTACATATATTTTTTTTAATTTCAGGTTGGTATGACAACAGATGAAGTTGACTTCCTTGTACATCAGGAGACAATCCAGCACAATGCATACCCCTCCCCTCTCAGATACGGAGGTTTCCCAAAATCTGTTTGTACTTCAGTCAACAACGTGGTGTGTCATGGCATACCTGACAGGTACGCGACAAGTGTGACTGCTTAAATCCTTGACATGTTTGGAGAGAAATCCTGGACAGGAACATTTGTCTCTCTCGCTCTCTCTTTCTTTATCCAGTCTCAGTTAATGTGGCCCACGATGATAAATTCATTACAAATGTTTATTTTTTCGATAACTATTTATGCCAGAATATGCTATGCACAAATTTCCGCGAAAAAGAAAAAAAAATCGACCTTTTGTGACTGATCTGATTTAGAAGTAAGAAAATTATGACGAAAATTAGGGGGCTGTACCAGTCCCTTTTCACGGGTGTGGACAACACCCAATACCATTTGTGAAAAACAGCCCCCCCAAATAATTTTCCCTGTGAAACTTTACTCTCATTTCCCTTGTAGTAATTGGATGGCATCGTACAACACAACCGTTTGCAACACATGCTTGCCGTTTTCGTTTTGTCACCATCCACACCCGGAATTCGCGACTTTGACCCCCTTACTTAGCCCACATTATGCACACACACGCACACACACACACACACACACACACACACACACACACACACACACACACACACACACACACACACACACACACAGTCCTTTTCATGTCGACCCATTCATGTCCGTGATCATGATGTCATGAGTGGTGTGGCGCAACGGTAGATATGTGATTGAAAACCTGAGATCATTCTCTTTTTGATGCCAAAACCTCATTTTGAAATGTTGGTCACTATGAGTCATTTTGCTGTGCTGTGATATTTTTTTCGAATAGAAAAATTTGTGGCGCCCTGGTGGTAGAGTGGTTAGCACGTCGACCTCACAGTGCAGAGGTGCAGGGTTCGATTCTGGCTCCGGCCTTCCTGTGTGGAGTTTGCATGTTTTCCCCGTGCCTGTGTGGGGTTTCTCCGGGTACTCTCGGTTTCCTCCCAGATTCCAAAAACATGCATGGCAGGCTGATTGAACACTCTAAATTGTCCCGAGGTATGATTTTGAGCGTGGATGGTTATTCGTCTCTGTGTGCCCTGCGATTGGCTGGCAACCGGTTCAGGGTGTCCCCCGCCTACTGCCCGGAGACAGCTGGGATCGGCTCCAGCACCCCCGCGACCCTAGTCAAGATAAAGCGGTTTGGGAAATGGATGGATAGATGGTTAGAAAGATTTGCGCCTTGGCTCTGTGTTTTTGAGCAAGGTCTTGTAGCCCACTTCAGCACTGTATAGCTTTAGTAACTGGCCACACATAGTATTAGGTACGCTTTGATTTAATGAATCCAAGAGGTGAGTAAATTATTGCGCCTTTCCAAACAACAATGCTTTGTCTGAAATTTGTGTGTGTGTGTGTGTGTGTGTGTGTGTGTTTGCGTGCGAGCGTGTGAATTCTGCAGTACGTCGCTGATGACCCCAAAGCGCTGAGTGCATGTGTATGAAAGATGACATGCAGTATCGTCATGAATGTTATTGCCAATGAGAAGAACTTTGTGTACGCAGCATTCATCCTCTATTCGTGTGCCTGCAGTCGGCGACTTGAAGATGGCGATATTATCAACATCGATGTCACTGTAAGTTGACGGTTGGGAACCAGGATACCACTTTGACCAGTCTGAGATGCACTCATTCCGCCTGTTCCCCCTAGGTGTATTTGGACGGTTACCACGGTGACACGTCAGAAACCTTCTTTGTCGGCGAAGTGGATGAGGTCGGCCGGCGACTGGTGGAAACGGCAAAGCGTTGCAGAGATGAGGCCATCGCTGCCTGCAAGCCTGGTGCACAGCTTTGTGTTATCGGAAACACGATTAGGTACGCACCGGGGTCACAACAGTTTGGGAATTCTCTCTTGAGTTTTGTTTATTGCACTTTATTTTTGATTTGATTTCCGAGCAGGTTTATTAGATTTTTTTTTTAGTTTTGGTTTTATTTTTTTTAAATTTTGCGTATTTCTTGCGATTCAAAAAACAATAAATATTGTGCAGTAAAAACTCAACAAAATATTTTTTTTTAAATCAGCCATCCGCAAATGAAATACAGGCAATGTATAATAGCCAACAGACTTTGAAATCCAAAGCGATAATGATAATAATGATCTTTACGTTGTTCGCATCACAACCCAAACGTCTGAAATGAGGTTAGCATGGTCACGCTTGTATGCCAAGCTGTCAACTTCTAAAGGGCCGAATTAAGTGACAAAAGCTGGGAAGGTGCAGTGTCATTCGGTGGCGATTTTTATCAGCGTGCCGCCGGATGACGTCGCCCCTCGGCGACACATGGCGAAAGGACCCCAAACTCTCAGACAACTCTTCGACCTTGCTACTTCCGACGAACGGCCGTGCCGGAATACCCCAAAACATTTGAAATGAATCCTTTTTAAATCAACGAATTGAATAAATTGCCAAGAACAAAAAGGAAGGACGTTTTCGCCGTAATTGTAGTTAATTCTGTAATCATAAAATGTAGTCTCAGTTATTTATTTTAATTTTTTAAAGTTTGATTTCATTATTGTTCATCAAGTATACCTTAATACGCACCCATATACCGTAATCTGTGGGATGTATAACTGACTACCCATCGATTGCAGTACACCTCGAGCGTGAACTAAAATGTTTGTGCTGTGTTGCAGTGAAATAGCTCGCGCTAATGGCTTCCAAGTGTGTCCCTATTTCATTGGACACGGAATCGGCTCCTACTTCCATTGCCATCCTGAGATCTGGCACCATGGTGAGTTATCTTGAGGAGAGAGCTTGTTGCGTGCTTCACAGTTGGGTTTCTCGCATACACCGCACTCCCTGTCTTTCTTTCCAGCCAATGACAACGACATGACCATGGAAGAAGGCATGACTTTCACAATTGGTGAGGCAAATTATCAATTTGTTGCGCTGATGTGGGTGGTGGGCTGACAGGTTCTGCTCCTTTGGCAGAACCCATCCTAATGGAAGGGTCGGCAGAGTTTCAAATCCTCCAGGATAAGTGGACCGCGGTTTCTGCAGACGATGCAAGGTGGGTTGCTGGACTTCGCCTTTCTCTGTCATCCAAATCTTACCTACCGGGATTTATGTGGCCTGTGCTTTCTTCCCACTCATGCAGATCGGCTCAGTTTGAACACACAGTAGCTATCACCTCGGACGGAGTGGAAATTCTCACCAAATTGCCAGAAGAGGACGATAAAAAGATTCTTGTGTGAAATTTGACTGTTGGAAACGCTATACTTGGACACACGCGCACACATGGACAAAAACATACTTGAACTGTAAGGTTTCAGATCCAATGTTTAATTCGCATCTGCAAGACAACATATGCATACATGGATTTCACATTTCAACATGAAGTTATCTTTTTCTCCCCTGGCCACATCCAGTACTACAGCTTTTCAACGTTAGCCTCAGTTGATTCATTTTCATCCTTCTTCCTTGCGATCAATTTGGAACAGCACCCTCAACTATACCAACGTGAGCATACAGTGAAACTCCTCTACAACGAAATCATGTTTGCAGCAAGAAATTTTTCACAACAGGGGGGTTTTCACCGAAGCAAATTTGATCTCAGATGTAAACACACACACATACACACACACACACACACACACACACACACACACACACACACACACACACACACACACACACACACACACACACACACACACACACAAACGTATGTGTAGTCTTTATTTTTATTCCAGTAGTACATAAGTATGAGCACACACTTATTTGACACTTCATATAGTCAGTGTAAAAAGAAAAAAAGGGAAAGAAATTGCTAAATTTATGATCAGCATTCACTTTCACTTACATCAATTTCTTGGATAATGTATTTTATTTTGCTTCCTCCGTCTTTCATTTTGATCACTTTTACCCTCTCTTCCAGCATCAGAGCGCTTCTTGTCTTAGCTGCTTGACATCCAAAGGTCCGTTTTGTGGCCATTTTAGCAATGCAACGTTCGTGCTGCGTCCGGCACTCCAGATCATTTTATGTGGCTCGTGAAAGCAGATAACGTGTGTCAGCTTGCTACAATGTGTACCGAAATTTCTAATTGTCATGTGTAATAAGTAATGTTGAGGTTTTGCAATCATTTTGTTACCCAATTTACACTCACTTGAACAATAATTGGACAAACTATTATAATTGTAGTATGTATGGAGGAATCATGAAATACTCTGTATGGATGATATGGATATTCTGTTTGCCCATGACCGATGTTGACCTGAAATTGGTCGTGCAACCCCAAAAAACATTTTTTTTGACAGGGAAGTGGGAACCACATCGATCCGAGACATGGCAGCATACACTTCTCCTTCCATTTGTCACTTGCTTTTGTGAGCATGTTTTACCAATGAAGCCACTCTCCACTCATGCCGCGTGATCTGCGTCTATTTGGGCCAGTTGGCTGATTCAACAAGGCCTCGACACAAGCCAAATTCCACTTTCTGCTTGAATCGCCTGCCTCACAATTGGCAGTCGGCTCTTCGATCCAGAAAAATTGGAGGTGGTGAAAATGTGATTATGCACAGTTTATTCCTGCATTTCGCAGGGTCACAGGAGTCTTATTTATCAGCCACTTCATGCAAGACACTTGCACATTGATCAATCCAGTAGAAGATCTGCCCAATTCTTTTCATTTTGACATTGAGCTTAGATTAAGTATTATTGAGTAGATTAAGGTGGTTGTGGTTGCCACCCTGTCAAACTGAAAGCAGTTTCTTCAAGGCCACCCACATTCCGCTTCACAGGTGGGGGGTGATTTTCCTCAATTTTGTGAAACTTCCATACAGACTTAAAATGTTCAAGTTTTTCAATAAAACACTTTAAGGTCGGCGGAAGAAAAATCCACTTTGACGCAGGCGCGTGGGGACCAATAGGGCAGTGGCCCCCGGCACCCACCAGATCCCCCATTGTGTATTTACTGCATGTGGAAGTGGCATCCGGCTGGAATTGACTTGGCAAAATTGCCGTCTGACATTAGGGTTTTAAATTATGTTTTTAATCTTGGGTTAGGCTGTCAAATTATTATTTTTTTAAACTAGGGTTAAGGATGTACAAAGAAGGGTTTCTGTAATAATTGTCAGCAGGCAAAGGTTCAGGTTTTGTGTGGTTTTTAATAGCAATGCGGCAGAGCAATAAGACATGCGGTGCGCTCACTCGAACGGTTATTTCCTGCAACTCCCCCTTGTAGGCGGGACCTGTCAATTAACTGAAGTATGACATTTCACAATACAAACTTTTATAAAACACCACTTGTATAATAATAACCTATTATATGACAGTTTCAAATTAGGATTAGGGTTTCAAACTAGGGGTTTCAACTCAGATTTGGGTTTTAAATTAGGGTTTTCAAGTAGGTTTAGTTATTCGAAGTAGGATTCGGGTTTCAAACTAGGGTTTAATGTCAAGAAACAATAGAAGATGATATTGTGGTCAGTTACACAAAGAACACAGTGTGATGAAAAGACAGATGTATGTATGCGTGTGTCAAATGTGTCCAAAATCCAACCGTGCACCATGAAGTGTCATGCTAATGCCATTTGCATGCTGTCACATGACCGTTCTCACCGAGAATGTTTTCTTTAAAAACCGAAGTCGGGCGTGTACATTCCCACATAAGCTGCCATCCCCGCACTCCTAGCATAATTTCTTTTTCCTGCCGCCATGTCCACTACAATCAAGTTTGCCGCTCTTTTCCTCGTTTTAGGTTTGTGCGTTTTTGCACATGGCGCGCCCACCGACCTGACGCGCGCCTTCTGCAAGATCGTCTGGTAAGACCACGCAACCTTTATCTTTGTTGTGAAGTTTATAGCGGGCATATTCATGCAAAGGTAATTGCAATTCTAATCCTGGATCACGCAGAGGTGTAAATCAAATTTAATCCGTCCAGGCTGCTCGGTGTGCCGTGCAGTCAGGCCAACATGGCCATTGTGACTCAAATAAAAGCCATGGGCTCATACAAGGTAAGAAACGAAGGGTTAATTTATGTAGGTATGGATTCATCAACGACATAGTTCCCATTGTGTGTTATAAACGCAGCTGGGACCGGTGACCCCGTTGCTAATCCAAGCCAACCACACCTCCGCAGTCGGTCAGATGGAGAGCGTTAACTTCACCATATCGTCCACCGCCATGAGCCTGGGTTGCCGTGTGGATGTAAGTGCTTTTCTGTTGCATTATTCTTCATACTGTCATTGTACCACAGGGTGCAACGAAATGGAACAGACACGACCCATCCAGGAGACATAGAACAAACAATGACCAACAGGGAATCCAGAACGGGAGTCGCCTTTTACAGCTTGCCTTTTACGTTTTTGCTGATTAAATAGAGAAAAAAAAGAAGGGAGAGGGAGGTGAAAGAACAAAAGCCCCAGACTAAGCTCCTTTAAGGGGAGCCAAGTATGCCTTTAGGGCAGGGGTGTCAAACTCGTTTTTGTCGCGGGCCAGATTTTAGTTACAGTTTCCCTTGGAGGGCTGTTATGAAACCATGTAAAGGAGTGAAGACAGTTTATTCACAGATTGTTTACATTACTGTAACTGTAGGGGTTTGGTATTAGCACACATTGAGCATCGCTAGTGTCGTTGGAGTAACTCACTTCAATTGCGACTTTGTTTCAGGGTGCGTCGACGTCCGCCTTTTGGTCCAGCCTGTTTGATAACGGCACCAACTATTGCAATCTCCGCAATGTGATGCAAGGTAAACTTTTCTGTCCGAGATTTTTAACCCCCAATGCTCATTTTTTTTCTTTTTTCTTTCCCCTCATCGCTACCATTTCCCGTCTGCGCAGGAAGTGGCCTTGCCAAGGCTCCGGGCTTCACCGAGTACACCAACGAGTGGCTCTGCCTGGGTTATGGACTCTCAGCCTGCAAAACCACATGAGTCGGAAAATGTTTGTTTTGCCTTTGCTCCAAATAATAATGCAAATAAAAGCCGCAAGCAATGATGAAACTTCAAGTTCTAACCTATGCCAGTGACGTATGGCGAGAACATACGTCACAGAACAATTCAACGTCCGCCGCTCGACGGCAGTCGGCACAATAAACCCATGTATCCACCACCTTTTGCTTTTCATACAGTTCAACTAATTAGCCATGGCTTCCTGCGAGTATATCAGCTTTGTGGTCAACTAAAGAGGCCCACTTTTTACACTAACTACATTTGTGAGTAAATTGATTGATTTCAGTACACATTTCTTGCGACATGTTTGTTTGGTGGTGTGAGATTTTCTTGATGTCAGTGGCCTTGGTTTAGTCAAGCTTGGGACGGAGTAGCGACAAACGGATCATTAAAATGTCTGACAAAAATGTAAAGTTTACACAAGGAAGCGTTGAGTTCTAGAACATTTTTCATGAATCGGAATTCCAAATTGATTACACATGACACTTGACAGATTTGTTATTGGCCTTGTCTCCTCTGTTGTTCACTCTCTCATGATACTTTACTCATTTTTAAAAATAAAATGCTCATTTTATTTCCCAGCATTTCCTGTATCTGTGCAGTTAATCAATTGTGTTCAATAAAAGGAACATGGAGCACTTTTCCAGGCTTGTTTGCAAAACACTACATCCTCGTTTCACGTGACCCAAAAGCGTAGAAACAGAGCGAAGCAATTGTTCCCGTTACAGCAGTGGTGGGCACCCTCCGAATTTGCAATGCAATTTAGCCAAACACATATTTTTTGCATGATATTGACATAAAGTGGCGCCCTGAGATGCGAGTTTGTTTTAACCCTTTCATGCACCCTCTAACCTGATAACATGGTAAACTGTCCATTGTAGTAACCGCTGTCCCTGAATGGGTTAATACGGAAAATAGCACGTTATTATATTGGATGTAAAATCAACGAATAAAACTTCAATTATCCATCCATCCAGTCTCTGAAATAGTGTAAATACAATGCAAAGTGTTGAACAGTTCATTGGGGTGCACTGGAGGGCAGTACAATACTGTTGCGCAGACAAGTCAGGTGCTTCACTAGACTACTGCAAGTGACTCGGAAAGCCAGAGTCGATTACTGTTGCCATTTTTGCGCAGAGGCTAATGACTATACTGTACATTCCTGCGAGTATTTATATAGTTCATGTTCAAATATCGATTAGTTAAAACGTCATGCAGATGCTATTTGTTAGCCTGTCAGTGGCATTTTTCATTGTTTGTCGGCAGAGATACAGACATGCCAAAGGCAAAGCTATGTGCTAGTTGAAACGTGTCATTGTCTCGGTTTACTTTGACAGTAAAAATTAGTTCACTGGCACCTCAAAACAAGTGTTTTGGCTTAGTAAGGTTGAAAAAATAAACTTTTTTACGCCATTTAAATCGGAAGACATACGCTATCAAGGCAGGGTTCTCCAAACTCTGGACCACAGGGCCTGCTCTGCTGCATCTTTTTGATGCTTCCCTCCTCCAATACACCTGATTTAATGATCTGCTCATCAAAGCTCTCCAGGACCCTGAGAATGATCCTGATCATTTGAATCAGGTGTGTTGCAGATGAGAAACATCTAAAACGGGTGTCAAACTCATTTCACATGGCCGCATACGGTAGATATCAAGTGGGCCGGACCATTAAAATTATACCATACTGTGCTATAAATAACAAATAACCAAGATAATATGTCTTTCATTTGTTTTGGTATAGTGAAGCCCAAGAACAAAATGTTTACGGTACATTTAATGAACATATCTTTTACAAAACAATTCATGAAACACCTTAGATTTCCAAAACACGAGATTTATAAAGAAAGGGTTTTTAAAAACCATTTACACGTGCATATAAAATCAAAATTTAATCCCTGCCTACACTTTACAAACTAAACAGCGGTTAATCAATGAATTGCATCTCATTAAAAATATTAATTCTGTGTCTTTTATGCATTTTTAAATGATCCTGCAGGCCTGATTGAACCTCTTCGGGGGCCGGTTCTGGCCCGCGGGCTGTATGTTTGACACCAGTGATCTAAAGCATGGTGGACCACAACCCTCGATAAGGCTTTTGGGGAAGGCTAAATAGACCTGCAGCCCACCTACCCAAATCCCAAACCACAACAGCCTCTCTCAGCTTGTCTCACTCCATTGTAGGGACATTTGTTCCTGAATCGTGTGTGTGTGTTTGTGTGAGTGTTGTGTGTTGTTTAAGTTCCGCAAAAGAGGCATTCATTACCCGTTACTGTGAGTCTGGGAAGGCCCTTTCATTGGTGATGCTGATTTTCCACCCCAAATGCAGTTTAAGGCGGATGTGCATCATCGACATCACGCAAGTCACATGTCCAGGCCATTTCTGAGTAAACACTTCTATTCTCTTCATGTGCTCTTTGTTTATTGCGGTGACCTGAAGTAAGATCATTTCCGGGAGGTCGGGTCAGAGCATCTTTTTCCCGAAGGATTTGATGCGCCAAGGTTCTGCAAGATCAATAGAGAGGGACAACCCAAGGACATAAAATCTGACCTTTTCACAGGCGGTTCTGAGCATTTTAAGTGTGTGGAGAATGTTTGCAAAATTGCCCATCCACACTGAGGAAATTCATGTTAGCAAAGATTAAAAAGGCATGTGAGTTAAGACACAAGTACAGCACCAAACAGGAATGTCTTTTGTGGGGTTTTTTTCACACTTCGGACGAACCGAATAAAGTTGGGATCCCAAAAGTGTAGACACCAGACAAGGTCTCCGTAGCAAAAAGGTTTTAATCTACAAAATTCGCACCGACAAATAAGTAAAAAAGCGCTGGTCAAAACAAGGACCAGAGGGTACAAAAACGAATAAAAAAAAGCGCTTGCACAAAAGGCAATTGAGGAAAATAAGAACCGAGAAGACTAACAAAAAACAATGTATCAAATAAACGCAAACAAAAGTCAAATCACAAAACAAAAACCATACTTACAAAACCGTTGGTACAGAGAGTTAAAAAAGCAACGGGGTCTATTGCAAATAGTCTGTGAGCAAGGAAGCAGCAAGGCAAAAACAATACTCCAACAACAGCCGACAGATTGCGGGTCCTTAAATACACAGTGCCTTAATGAGAGATTGGCAGGAGGTGTGCAGACAGAAAGTCCGCTCAGTCTGCCATCTGCTGGCCTGGCCAGGAACGTGAACATGACAGTACCCCCCCCTCAACGGACGCTTCCTGGCGGACCACCCGGTTTCGAAGGGTGAGCAGCATGGAAAGCCTGGAGAAGGGACGGGTCCAAGATCCAGGAGCGGGGGACCCGCTGCCGATCCTCCGGTCCGTAGACCTCCCAGTCGACCAAGTACTGGGACCCCTTACCCCTGCGCCGAGAGTCCAAGATTTCCCGCACCGTGTACACCGGGTCGCCATCGATAATCCGCGGAGGAGGAGGCGAGGTGGGAGGAGGAGCCAGGGGACTGGAGGCCACCGGCTTAAGCAGGGAAACATGGAAGACGGGGTGAATCTTCATGGGGGGCAGCCGGAGCTTGACGGAGACGGGGCTGATGACTGATTCCACCACGAACAGTCCCGTGAAGCGAGGCCCCAACTTGCTCGAGATGCCGGCCAGACGCAGATCCCTCGTCGACAGCCACACCTCCTGGCCCACCTGATAGGCTGGCGCCGGGCGACGACGACAATCCGCGATCATCCGGTTCCTGGAGGCGATGCGAGACAACGCGGCCCTGGTCTCCCTCCACATGCGATGAGCCCGTCTCAGATGAAGCTGCACCAACGGGACCTCCACCTGCCCTTCTTGCGAAGGAAAAAGCGGCGGCTGATAGCCATATGCAGACATGAAAGGAGACCGACCTGTGGCTGACGAGACGAGGGTGTTATGTGCATATTCCACCCAGGGCAGGTGAACAGACCATGACGAGGGACGATGGAGACACACGCAACGTAGAGCAGCTTCCAGGTCCTGGTTCATGCGTTCTTCCTGTCCGTTGGACTGAGATGGTAACCCGATGATAGGCTTGCCGTGGCTCCCATGTTCTGTCAGAACCGCTTCCACACCCTTGAGATGAATTGGGGACCCCGGTCCGACACAATGTCCACCGGGATCCCATGGAGCCGGAAGACATGGCTGATGAGAAGGTCAGCGGTCTCCAGGGCAGACGGCAACTTGGACAAAGGAACGAAATGGGCCGATTTAGAGAAGCGGTCCACAATGGTAAGAATGACTGACTTTCCCCGGGAAGGAGGGAGGCCAGTGACAAAGTCCATGGAGATGTGGGACCAGGGTATAGGCGGAACGGGTAGGTGTTGAAGCAACCACGCCGGAGGCTGGTGAGAGGCCTTACTACAGGCGCAGGTGGAGCAGGCCTTAACGAAATCTACAATGTCCTTCCGCAGCTTGACGCGAGTTCAGTCTCTTGGCAGAGCGAATGTATGCGAGGTTCTTGTGGTCGGTGTACACGGTGAACAGCTCCTTAGTCCCCTCGAGCCAGTGCCTCCATTCCTGTAGAGCTGAAACGACGGCCAGCAGTTCACAATTTCCCACGTCATAGTTGGTTTCTGCTAGACGGAGACGACAAGAGAAGAAGGCGCAAGGGTGGAGTCTCTGGTCAACTGGGGAACGCTGTGACAATACCGCCCCCACTCCTGTCTCTGAAGCGTCCACCTCTACCACAAAAGGATTTTCTGGGTTAGGATGTTGCAAAACAGGGGGGGTTAGTGAAAGCCTTCTTTAACTCGGAAAACGCGTTGTCGGCGTCAGAGTCCCACCTAAAAGAGGACCTTGACGGAGGTCAACCGGGTTAACGGAAGGGCTCTCTGGCTATAGTTTCTGATAAAACGTCGGTAGAAGTTGGCGAAACCCAAGAAACGTTGCAACTGTTTCCTAGTGGTGGGTGTAGGCCACTCCACTACCGCCTTAGTCTTGGCGGAATCAGCTCTCAGCTGACCCTTCTCAATAACGAAACCAAGAAACGTAACCGATTCGGCATGAAACTCGCATTTCTCTGCTTTGACAAAGAGCCGATTTTCCAAGAGACGCTGCAAGACGAGTCTGACGTGGTGTTGGTGCTCTTGAAGCGTACGAGAAAAAATCAATATGTCATCCAGGTAAACAAAACCAACACGTTCAATCAATCTCTTAATACGTCATTAATAAGACTCTGAAAAACGGCAGGTGCGTTGGTCAACCCAAAAGGCAAGACCAAATACTCAAAATGTCCCAGGGGGCCAAACGCGGAATCTAATAGCGGAAGTGGATATTTGTTTTTTATGGTGATCTCATTAAGTCCTCGATAGTCTACACAAGGTCGTAGCGACTTGTCTTTCTTTTCTATGAAGAAGAACCCGGCCCCCAAAGGAGATCTAGATGGCCTAATAAGCAGATAGTGAGGTGTCGATGTACTCCCTCAATGCTTCTTGTTCCGTGTGGGGAAACTTGATACAGGCAAGAACTCGGAAGAGGGGCGTTCGCGAGCAAGTCGATGGCACAATCGTACGGACGGTGTGGCGGCAAGGACTGAGCGCGGTCTTTACTAAACACAAATCATGGTAGATGCGCGTGACTATCGAAACAAATTGATTCAAGCGGATCATTACGAGGAAGCCCTCTGCATCCCCGCAGCAGACTGCAAACAGTGAGCATAACAAAACGGACTCCAATTATCAATTACGGGGCGTTCCCATGTGATGACCGGATTATGTGTTTTTAGCCATGGTAACCCCAGGATTAATGGTACGGATTGGGACCGCATCAGATAAAACTTCCTATATTCGACGTGATTGCCAGATAACCTCAACATTAAAGGGCCTGTGATCTGTTTCACCTCCGCCAGGAGTCACCCATCAAGATCGTGAACCCTTTTGACCTCATTTAACTCCTCCACCGGACAACCCAGTTCGTTAGCCATTTCAGTGTCAATGACGCAATCGTCCGCCCCCGAATCCACCAATGCCCGAATCGGAAGAGCCAGTGATTGACCATAGATAGTACCGTCCAGCTCTAGTCTCTCAGGAAGTCCCGACTTGGACTCCTCCGGACCCAAGCGTCCTCCTACCAGCTGCATAGGCTCCCCTTCTGCGATGACAGCCCCGATACCAGTGTGATGCTCTGGTCCGGACGACTGCGAGGACTCATGGGAAGCAGGCTGGCCTCAGCATGTCGGGGCTAGAAATGAACATGACCCCCTTCGCTTCCGCATTCCCGTTCCCTTTCCCGCATGCGATTGTCCAGTAAGAGGGCCAGGTTGATGAGCTCCTCCAAGGTAGTGCTGTAATCGCGGGTAGCCAGTACATCTTTCAAGGACGAATTTAAACCACGACAAAACAATCCACGAAGGGCGCGGTCCCCGTAACTACTTCAAGCAGCCAAAATACGAAAGGAAATAGAGTAGTCGGCCACTGATTGCTTTCCTTGCCGATAATCTAATAACCGACCTTCGGCCTCTCTTCCCATAGCCGGATGGTGAAAGACCCGACGAAACTCTGCCACAAAATCAGGGAAGGAAGACCGAAGCCCGGGTTGGGCATTGCTCACTTCCAACACCCATGACGCTGCCCGACCAGTCAACAGACTCATAAATGCCATCTTGGTTTTATCTTTTGCATAGCTGGATGGTTGTTGGTCAAATACCAAAGAGCATTGGTGAAGAAATTGCTCACCCAGGCCAGGTTCACCACCATAACGCGGTGGATGTGGAATATTTGGTTCCCGCTCCACGGTCAGGGGGAATGGTACTCCTGTGGTAGCGTTTTGCTCCACTCGTGAACCCAAATTCTCGAGCTGATGAGCCAGCAGGGGATTGCTCCGCGGAGTTCGCGAGAGCTTGTTCCTGCTGACCCACCAGTTGTCCTTGGCTGGTCAAGGCGGTCATAATATTGTTGGTGTCTACGGGTTGGTCGGAGTATTCTGTCACGTCTCGGACGAACCGAATAAAGTTGGGATCCCAAAAGTGTAGACACCAGACAAGGTCTCCGTAGCAAAAAGGTTTTAATCTATAAAAATTGCACCGACAAATACGTCACATAAAGTGCTGGTCAAAACAAGGACCAGAGGATACAAAAACGAATAACAAAAAGCGCTTGCACAAAAGCCAAGGGAGGAAAATAAGGACCGAGAAGACTAACAAAAAACAATGTATCAAATAAACACAAACGAAAGTCAAATCACAAAACAAAAACCATACTTACAAAACCATTGGTACAGAGAGTTCAAAAAGCAACGGTGTCTATTGCAAATAGTCTGTGCGCAAGGAAGCAGCTAGGCAAAAACAATACTCCGACAACAGTAGACAGATTGCGGGTCCTTAAATACACAGTGCCTTAATGAGAGATTGGCAGCAGGTGTGCAGCCAGAAAGTCCGCTCAGTCTGCCACCTGCTGGCCAGGCCAGGAACGTGAACATGACAGGTTTTTGTCTTTTTTTTCCTCACTGGAAGTAGTTTAATGAATCTTTCAGCTGTGATCAAGCCATTTAGGCTGAATGGATGCTGTTGGCTACCCGTATCTGATGATGCTAGTAGAAGAGATTTGTTCATTCTCACGCAAACTCCCCAAAGGAATCAAACTTCAAGGGGAAGTCAACCCCCAAATTTTCTTGACAAGACTATGTTGTGTACACTTCTACTTATCTAAATATGGCATTCAGATGAATATTGTATTTGTGGAATATGAGTTAAGGCGTAAAATACAACCGTTTTGTCCATCTCAGACCATTTTTCCACTTGCCGTGGACTGAAAATGACATCACCATTGCTTAGGCCGTTGCCTGAGCCCTGAGCGGTGAGGTCTTTTTCAGTCCATAGCAAGTAGCAAAGAACATTTCTGACTTGACGTCCCCATCAAAATGATCCAAAAAATACATGATGCATACAATGAGCCAATTTACTTGAACAAAAAAATCCCTCCCCAAAAACAAGTTTAAAATAAAATAAAATAAATTATGTAAAAACTATGAATAATACAATCAGAAGAATAAGCATATATTCTCTTTTTTTTAACTTCAAAATGATTCCACAGAAGCACATTTTGTTGCTTAAAAAAAACAAAATTGTAATCTTGAGATAAAAATGAATGAATTGCATAATTATATACATCCAATCCAATCCCATACATCTTTATTTATATAGTGCTTTCACAACAGCTGCAGCTATTAAAAAGCACTTCACAGAACTTTTCACATAATATCACAATAATACAACAGAAAAATGAAATTACTGAAAATATTTACGTATCATTTTGGAATTAAGATTTCCACGTACAATCCCTGCAATGTGCTTCCGTCTCCCCGATTGTGAAACACGGATTTAGAGCATTTATATGCAGAAATTGAAAAATGGCCAGAATATTCCCCACATTTCATTTAGAAAATGCCTGGTGTTTTTTTTGGTTTCTGCCTGAAAATGGATAGCATAGGCGTCAAACTCCAGGCCCAAGGTCAGATTTGGCCTATCATATCATTTTATGTGGTCCGCAAATGCAAATTATGTTCACGGTCATAGCAGCCCTCTGCAGAAAACCACAACTCCATTGTGGCTTGTGACAAAAATGAGTATGACACCATCCATCCATCCATCCATCTTCTGCCGCTTATCCGGGGCCGGGTCGTGGGGGCAGCAGCTTTAGCAGGGAAACCCAGAGTTCCCTCTCCCCGGCCACTTCTTCCAGCTCTCCCCGGGGGATCCCGAGGCGTTCCCAGGCCAGCTGCGTGACATAGTCTCTCCAGCGTATCCTGGGTCGTCCTCGGGGTCTCCGCCCGGTGGGACATGCCCGGAACACCTCACTAGGGAGGCGCTCAGGAGGCATCCGGATCAGATGCCCAAGCCACCTCATCTGGCTCCTTCAGTTTCCCTTGCCCGGAAGCGGGTCACCGGGGCCTCCCTCTGGAGCCAGGCCTGGAGGTGGGGCTCGTTGGCGAGCGCCTGGTGGCCGGGCCTACACCCATGGGGCCCGGCCGGGCTTAGCCCGAAGAGACAACGTGGGTCCCCCTTCTCATGGGCTCACCACCCATGAGAGGGGCCAAAGGGGTCGGGTGCATTGTGAGCTGGGCGGCAGCCAAAGGCGGGGACCCTGGCGGTCCGATCCTCGGATCCAGAAGCTAGCTCTAGGGACATGAGTATGACACCCTTGGAATAAATTAATAAATACAATTGATCTCTTGACCAAAAATATGAGGAGATGAATATCAGGGCTTACACTTTGTCACGCATGATGAGAGCAAATCACTGATGTGGTGGTATGTTGTCTGTGATGAGAGCATGCAAATTTCCCCAGTGTGGGACAAATAAAGTTTATGTTATCTTATCTTAGGTCCGCATGCGCAATCCAAAGTTAATTGATTGCTGCTTGACAGTTGATTACAATCCACAAATCGATTTGAATTGTACAAGAAAGAAATGCAAAATCATGTGGTGCCCGAGTAACACATTCATCCCAGTCCACAGTGGCAGTCACAAGACATTGGGGAAAAAATAATAATGCAGTAAAAAAACAAACAAATACATATTCACTCGCAAAAGCTTCGTCCTACTAAAAGATTAATAAACTATATAACTATAATAACTATAATAATACAATCTTGTGACCAGATAGTGTGTACATTGTGCTTCACTCTACCTCTTCTGGCACTTTTAGACATTTGCACTCATAAACTACTAAAAAGTCAAATACAAATATTTCCCCTTGTGTTCTCTGGTTTGAAATATGTGCTGGATTAAATTATTGTTCATTTAATTCATTGATTAAATATTTATATCGTTTTTTTTTTTTTTTTTTTTTTTAACATATTACTGCCCGGCGGCACGGCACGCTGGTTATCTGGTTAGCACTTCTGCCTCACAGTGCAGAGGTGCTGGGTTCGAGTCCGGCTCTGGCCTTCCTCTGTGGAGTTTGCATGTTCTCCCCTGGCCTGCGTGGGTTTCTCCGGGTGCTCCGGTTTCCTCCCACATTCCAAAAACATGCATGGCAGGCTGATTAAGCACTCTACATTGTCCCTAGGTGTGAGTGTGAGCGTGGACGGTTGTTCGTCTGTGTGCTCTGCGACTGGCTGGTGACTGGTTCAGGGTGTTCCCCGCCTCATGCCCAAAGACAGCTGGGATAGGCTCCAAACCGCCCGCGACCATCGTGAGGATAAGCGGATTAGAAAATGGATGGATGGATGGATGGATGGATGGGTGGAAAATCCAAGTCCAGAAAGTAAAATACCTGCCACACTTTGGTTTAAGCCACAGGTGCTTCTACTCAATGGGCAGGTCAGTGAGCCGAAGAGCCACCTCCAACTTAACTTTTCTTGGATGTTGCATGTTTTTCAATGAACTATTTGATTTTTATAAAAAGCACTCTACTGTACCCTGAAAGCAGCCACATAGGGTCGTTAGTGTTGATATCATCAACAGTCAAACGCAGAAATTTATGATGCAGGCAAGTAAAGCTTTATTATTTCAAAAGCAGAATACGCGAAAAACATTCTCAGTGAATTTCTTATGCTTTAGTTAAAATGCAAAAAAACCCCATCACATTGGTGCTTTGTTTTTCTTTATTGCTGTTTTTTTTCCTTTTTTAGACTTTGCAAGTTGCAAGTCCATAGCCCAGGCAAGCCCATTCGTTGGTCATCTCCATGAAGCCTGGACCACTGTTGAGTCCGCTCGCTGGGTTGGAATGACCAAAAACAACAAGAACAAAAAACAATAGTATGAGCATTAGCATTAAAAAAAACTTAGTGAACAGGGAGAGCTGACCTGAAAGCAGATCGTAGAGGTTGCAGTAGTTGAGGCCATCGTCCAGAAGGCTGGTAAAGCCGAGAGAGGTGGACTGAGCCTGGCAAAAAAAAGGAGAAAAAGGTGTACAGTATGTATATATTTTTCCCAATTCAATTGTAATGCTATTTCTTTCTATTTAACAAATAAAAGACAGAAACAACATCCCTGAGTGAAGAAGCGCGTTCAACCATTGCGGCCAATACTCTGGACAATGTCAGATTAGGTGGACTTACAGTCACGCGGCAGCCGGTGCTCATCACAGTGGAGCTGAAGGTTAAAGTGATGTTCTCCGCTTTGAGACCGTCTGCCGACGTGTGGTTGGCTGTGACACCTAGAGGAGTGCCGACCACCAGCTGTAGGAACATTTTGATGGATGGGAAAACCACTCAAATATGTTGAATACATTTGCTGAAATGACTTTCTGATGAAAAAAAAACATTACCATGTAGTGACACTTGGAACAGCCAAACATGGGGTTGAAGGCTTGGATCTGCTGCACCAATTTGGTGCTGACCGCTGCACATGTTGAAGGAAAGAGCCTAGAGGAGCAGAGACAATGTCAGATTGGGTCTTTGAAAACAGGGGATGTTCTTTTCTTTCATTTTACATTTTAAATTAGTGCCACGGGTCACAGTGTACTTCTGATTTGTGTCAGAGGGCCATAAAAATGGACAACTCTTGTCATCATGTGACATGTATGGTACACCAAAAAAATCACTCATTATTGTTCATAATAACAATAATGAGTGAGTAATCAGTATTATTGTTCATAATAATGAGTGTTTGGGAAAACAACAGGTTTTAAATCAGAGATGTGAGTAAAGTTTTCAAAATGAACTTTTTATGCTGATTCTGAATCTGCCCTTGTTTTGACCAGTGTGATTAAATTTGACAATTGGTAACTCCGATTGATTTTAGGAAAAGACATGATGTAAAAGGAGATGATTTGATTTGACAGATGACCGGGCCCAATGTGTTCAATATGAAATTCATGTGGCGTTAGGGTGAAGAATCTTAGCGTCTAACCTTACCCGACCCCCAAGCTTGGCACTTAAGCGCAATAGTTGGCCCACCGTAGTTTCATGTGCAATGTGACTTACCAGAGTGTTCTGCAGAAGGCGTGGTAGGTGGGCCCGGGGAGAGGCACGGCAGACACAAACAGGAGCAGCCCGGAGAGGAGAATGAGAGCCTTCATGGTGGCAGATACGGGAGATTGTTGTGGGACCAACAGTGACCGTTGGCCCCATCCTTTTATACAGACAGGGTCATTCGTCCATCTGTCCCGACTCAGTCATGCGCTCGGCTCCATGGCGGCCTGACATTGGATTGAGCACGGTTCACACTGAGCCCGAGTTCTGAGACAATGGCAACTATTTTGCAGCACAAATGTTAGCGTGGCCCCGTGATTAAGATGATGGACCAGAAGTCCAGTCTTGTCTCCCTACCCAGGTTGAAGTCCTGTCAAGAGCGAATACAGTTTGGAGATTTGAAATCAAACATGCTGACGTTCTCGAAGAAAAGCACAGAATTTCAGAAAATGTTTTTACGACAGATGTACGTGGTCAGCAGGATTTGAACCGACGTGGGAAAATCCCAAAGGATTTGAAGGTCAATCGCCTTAAGCACTCCGCAACGACAAATCATTTGATTTACAATGAATTACATTTTTGGAGGACAATAATTCTGAGGGTCACGGTGAGCCCGAGTCCTGGGACAATAGCTGCTATTTTGCAGGACAAACGTTGGCGTGGCATGGTGGTGATAGCGAAAGACAAGAAACGCAGTTTGGTCTCTCGACCCAGGTTGAAGTCCTGTCGACAGGGAATGCAGTTTGGAGATTTGACATGAAAGATGCTGACTCTGTCGAAGAGGAGCACAACATTTCAGAAAATATTTCTCCGAGAGGTGATCGTTGTTAGCAGAATTTGAACCTACGTGGGAAGAACCCAATGGATTTCCCATCCATCGCCTTAACCACTCGGCCACGACAACACAGCTGTTTTTATTATAAGTGACATTTTTGAAGGAGAGTACCGGTACTTAACGGCTGTGCAGGAGTCCTGAGACAATGGCGGCTATTTTGCGGCACAAATGTTGGTGTGGCCTCATAGTGAAGATGATGGATGAGAAATGCAGTTTGGTTTGCTGATGCAGGTTGAAAAGCTGTTGACAGGGAATGGAATTTGGCAATTTGAAATTAAACATGCTGACTCTCTTCAAAAGAATCACAACATTTAAAAAGAACTTTCTCCAAGAAGGGATCATTGTCGGCAGGATTTGAACCTACGCGGGAAAATCCCAATGGATTTCAAGCCCATCACCTTAACCACTCGGCCACGACAACTGATTTGATACCTATTGGGTGACATTTTTGGAGGAGAATAATTTTGAAGGTCGCGTTTCACCCTGAGCCTGAGTCCTGAGACAATGGCTGCTATTTTGAGGCACAAATGTTGGCGTGGCCCATGATTAAAATGGACAAGAATTGCAGTTCCGTCTGTCGACCCAGGTTGGAGTCCTTTCGACAGGTAATGCAGTTTGGAGATTTGACATGAAAGATGCTGACTCTGACGAAGCACATTTCAGGAAATGCTTCTCCGACAGGCGATTGTTGTCAGAAGGATTTGAACCTACACGTGGAGAACCCAATGGATTTCTAGTCCATCGCCTTAACCACTCGGCCACGACAACATACTCGCTTTCTTATTGGTGACATTTTTGGAGGAGAGTACTTAATTTTGAGCGCCTTGTAGGATTCCTGAGACAATGGCGGCTATTTTGCATCAGAAATGTTGGTGTGGCCCCATGGTCAAGATGAAAGAAGAGAAATTCAGTGGGGTCCCGGTACCCAGGTTGAAATCATGTCGACAGTGAATTCAGTTCTGAGGTTTGATTTAAAACATGCTGACTCTATCGAAGAAAAGCACAGCATTTCAGAAGATTTGGAGACACTATTTATACATGTCCTTGGTGAGATTTGAACTTACACTGGAAGATCTCAATGGATTTCAAGTCCATCACCTTAACCACTCGGCCACGACAACTGATTAAAAGTCTATTGGGTGATATTTTTGTTGGAGAATAATTTTGAGCATCGCGTTTCACCATGAGCCCGAGTCCTGGGACAATGGCTGCTATTTTGCAGCACAGGTGTTTGCTTGGCCTAATGGTGAAGACAAAAGACAAGAATTGCAGTTTTGTCTGTCGACCGAGGTTGAAGTCCTTTTGACGCGGAATGCAGTTTGGAGATTCGACATGAAAGATGCTGATTCTGTCGAAGAGGAGCACAACATTTCAGAAAATGTTTCTCCAAGAGGTGATCGTTGTCAGCAGGATTTGAACCTACGCGGGAAAATCCCAAAGGATTTCAAGCCCATCGCCCTAACCACTCGGCCACGACAACTGATTCAATATCTATTGGGTGACATTTTTGTTGGAGAATAATTTTGAGCGTCGTTTCACCATGAGCCCGAGTCCTGTGACAATGGCTGCTACTTTGCAGCACGGGTGTTTGCTTGGCCTCATGGTGAAGACGAAAGACAAGAATTGCAGTTCGGTCTCTCGACCCAGGTTGAAGTCCTGTCGAAATGGAATGCAGTTTGAAACTTGACATGAAAGATGCTGACTCTGTCGAAGAGGAGCACAACATTTCAGAAAATTTTTCTCCAAGATGGTGATCATTGTCGGCAGGATTTGAACCTACGCGGGAAAATCCCAACGGATTTCAAGTCCATCGCCTTAACCACTCGGCCACGACAACTGATTCAATATCTATTGGGTGACATTTTTGTTGGAGAATAATTTTGAGGGTCGCGTTTCACCCTGGGCCTGAGTCCTGAGACAATGGCTGCTATTTTGAGGCACAAATGTTGGCGTGGCCCATGATTAAAATGGACAAGAATTGCAGTTCCGTCTGTCGACCCAGGTTGAAGTCCTTTCGACGGGGAATGCAGTTTGGAGATTTGACATGAAAGATGCTGATTCTGTCGAAGAGGAGCACATAATTTCAGAAAATGTTTCTCCGACAGGTCATCGTTGCCGGCAGGATGTGAACCTACGCGGGAAGAACCCAATGGATTTCTAGTCCATCACCTTAACCACTCGGCCACGACAACTGACTAAAAATGTATTGGGTGACATTTTTGTTGGAGAATAATTTTGAGCGTCTCGTTTCACCATGAGCCCGAGTCCTGGGACAATGGCTGCTATTTTGAGGCACAAATGTTGGCGTGGCCCATGATTAAAATGGACAAGAATTGCAGTTCCGTCTGTCGACCCAGGTTGGAGTCCTTTCGACAGGGAATGCAGTTTGGAGATTTGACATGAAAGATGCTGACTCTGACGAAGCACATTTCAGGAAATGCTTCTCTGACAGGCGATCGTTGTCAGAAGGATTTGAACCTACACGTGGAGAACCCAATGGATTTCTAGTCCATCGCCTTAACCACTCGGCCACGACAACACACTCGCTTTCTTATTGGTGACAATTTTGGAGGAGAGTACTTAATTTTGAGCGCCTTGTAGGATTCCTGAGACAATGGCGGCTATTTTGCATCAGAAATGTTGGTGTGGCCCCATGGTCAAGATGAAAGAAGAGAAATTCAGTGGGGTCCCGGTACCCAGGTTGAAATCATGTCGACAGTGAATTCAGTTCTGAGGTTTGATTTAAAACATGCTGACTCTATCGAAGAAAAGCACAGCATTTCAGAAGATTTGGAGACACTATTTATACATGTCCTTGGTGAGATTTGAACTTACACTGGAAGATCTCAATGGATTTCAAGTCCATCACCTTAACCACTCGGCCACGACAACTGATTAAAATTCTATTGGGTGACATTTTTGTTGGAGAATAATTTTGAGCGTCGTTTCACCATGAGCCCGAGTCCTGGGACAATGGCTGCTATTTTGCAGCACAGGTGTTTGCTTGGCCTCGTGGTGAAGACAAAAGACAAGAATTGCAGTTCGGTCTGTCGACCGAGGTTGAAGTCCTTTTGACAGGGAATGCAGTTTGGAGATTCGACATGAAAGATGCCGACTCTGTCGAAGAGGAGCACAACATTTCAGAAAATGTTTCTCCGAGAGGTGATCGTTGTCGGCAGGATTTGAACCTACGCGGGGAGAACCCAATGGTTTTCTAGTCCATCGCCTTAACCACTCTGCCACGACAACTGACTAAGAATGTATTGGTGACATTTTTGTCAGAGAATAATTTTGAGGGTCGCGTTTCACCCTGGGACAATGGCTACTATTCTGCAGCACAGGTGTTTGCTTGGCCTCGTGGTGAAGACAAAAGACAAGAAACGCAGTTTGGTCTCTCGACACAGGTTGAAGTCCTATCGAAATGGAATGCAGTGTGTAGACTTGACATGAAAGATGCTGATTCTGTCGAAGAGGAGCACAACATTTAAGAAAATGTTTCTCCAAGAGGTGATCGTTGTCGGAAGGATTTGAACCTACGCGGGAAAATCCCAATGGATTTCAAGCCCATCGCCTTAACCATTCGGCCACGACAACTGATTCAATATCTATTGGGTGACATTTTTGTTGGAGAATAATTTTGAGCGTCTCGTTTCACCATGAGCCCGAGTCCTGGGACAATGGCTGCTATTTTGCAGCACGGGTGTTTGCTTGGCCTCATGGTGAAGACGAAAGACAAGAATTGCAGTTCGGTCTCTCGACCCAGGTTGAAGTCTCGTCGAAATGGAATGCAGTTTGTAGACTTGACATGAAAGACGCTGTCTCTGTCGAAGAGGAGCACAACATTTCAGAAAATGTTTCTCCAAGATGGTGATCGTTGCCGGCAGGATTTGAACCTACGCGGGGAGAACCCAATGGATTTCTAGTCCATCGCCTTAACCACTCGGCCACAACAACTGACTAAGAATGTATTGGTTGACATTTTTGTCGGAGAATAATTGAGGGTCGTTTCACCCTGAGCCCGAGTCCTGGGACAATGGCTGCTATTTTGCAGAACAGGTGTTTGCTTGGCCTCGTGGTGAAGACGAAAGATAAGAAATGCAGTTTGGTCTCTCAAACCAGGTTGAAGTCCTATCGAAATGGAATGCAGTGTGTAGACTTGACATGAAAGATGCTGATTCTGTCGAAGAGGAGCACAACATTTCAGAAAATGTTTCTCCAAGAGGTGATCGTTGTCGGAAGGATTTGAACCAACGCGGGAAAATCCCAATGGATTTCAAGCCCATCGCCTTAACCACTCGGCCACGACAACTGATTCAATATCTATTGGGTGACATTTTTGTTGGAGAATAATTTTGAGCGTCTCGTTTCACCATGAGCCCGAGTCCTGGGACAATGGCTGCTATTTTGCAGAACAGGTGTTTGCTTGGCCTCGTGGTGAAGACGAAAGATAAGAAATGCAGTTTGGTCTCTCAAACCAGGTTGAAGTCCTATCGAAATGGAATGCAGTGTGTAGACTTGACATGAAAGATGCTGATTCTGTCGAAGAGGAGCACAACATTTCAGAAAATGTTTCTCCAAGAGGTGATCGTTGTCGGAAGGATTTGAACCAACGCGGGAAAATCCCAATGGATTTCAAGCCCATCGCCTTAACCACTCGGCCACGACAACTGACTATGAATGTATTGGGTGACATTTTTGTCGGAGAATAATTTTGAGGGTCGCGTTTCACCCTGAGCCTGAGTCCTGGGACAATGGCTGCTATTTTGCAGCACAGGTGTTTGCTTGCCCTCGTGGTGAAGACGAAAGATAAGAAATGCAGTTTGGTCTCTCAAACAAGGTTGAAGTCCTATCGAAATGGAATGCAGTGTGTAGACTTGACATGAAAGATGCTGATTCTGTCGAAGAGGAGCACAACATTTAAGAAAATTTTTCTCCAAGAGGTGATCGTTGTCGGCAGGATTTGAACCTACGCGGGAAAATCCCAATGGATTTCAAGTCCATCGCCTTAACCACTCGGCCACGACAACTGACTAAGAATGTATTGGGTGACATTTTTGTCGGAGAATAATTTTGAGGGTCGCGTTTCACCCTGAGCCTGAGTCCTGGGACAATGGCTGCTATTTTGAGGCACAAATGTTGGCGTGGCCCATGATTAAAATGGACAAGAATTGCAGTTCCGTCTGTCGACCCAGGTTGGAGTCCTTTCGACAGGTAATGCAGTTTGGAGATTTGACATGAAAGATGCTGACTCTGACGAAGCACATTTCAGGAAATGCTTCTCCGACAGGCGATCGTTGTCAGAAGGATTTGAACCTACACGTGGAGAACCCAATGGATTTCTAGTCCATCGCCTTAACCACTCGGCCACGACAACACACTCGCTTTCTTATTGGTGACATTTTTGGAGGAGAGTACTTAATTTTGAGCGCCTTGTAGGATTCCTGAGACAATGGCGGCTATTTTGCATCAGAAATGTTGGTGTGGCCCCATGGTCAAGATGAAAGAAGAGAAATTCAGTGGGGTCCCGGTACCCAGGTTGAAATCATGTCGACAGTGAATTCCGTTCTGAGGTTTGATTTCAAACATGCTGACTCTATCGAAGAAAAGCACAGCATTTCAGAAGATTTGGAGACACTATTTATACATGTCCTTGGTGAGATTTGAACTTACACTGGAAGATCTCAATGGATTTCAAGTCCATCACCTTAACCACTCGGCCACGACAACTGATTAAAAGTCTATTGGGTGATATTTTTGTTGGAGAATAATTTTGAGCATCGCGTTTCACCATGAGCCCGAGTCCTGGGACAATGGCTGCTATTTTGCAGCACAGGTGTTTGCTTGGCCTAATGGTGAAGACAAAAGACAAGAATTGCAGTTTGGTCTGTCGACCGAGGTTGAAGTCCTTTTGACGGGGAATGCAGTTTGGAGATTCGACATGAAAGATGCTGATTCTGTCGAAGAGGAGCACAACATTTCAGAAAATGTTTCTCCGAGAGGTGATCGTTGTCGGCAGGATTTGAACCTACGCGGGGAGAACCCAATGGATTTCTAATCCATCGCCTTAACCACTCGGCCCCGACAACTGACTAAGAATACATTGGGTGACCTTTTTTTTGGAGACTAATTTTGAGGGTCGTGTTTCACCCTTTGCCCGAGTCCTGGGACAATGGCTGCTATTTTGCAGCACAGGTGTTTGCTTGGCCTCGTGGTGAAGACGAAAGATAAGAAATGCAGTTTGGTCTCTGAAACAAGGTTGAAATCCTATCGAAATGAAATGCAGTGTGTAGACTTGACATGAAAGATGCTGATTCTGTCGAAGAGGAGCACAACATTTCAGAAAATGTTTCTCCAAGAGGTGATCGTTGTCGGCAGGATTTGAACCTACGCGGGAAAATCCCAAAGGATTTCAAGCCCATCGCCTTAACCACTCGGCCACGACAACTGATTCAATATCTATTGGGTGACATTTTTGTTGGAGAATAATTTTGAGCGTCGTTTCACCATGAGCCCGAGTCCTGTGACAATGGCTGCTACTTTGCAGCACGGGTGTTTGCTTGGCCTCATGGTGAAGACGAAAGACAAGAATTGCAGTTCCGTCTCTCGACCCAGGTTGAAGTCCTGTCGAAATGGAATGCAGTTTGAAACTTGACATGAAAGATGCTGACTCTGTCGAAGAGGAGCACAACATTTCAGAAAATTTTTCTCCAAGATGGTGATCGTTGTCGGCAGGATTTGAACCTACGCGGGAAAATCCCAATGGATTTCAAGTCCATCGCCTTAACCACTCGGCCACGACAACTGATTCAATATCTATTGGGTGACATTTTTGTTGGAGAATAATTTTGAGGGTCGCGTTTCACCCTGAGCCTGAGTCCTGGGACAATGGCTGCTATTTTGCAGCACGGGTGTTTGCTTGGCCTCATGGTGAAGACGAAAGACAAGAATTGCAGTTCCGTCTCTCGACACAGGTTGAAGTCCTGTCGAAATGGAATGCAGTTTGAAACTTGACATGAAAGATGCTGACTCTGTCGAAGAGGAGCACAACATTTCAGAAAATTTTTCTCCAAGATGGTGATCGTTGTCGGCAGGATTTGAACCTACGCGGGAAAATCCCAATGGATTTCAAGTCCATCGCCTTAACCACTCGGCCACGACAACTGATTCAATATCTATTGGGTGACATTTTTGTTGGAGAATAATTTTGAGGGTCGCGTTTCACCCTGAGCCTGAGTCCTGAGACAATGGCTGCTATTTTGAGGCACAAATGTTGGCGTGGCCCATGATTAAAATGGACAAGAATTGCAGTTTCGTCTGTCGACCCAGGTTGAAGTCCTTTCGACGGGGAATGCAGTTTGGAGATTTGACATGAAAGATGCTGATTCTGTCGAAGAGGAGCACATCATTTCAGAAAATGTTTCTCCGACAGGTCATCGTTGCCGGCAGGATGTGAACCTACGCGGGAAGAACCCAATGGATTTCTAGTCCATCACCTTAACCACTCGGCCACGACAACTGACTAAAAATGTATTGGGTGACATTTTTGTTGGAGAATAATTTTGAGCGTCTCGTTTCACCATGAGCCCGAGTCCTGGGACAATGGCTGCGATTTTGAGGCACAAATGTTGGCGTGGCCCATGATTAAAATGGACAAGAATTGCAGTTCCGTCTGTCGACCCAGGTTGGAGTCCTTTCGACAGGGAATGCAGTTTGGAGATTTGACATGAAAGATGCTGACTCTGACGAAGCACATTTCAGGAAATGCTTCTCCGACAGGAGATCGTTGTCAGAAGGATTTGAACCTACACGTGGAGAACCCAATGGTTTTCTAGTCCATCGCCTTCACCACTCTGCCACGACAACTGACTAAGAATGTATTGGGTGACATTTTTGTCAGAGAATAATTTTGAGGGTCGCGTTTCACCCTGGGACAATGGCTACTATTTTGCAGCACAGGTGTTTGCTTGGCCTCGTGGTGAAGACAAAAGACAAGAAACGCAGTTTGGTCTCTCAACACAGGTTGAAGTCCTGTTGAAATGGAATGCAGTTTGTAGACTTGACATGAAAGATGCTGATTCTGTCGAAGAGGAGCACAACATTTCGGAAAATGTTTATCCGACAGGTGATCGTTGTCGGCAGGATTTGAACCTACGCGGAAAAATTTGATTTCTAGCTCATCGCCTTACCCACTCTGCCACGACAACATACTTGCTTTCTTATTGGTGACATTTTTGGAGGAGAGTACTTAATGTTGAGCGCCTTGCAGGAGTCCTGAGACAATGGCGGCTATTTTGCACCACCACCAGCTGTGTGACATTGTCCCGCACATGTTCAACATGAGCCTGAAGCTGGGCAGAGTTCCACAGCTGTGGAAAACTTCGTGCCTGGTCCCAGTGCCCAAGACCCCCCACCCGAAGGAGCTCAATAGCTACAGACCAGTGGCGCTGATGTCTCACCTGATGAGGACGCTGGAAAGACTCGTCCTCACCTACCAGCGACCGCTCATGAGCTCATCACTGGAGCCGCTACAGCCCGGCATCGGTGAGGATGACGCCATGATCTACCTCCTCCACTCGGCACTGCTACACCTGGAGAATGCTGGGAGCACTGTGAGGATCATGTTGATTTGATTTCTCCAGTGTGGTCAACATCATCCAGCTCAACCTACTGGGGGACAAGCTGCGGCATGCCGGAGTGGACCTTCACCTCACATCATGGATTACAGATTACCTCACAAACCGCCTGCAGTATGTGAGGGCACAAAGCTGTGAGTCGGACAGGCTTCTCTGCAGCACTGGGGCGCCGCAGGGGACTGTCCTGGTTCCATTTCTGTTCACCCTCTACACCTCGGACTTCAGTCACATCACTCCAACCTGCCACCTTCAGAAGTTCTCTGATGACTTTGCGATTGTAGGCCTCATTTCAGAGGGAGACGATCGGGAGTAGAAGGGACTGACGAAGTACTTCGTGGACTGGTGCCAGCAGAATCACCTCCAGGTCAACCCAAGGAAAACTAAGGAGTTGGAAGTGGTGTCACGATGCGTGGTGGTGGTGGACCCCAAGAAGCAGGCACGAGGGAGGAGCAGGGTGTACTTCACGAATTCTATTTAATAAAACACAGAAAACTAAATCCAAAACAAAGTCCAAAGTATCAAACAAAACACATGACTGAAGATAAAAACTCAATAACAGAAACATGACCGAAACAAACCTGACAGCAGCAGACGGCAACAAACAAACATGACAGTAGCCAAAAAGCAACAATGACCCGACACTGAGTGGTTGGGAGGGAGTCCTCTTATACTAATTGCCAAACGACCAACAGGTGTGCAGCTGCAGGGTGAAGCCCCACAGTGCCACCTGTTGGTCACAACCCGAAACACGACAAGTGGATTTCTGCAGGAAACAATCCCCACCTGCACTGATGAACATCCAAGGTAGAGACATAGAAAGTGTAACCTCCAACAAGTACCTGGGTGTTCTTCTCAACAATAAACTTGACTGTTCTACTAACACAGACGCCCTGATCAGGAAGGGACAGAGCTGCCTCTTCCTACTCAGGAAACTGAGGTCTTTGTTTGGTTCAGGGGTCACTCCTTAAGACCTTCTACAACTTGGTGGTGGCTTCAGCCATCCATTATGGCATTGTCTGCTGGTCAGGCAGCATCTCGGCACAAAGGGAGACTGGAGCGATTGGTCAGGAGGGCCAGTTCTGTCCAGGGCTGCTCCCTGGATACTCTGGAGAAGGTGAGCAAAAGGAGGATGCTAGCTAAGCTAAAAGCTATGATGGACAGTCCCTCCCACCCCCTCCAGCCCGCCCTGACAGCACTGTGTAGCTCCTTCAGCAAGAGACTGTAACACCCACGCTGCAAGAAGGGAAGATACTGCAGCTCGTTCCTACCGACTGCTGTCAGGCTGCTGAATAAACATGCGTGAAAACCTGTAACCATTGAAAATAGCACAGCCACCTTATGTATGCAAAAGATGCATAGATGCAACATATATTTATTTTGCATTCTATACTGTGTACAGTTATTTTTCTGAAACTTTTATTTATTTTGTGCATAAAACACTTTGTCTCCCCCCACACACACACATTTTGCTGCTGTGGACTGCAAATTTCCCCAAATGAACCCACTATTTTGCAGCACAAATGTTGGCGTGGCCTCGTGGTGAAGACGAAAGTAAAAAAATGCAGTTTGGTCTCTCGACGCAGGTTGAAGTCCTGTTGACAGGGAATGCAGTTTGTAGATTTGACATGAAAGATTCTGACTCTGACGAAGCACATTTCAGAAAATGCTCCTCTGAGAGGTAATCGTTGCCGGAAGGATTTGAACCTACGCGGGAAGAACCCAATGGATTTAGAGTCCATCGCCTTGACCACTCGGCCACGACAACACACATTTTTGGAGGAGACTGCTTGATTTTGAGCGCCGTGCAGGATTCCTGAGACTGGCGGCTATTTTGCATCAGAAATGTTGGTGTGGCCTCATGGTCAAGATGAAAGAAGAGAAATTCAGTTGGGTCCCGGTACCCAAGTTGAAATCATGTCAACAGTGAATTCAGTTCTGAGGTTTGATTTAAAACATGTGGACTGTCTCGAAGAAAAGTACATAATTTTCAAAGATTTGGAGACACTATTTATTCTTGTTCTTGGCAAGATTTGAACCTACGCTGGAAGATCCCAATGTATTTCAAGTCCACCACCTTAACCACTCGGCCACGACAACTGTTTTAAAGTTCATTCGGTGCCATTTTTTGTAGGAGAATAATTTTGAGGGTCGCGTTTCACCCTGAGTCCGAGTCCAGAGACATCTCATTTGTCAAACTGGCCATTTCCAAACAGAAATCTACAAAATATGTGATAGCCTGCTCGCATTAAAAGACAAGAAGGACTACTTGGAGGGACAGTCAAGAAGAAACAACTTGGTAATTGATGGAATAGAGGAAACTCCAGCAGAAACGTGGACTGAAACAGAGGAAAAAGTTCAAACTATCCTCAAGGAGAAGCTGCTGATAAAGGGGCCAATTGAGATGGAGAGCGATCACCGCACAGGAAGACAAGAACCTGGGAGACTTCGACCGAGGCCAGTTGTGGTGAAACTTAAAAATACAAGGACAGAACAAGGATCCTACAAAAAGTAAAATACTGGCTCCAACATCTACATCAACGAAGACTTTACAGATGCCGTACGACAAAAAAGAAAATAGCCCCTCGCAAAATTAAAAGCTGCACGTGACAGAGGGGAAACTGCCTACTTAAGACATGACAAAATTATCGTCCACCCCCAAACCAGTACTCCAACACAACAGGCTCGAGTTCAACACCATCAAGCGGCACACTGATAACTGTTCACCACCCGACGACAAAAACTCTGACCCTACTGAAGCAGGAAAGTCACATACCAAAAACATGGACTTCCAACCCTTTAATGACCCTTCCAACCCTTTGATGACTTCCAATCCCACTGACCACAAGCCATTCGACCCTGAGAACAACTTGGACCCAGACAATAACTTCTTCAAGACCGACCGACCGCGAGGGAGCCAGCGACGACCGGCCGCAAGGGAGCCAGCGGCGACCGCGGAGAAGCCAGTGACGACCGCAAGGGAGCCAGCGACCGCGAGGGAGCCGAGAGACAACCAGCCAGCAACCGCGAGTGAGCCAGCGACTACCGCAAGGGAGCCAGAGACGACCGCGAGGAAGCCAGCGACGACTGCAAGGGAGCCAGCGACCACGAGGGAGCCGGGAGACAACCACCCAGCGACGGCGAGGGAGCCAGCGACGACCGCGAGGAAGCCAGCAACGACTGCAAGGGAGCCAGCGACCGCGAGGGAGCCGGGAGACAACCAGCCAGCGACCGCGAGGGAGCCAGCGACAACCGCAAGGGAGCCAGCGACGACCGCGAGGGAGCCAGGAGACACCCAGCCAGACAGCAAGCCTGAGGGAGCCGGGAGACAACCAGCCAGCGAGCGTGAGAGAGCCGGAAGGCAGCTCGCCAGCGAGCGTGAGGGAGTCTGCGACGACCGCAAGGGAGCCAGCGACCGCAGCGAGGGAGCCAGGGACGACAACGAGGGAGCCAGGGACGACAGCGAGGGAGCCAGCGACGACCGCGTGGGAGCAGGAAATTCACATACCAAAAACATGGTCTTCCAACCCTTTGATGATACTGACCACAAGCCATTCAACCCAGAGAACAATTTGGACCCGGACAATAACTTCTTCAAGAACAAACACAGTGTAACAAACTCTGACTATTAACTGGACAAACAATTCAACACTAATATAAAATTGGAAAATGCACTTTCAGTAATACACTTAAACAGTAGAAGTCTCTATAAAAACTTCACAAAAATCATCACTGGAGCCGACTAAAGAATACCTGACTAAATTCATTGATTCATCTTCAGAACCGCTTGATCCTCACTAGGGTCGCGGGGGGTGCTGAAGCCTATCCCAGCTGTCTCCGGGCAGTAGGCGGGGGACACCCTGAATCGGTTGCCAGCCAATCCTAGGGCACACAGAGACGAACAACCATCCACGCTCACACTCACACCTAGGGACAATATTGAGTGTCCAATCAGCCTGCCATGCATGTTTTTGGAATGTGGGAGGAAACCGGAGCACCCGGAGGAAACCCACGGAAGCCCGGGGAGAACATGCAACACACAGGGAGGCCGGAGCTGGAATCGAACTGCCGGAGCTGGTACCTCTGTACTGCGAAGCCGACGTGCTAACCACTGGATTACCGGGCCCCCTACTAAATTCAATAAATTTAAAATAATTGACAAATCAGAAACTTGGCTTGATGAAAAACAAGTGAAATAGAAATAGAAGGATATGAAATGTTTGCAACTAATAGGGAAAACAAAAAAAAGGAGGGAGGGGTTGCAATATATGTAGACAAAGCACTTAAACGCAGTCAAATCAAGAGATTGACAAGCACAATAGAAAACCTAATGCATTGTGTAACTATTGAAATACATAATAAAAAGGCATCAAATATCATCATAAGTTGCATCTATAGGAGACCAGAATCATGTATTGACACATTCAATAAAAAAGTAACAGATATGCTCAGCTACTACAACGATAAGAAAACCCGAATAATGTGCGGTCACTTTAACATTGACTTATTAAACCCAAATGGACACAAAAAAACAACCGACTTCATAAATACTATGTACAGCAACAGCCTTTTCCCAGTAATCCTGAAACCTAGTAGAATAACAGTTGACACGGCCACATTAATAGACAACATATTTATAAATAAGATTGATCATAAAATGGAAAGTGGACTTCTCGTTAATGATATAAGTGACCATCTACCTGTCTTTTCAGTTTTTCATAATTATTTTGATAGAAAAACAAAGCCAACAACTCACATATCAGAAATAAGACTAAGAACCCAACGCTCCATCGATGCTTTTAAGCAAGACCTAGAAAAACAAAACTGGACCGAGGTCTACTCAAACGAAGACCCAAATACAGCATTTGATGTATTTCAGTCTACCATAATCTCCCTATATGATAAACATTTTCCATTTTCCAACTAAAGTCTCCAAAAAGTATAAAGACCCAAGTAAGCCATGGATAACGAAAGGTATAGAAAACGCATGTAAAAAGAAAAACTATTTATATAAATTGTTTATAAAATTGAGAACTGAAGAGGCAGAAAAAAATATAAGACCTATAAAAATAAACTAGTAAATATTATAAGAATCAGTAAGAGAGACCATTATCATGCACTATTAGAGCAGAATATGTCATGATTCGGTTTGGGACCAACAGGTGGCACTGCAGAGCTCTCCCTGAGCTGCACACCTGTTGGTCGTTTAGCAATTAGTAGTATAAAAGGACTCCCTCCCGACCACTCAGGGACGGGTCATTGTTGTTGTTTGCTACTGTCATGTTTGTTTGTTTGCTGCCATCAGGTTTGTCATGTTTCGGTTACTGTCGTGTTTTATCTTCAGTCATGATTTTTGTTTGATACTTTGGACTTTGTTTTGGACTTAGTTTTCTGTGTTTTATTAAATACAATTCGTGAAGTACACCCTGCTCCTTCCTCCTGCCTGCTCTTTGGGGTCCACCACCACCTCGCAACGTGACAGAAAGACTGTCATGATTCGGTTTGGGACCAACAGGTGGCACTGCAGGGCTCTCCCTGAGCTGCACACCTGTTGGTCGTTTAGCAATTAGTAGTATAAAAGGACTCCCTCCCGACCACTCAGGGTCGGGTCATTGTTGTTGCTTGCTACTGTCATGTTTGCTTGTTTGCTGCCATCAGGTTTGTCATGTTTTGGTTACTGTTGTGTTTTATCTTCAGTCATGATTTTTGTTTGATACTTTGGACTTTTTTGGACTTAGTTTTCTGTGTTTTATTAAATACAATTCGTCAAGTACAACCTGCTCCTTCCTCCTGCCTGCTCTTTGGGGTCCACCACCACCTCGCAACGTGACAGAATGAAAGTAACACACAAGAAATATGGAAAATACTTAATCAAGTAATCAGAAATAGTCCTAAAGTGGCTTACCGAAGGCAAAAATACTATTTTATCAAAGGCAAAAATACTATTGAAAAAAATGCATAAATAGCAATTTAATTTAATGAGTACTTTGTCAATATCGGCAGTAACCCGAGTAGGCAGCCTTCAGCAAGTGCTCTTCAAGAGCCTTGCTTTTTTTGTTCTTTTTTGTTGTTTTTGTCTTTTTGTTTTGTCACGTTTGTTGTTTCGTCGTGTGGACCTGATGTGGACGGTTTTCAGCGTTTTTTGGCCACGACATTCGTCAAAGGAGAAGAATCTGTGCTTGGTGGTTGCGCCTTCTCGGCAGCACGCCTGTACTAGCACAGATTTTGATTGGGAGTAACACTCTCTATTCTAAAACTATCCATCCATCCATCCATCCATTTTCCACCGCTTATCCGGGGTCGGGTCGCGGGGGCAGCAGCTTTAGGAGGGAAGCCCAGACTTCCCTCTCCCCAGCCACTTCTTCTAGCTCTTTCTGGCGGCACCCGAGGCGTTACCAGGCCAGCTGGGTAACATAGTCTCTCCAGCGTGTCCTGGGTCATCCCCGGGGTCTCCTGCATGTGGGACATGCCCGGAACACCTCACCAGGGAGGCGTCCAGGAGGCATCCTAATTAGATGCCCGAGCCACCTCATCTGGCTCCTCTCGATGTGGAGGAGAAGCGGCTCTACTTTGAGCCCCTCCCGGTTGACCGAGCTTCTCACCTTATCTCTAAGGGAGAGACCCTGCAGAGAAAACTCATTTCGGCCGCTTGTATCCGGGATCTCGTTCTTTCGGTCACGACCCATAGCTCGTGACCATAGATGAGGGTTGGGACGTAGATCGACCGGTAAATTGAAAGCTTCGCCCTTTGGCTCAGCTCCTTCTTTACCACGACAGACCGAGACAGCGTCCGCATCACAGCAGACGCTGCACCGATCCACCTGTCGATCTCTCGCTGCCTTCTGCCCTCACTCGTGAACAAGACCCCAAGATACTTAAACTCCTCCACTTGGGGCAAGATCTCCTCCCCGACCCGGAGAGGGCACTCCACCCTTTTCCGACTGAGGACCATGGTTTCAGATTTGGAGGTGCTGATCCTCATCCCAACCGCTTCACACTCGGCTGCGAAAAGCTCCAGTGAGAGTTGGAGAGCCCTGCTTGAAGGAGCCAACAGTACTACATCATCTGCAAAAAGCAGAGATGCAATACTGAGGCCACCAAAATGGACCCCCTCAACGCTTCGGCTGCGCCTAGAAATTCTGTCCATAAAGGTGATGAACAGAATCGGCAACAAAGGGCAGCCTTGGTGGAGTCCAACCCTCACTGGAAACGATTCCGACTTATTGCCGGCAATGCGAACCAAACTCTGACATCGGCAGTATAGGGACCGGATAGCCCGTATCAGGGGGCTCGGTACCCCATACTCCCGAAGCACCCCCCACAGAACTCCCCGAGGGACACGGTCAAACGCCTTCTACAAGTCCACAAAACACATGTAGACTGGTTGGGCGCATTCCCACGTACCCTCGTGGACCCTGCTAAGGGTGTAGAGCTGGTCCACTGTTCCACGGCCGGGACGAAAACCACACTGCTCCTCCTCAATCTGAGGCTCGACTTCCCGACGGACCCTCCTCTCTAGCACCCCTGAATAGACCTTACCAGGGAGGCTGAGGAGTGTGATTCCTCTGTAGTTGGAACACACCCTCCGGTCCCCCTTTTTAAAAAGAGGGACCACTACCCCGATCTGCCAATCCAGAGGCACTTTCCCCGTTGACCATGCGATGTTGCAGAGGCGTGTCAACCAGCACAGCCCCACAGCATCCAGAGCCTTGAGGAACTCCGGGCGGATCTCATCCACCCCTGGGGCCTTGCCACCGAGGAGCTTTTTAACCACATTGGTGACTTCAACCACAGAGATGGGAGAGCCCACCTCAGAGTCCCCAGACTCTGCTTCCTCCAAGGAAGGCATGCTGGTGGAGTTGAGGAGGTCTTCGAAGTACTCTGCCCACCGGTTCACAACGTCCCGAGTCGAAGTCAGCAGCGCCCCATCCCCACTGTACACAGTGTTAGTGGTGCACTGCTTCCCCCTCCTGAGACGTCGAATGGTGGACCAGAATTTCCTCGAAGCCGTCTGGAAGTCAGCTTCCATGGCCTCACCGAACTCTTCCCACGCCCGGTTTTTGCCTCAGCGACCACCGAAGCTGCGTTCCGCTTAGCCAGTCGATACCCGTCAGCTGCCTCTGGGGACCCACAGGCCATAAAGGCCCGATAGGACTCCTTCTTCAGCTTGACGGCATCCCTTACTGCTGGTGTCCACCAGCGGGTACGGGGGTTGCCGCCACGACAGGCACCAACTACCTTACGGCCACAACTCAGATTGGCCGCCTCAACAATAGAGGCGCGGAACATGGTCCATTCGGACTCAATGTCCCCCGCGTCCCCCGGGACATGGGCAAAGCTCTGCCGGAGGTGGGAGTTGAAACTCTTTCTGACAGGGGATTCCGCCAGATGCTCCCAGCAAACCCTCACAATAAGTTTGGGTCTGCCAGGACGGACCGGCGTCTTCCCCCACCATCTGAGCCTACTCACCACCAGGTGGTGATCAGTTGACAGCTCCGCCCCTCTCTTCACCCGAGTGTCCAAAACATGCGGCCGCAAATCCGATGATACAACCATAAAGTCAATCATCGAACTCCAGAGTGGAAGAGAGTCCAACCCCTCTTGAGAGAACTGGTACCAGAACCCACGCTGTGTGTCGAGGCAAGTCCGACTATATCCAGTCGGAACTTCTCTACCTTGCACACCAGCTCGGGTTCCTTCCCTGCAAGAGAGGTGACATTCCACGTCCCTAAAGCTAGCTTCTGCAGCCGAGGATCGGACCGCAAGGGTCCCCGCCTTTGGCTGCTGCCCAGCTCACATTGCACCCGACCCCTTTGGCCCCTCCCATGGGTGGTGAGCCCATGAGAAGGGGGACCCACGTTGCCTCTTCGGGCTGAGCCCGGCCGGGCCCCATGGGTGTAGGCCCGGCCATCAGGCGCTCGTCAACGAGCCCCACCTCCAGGCCTGGCTTCAGAGGGGGCCCCGGTGACCCGCGTCCGGGCAAGGGAAACCTAGATCCATTAATTTCAATCATCATAAGGAGTCTTTGAGCCGTGCTTTGTCTGGTCCCTCACCTAGAACCTGTTTGCCATGGGTGACCCTGACAGGGGCGTAAAGCCCCAGACAACTCATTGGGACACACAAACCCCTCCACCACGGTAAGGTGACGGCTCGCACTACAAAAAAAGCAATCCGAATTATTAATAGATCAAAATATACGGAACCCACAAATCCACTATTTATAATAATAATAATACATTACATTTGCAAGCGCCTTTCATGACACCCAAGGACACTTCACAACCAAGAGTAACAATAAAACCACAGATAAAATCATAAACAAGGAAGAGAAACATTTAAGGTGGATATGAAAGTCTGAATAAGTGAGTTTTGAGCTGGGTTTTGAATGTGGAAAGAGAGTCAATATTGTGGATATTGTGTGGAAGTGAGTTCCAGAGTTTGGGGGCAGAGCGGCTGAAGGCTCTACACCCCATTGTACTGAGACGGGCAGGGGGTAGAGAAAGGTGGAGGGAGGATGAGGACCTAAGTGAACGAGAGGGAATGGAAATGTGAAGAAGATCTGACAGATAGGGCGAGCAAGGTTATGGATGGCTTTGAATGTATAGAGAAGTAATTTGAAGTGAATTCTAAATTGGACAGGGAGCCAGTGGAGCTGGTGGAGGATGGGGGTGATATGATGAAAGGAGGGGGTTTTTGTGACGATCCGGGCTGCTGAATTCTGAACAAGTTGGAGTTTATGGAGGAATTTGTGATGGACACCGAAGAGAAGTGAATTGCAGTAGTCGATACGGGAGGTGACGAGACTGTGAACAAGGATAACAGTGGTGTGAGGAGTGAGTGAGGGGCGGAGACGACTAATATTGCGAAGGTGAAAATGTGCAGACCGGGTAATGTTATTGATGTGGGAGTGAAAGGATAGTGAGCTGTCAAGGATGACACCCAGGCTCTTCACCTGAGGAGAAGGAGACACAGTGGAATTGTCAATTTTGAGGGAAAAACTGTCGGCTTTGTGTAGAGTAGATTTAGTACCGACGAGGAGGAGTTCTGTTTTATTGCTGTTTAGCTTGAGGAAATTATGAGTGAACCAAGATTGGATTTCTGAGAGACAGTGAGAGAAGGATGAGGGTGGGAGAGAGGCGTCGGGTTTGCTGCAGAGGTAGAGCTGGGTGTCATCTGCGAAACAGTGAAAGTGTATGCCAAAGTTGCGAAAGATATTGCCAAGGGGAAGAAGGTAGATGATGAAGAGGAGGGGACCCAGGACAGAACCCTGGGGCACACCAGAAGAGACGGGGAGGGATTGTGAAGTGAAAGAATTTAGTTGGATGAACTGAGAGCGGCCAGTGAGATATGAGTGAAACCAATGTAGGGGGGTGTGGGTGATGCCTATGGTAGAGAGTCTGTTGAGGAGGATGGGGTGAGAGATAGTGTCGAAATCTGCCCTCAGGTCAAGGAGGATGACCTGACACATCAAGCTCGCAACATTCACAACCGCACAGGAAGGATCAATTCCTGTGTCGTGGACACTAAGTTCCGTTTCCGCGGTCACTAGTTTATCGCGTACTCTCAATTGTAGTCGTAGCCTATTTTTTTTATTTTATTGCTACACGACTATCTCAACTGCACAGGAAGGGTCAATTCCTGTGTCGTGGAAACTAAGTTCCGTTTCGGCGGTCACGAGTTTACCGCATACTCTCTAAATGCACAGGAAGGCTCAATTCCCGTGTCGTGGAAACTAAATTCCGTTTCGGCGGACATGAGCTTGCCGCGTACTCTCTATTTTCCGGAGCCCCGAGCTCCGTACTCTTTGTTAGTCGACTATCAATGACTGTGTCACACTGACCTTAGTCCTTCAATCCCTTCGCTGGTCGAATCAATCCAGGTTCGTTGATTGGGTTCGGCGCCTCCACGGTGGTCGATGTTCAGCGTCTGGCCTCGTAAAGAGAGGTCTTTTCCTAGATTCTCTGCCGAATTACTGTGCGCAATCAGCCGCCGATCTCCCACCGTACTGAGGCGCCGATCCAATCCCGGACGAGCCCCCAAAATTGTCAGAGTTGTTCACTCAGACAGTTGAACAAACAGACTCAGGAAGAGATTGTCTTTTCTGCCGGCAGGAGGCGCAGTTTTCTACGAAGCCACTTCGTGTGCGCTTCCCACTGACACCTGACCCCTGCAACCTCTGCCGGCCTTTTTATTGGTTGTGTATGCAAATTACAAGTGATATATCAGAAAAACACTCCCTTCTTCACATGTCACACCTCTCAACCCAGCCCACCGATACGCCCCTAAGACGCCAAAACATCTCTTGCTACAAACAATGGCTTATCATGGTGCCCTCCCGAAGTTTTACCTTCCTGCCGACATTATCAGTTGATGAGGACTTGGCTTTATTCAGCTCAAGTTGGCCCTTTTTTATGTGTGCTCCATTGTGTACAAGTTGTGAGAACATACCGCTCGAGGTCATTGAAGCATATACAGTACTGAAATGAAACTTGAAAACATGATAAGATTAAGTTAGTCTTTCTCCATCAGACCTGGTTGACTTTAAAATCGCCCAATTAATGTACAAAGCACACAATAACCTGCTCTGCCAAAACATTCTGAAGTTTTTCGAAATTCGAGAAAGATGCTATGATTTAAGAGGTACAAACTCAAAACAAGAACAAACATCAAACAAAGAAGTGTATCTGTCAAAGGTGTTAATCTGTGGAATAATTTCGAAACGGACCTGAAAATGAGTTTTGACAAAAACAAATTTTTAAAAATAGTACAAACAACCTACATCAATCAGAGTTAAGGTGATAAATTCTAAACATTAATTAAATATAATAATAAAACAGAATTAAGTTGATAAATAGAGAAAGGTACTGCAATATCAACAAGAGTGCCAGGGTGTGTATGTATAAAATCCGAATACAAACCAAAAGTTGTAAAAATATCACGGTTAAGGGTAAAAGATTGAGCCATTATGGAGACTTCTTCCTATCTTTCTTTTCTGATTGATATAAAAATTATCTATTTATATAAAAACACATAACACGGGGTAGGACTAGATAAGTTTTTTACTTCTTCCTACTCCCTTGACCGCAGGTACAAAGGACTGGTCCCTATTCCACCATGTGCCTGGCGGAGCACGTCTGCGGCCGACACCCTTTTCCCCTTCAGGCAGTGCTGGTGATGCAGCTGTCCTGTTTTCGTCTCGTCAAGCCGCGTCTACGGTGGGCCGAGCCCCGTCCGCGCCCACGTTGAGCCGAGGCTCGTCGCGCGTCTGTTTGAGCTGAGTCACATTCACGTCGACGACGAGCCGCCGCCACGCCTACGCCCACGTCAGGACGAGCCCCTGTTCACGTCCTGGCTGTCCCATGTCCCCGCTACGCCGAGCTCCGTCCACGTCAGGCCAAGCCCAGCCAAAAGGTCGCCGCCGCTTTTGTTCCTGTTCTCCGGCGAGGCGAAGGACGCCATCGCTTTTAGTTCCCGTTCCGGCGAGGCAAGGGTTGCCATCGCCGCTTCCTGTTCACCGGCGAGGCAAGGGTTGCCGTCGCTTTTTTTGTTCCTGTTCCTGGCGAGGCGAAGGTCGCCGTCGCTTTGTTCCTGTTCCCCGGCGAGGCGAAGGTCGCCGTCGCTTTTGTTCCTGTTCTTCGGCGAGGCAAGGGTTGCCATCGCTTTTAGTTCCCGTTCCCCGGCGAGGCAGCCTTTTGGACAACTTTGGGACGTCTGGGATCCGTCCCTTGAGGGAGGGGTACTGTCATGATTCGGTTTGGGACCAACAGGTGCCACTGCAGGGCACTCCCTGAGCTGCACACCTGTTGGTCATTTGGCAATTAGTGCTTTAAAAGGACTCCCACCCCGAGCATTCAGTTTCGGGTCATTGTAGCTTTTGCTACTGTCATGATTGTTTGTTACTGTTTGTCTGCTGCTGTCAGGTTTGTTTTGGTCATGTTTCTGTTATTGAGTTTTTATCTTCAGTCATGCGTTTTGTTTGATACTTTGGACTTTGTTTTGGATTTAGTTTTCTGTGTTTTATTAAATACAATTTGTCTAGTACACCCTGCTCCTTCCTCCTGCCTGCTCTTTGGGGTCCACCACCACCACGCAACGTGACAGAATGACCCGACCACCTGGATCCCGCAGGTACAAAGGACTGGTCCCTATTCCACCATGTGCCTGGCGGAGGACGTCTGCGGCCGACACCCTTTTCCCCTTCAGGCAGTACTGGTGATGCAGCTGTCCTGTTTTCGTCTCGTCAAGCCGCGTCTACGGTGGGCCGAGCCCCGTCCGCGTCCACGTTGAGCCGAGGCTCGTCACGTGTCTGTTTGAGCTGAGTCACATTCACGTCGACGACGAGCCGTGCACGTCTACGCCACGTCAGGACGAGCCCCTGTTCATGTCCGCTGTCCCATGTCCCCGCTACGCCGAGCTCCGTCCACGTCAGGCCAAGCCCAGCCAAAAGGTCGCCGTCGCTTTTGTTCCTGTTCTCCGGCGAGGCGAAGGTCGCCGCCGCTTTAGTTCCGTTCCGGCGAGGCAAGGGTTGCCGCCGCCGCTCCTGTTCACCGGGCGAGGCAAGGGTTGCCGCCGCTTTTGTTCCTGTTCCTGGCGAGGCGAAGGTCGCCGTCGCTTTTGTTCCTGTTCTTCGGCGAGGCAAGGGTTGCCATCGCTTTTAGTTCCCGTTCCGGCGAGGCAGCCTTTGGACAACTTTGGGACGTCTGGGATCCGTCCCTTGAGGGAGGGGTACTGTCATGATTCGGTTTGGGACCAACAGGTGCCACTGCAGGGCTCTCCCTGAGCTGCACACCTGTTGGTCATTTGGCAATTAGTGCTTTAAAAGGACTCCCACCCCGAGCATTCAGTTTGGGTCATTGTAGCTTTTGCTACTGTCATGATTGTTTGTTACTGTTTGTCTGCTGCTGTCAGGTTTGTTTTGGTCATGTTTCTGTTATTGAGTTTTTATCTTCAGTCATGCGTTTTGTTTGATACTTTGGACTTTGTTTTGGAGCCACAACAACACACTTGTCTTGTTATAGGTGACAATTTTGTAAGAGAAATTTCTTCCCTGTCAGTGCAAACATGCAGGGGCTCCATCGTACAAATAGTTCCTGGACTGATATCACAAAAGATTCAATTGAAGCACAAACTCGAGTAATTATCTGGGAGTAAATCAGAGTGCCCTTGTTGATTACCCCCGCCTACCTTCTTTTTCCATTTTTGGTTGGATGGATGCCACACAGCCCTCAATTGTTTTTACAACCAATTAGTCATGCTGCATTCTAAAAAAGCTTCAATACATCAATAATATTCTGCTGTTTTATTTTTCTGCCCACTGTTAGGACCAGGTCCCATCTCTTCAGTAAAATAGAAATGACATGGCTCATATAATCCTATTATTCTTGTCCCTCTGGCACACAAACACCAACAAAACAGCATTTTTGTTCATCAGGATTTTAATTTTTAATGATAATTCATCATATTGATTCAATGCAAACACTTTTTAAACAACATAATAATTGTGTTGAATGATGACTGATTTCTCTTTCCTTTTTACTATTTTACTTAGCTTACTTTCTGTCAATGTATTACTGTATATGTTTTTATGTTCAATAAACAAACAAACAAACATGTCTATTCCTACAAAGCCCTCCCCCACCTTGGTGCCTCAGACCACACCACTGTGATGCTAATGCCAGCATACAGGCCACTGGTGAGAGTCATCAAACCAGTGAGGAAGCAGGTACGAGTGTGGCCTGAGGGGTCCACAGAGGCACTCCAAGACTGTTTCTCCACCACAGAATGGAGTGTGTTTAAACATGCAACCACTAACCTCAACGAGTACGCGGAGACCGTCACGTCCTACATGAGGAAGTGCATGGATGATGTCATGGTCACCAGAACCATCACCATCCGGGCCAATCAGAAGCCATGGCTGACAGGTGAGGTCCACAGGCTCCTGAGGGCCAGGAACACTGTCTTCAGAGCTGGAGACATGGTGGGCCTCAGGACTGCCAGGGCCTGTCACGAGGCATCAGACTGCCAAGAGACAATTTTCAAGGAGGATTGCAGACCAGTTCAAAGACAGCAGAGACACCAGGAACCTGTGGCGAGGTATCCAGACCATCGCGGACTACAAGCCCTCTCCGCACACCTGCGACAGCTCCATCTCTCTGCTGAACAACCTGAACGACTTCTTTGCCCGTTTTGAGATAGACAACAACACCCCAGCACAGAAGACCCCACCTCCTCCTGGCGACCAGGTGCTGACGCTTTCCCAGGATAGTGTGAGGCATTCCCTCAGAAGAACAAATGTACGGAAAGCGGCAGGTCCTGACAACATTCCTGGTCCTGAGAGACTGTGCTGAGGAGCTCACAGATGTTTCACAGACATCTTTAACACCTCACTGAGCCAGGCTGTTGTCCCCACTTGTCTCAAAGCCACCACCATGATCCCGGTCCCGAAGAAGTCGTCCCCCTCCAGCTACAATGACTACCGCCCGGTCGCACTCACCCCCATCCTCATGAAGTGCTTCGAGCGGTTAGTCATGCAGCACATAAAGTCTGCCCTTTCCCCCTCCCTGGACCCCTACCAGTTTGCATATCGGCAGAACAGATCGACAGTGTCATGATGAACACAGGTGCCCCACAAGGATGTGTGCTGAGCCCCCTCCTCTTCACACTGCTATCCCACCACTGCACCCCTTTGTCCAGATCCAATATCTTCGTTAAGTTTGCGGATGACACGACTGTAGTGGGTCTCATCAACAACGATTATGAGACAATCTACAGGAGTGAGATGAGCAGGCTGTCCTTGTGGTGTAAATACAACAATCTTCACCTGAATGTGGAGAAGACAAAGGAGATTGTTGTGGACTTCAGAAAGACGCACTCCCAGCATGCTCCACTGACCATTAATGGTGCCACAGTGGAGAGAGTGAGCAACACCAAGTTCCTGAGAGTGCACATCTCTGAAGACCTGTCCTGTAGCCACAATACCTCATCACTCGCCAAAAAAGCCAACCAGCGCCTGTACTTCCTCCGCAAACTGAGAAGAGCAAGAGCCCCGCCCCCCATTGTGCAAATATTTTATACAGGCACCATTGAGAGCATACTGTCCAGCTGTGCCACTGTGTGGTACGGTGCTTGCACTGTGTCCTGCCAAAAGACTTTTTATACAGTGTAGCTGCTCTCTGTTCTTATCTGTGTGTGTTAATGCACAGCATGTTTGGACTGAGGAGTGTTGTGTTGGCGTCGCCCATGATTAAAATGGACAAGAATTGCAATATGGCCTGTCGACCCAGGTTGAAGTCCTTCCGACAGGGAATGCAGTTTGTAGATTTGACATGAAAGATGCTGACTCTGATGAAGAGAAGCACATTTCAGAAAATGGTTCTCCGAGAGGTGATCGTTGTCGGCAGGATTTGAACCTACGCGGGAAGAACCCAATGGATTTCCAGCCCATCGCCTTAACCACTCAGCCACAACAACACACTTGTCTTGTTATAGGTGACAATTTTGTAAGAGAAATTTCTTCCCTGTCAGTGCAAACATGCAGGGGCTCCATCGTACAAATAGTTCCTGGACTGATATCACAAAAGATTCAATTGAAGCACAAACTCGGAGTAATTATCTGGGAGTAAATCAGAGTGCCCTTGTTGATTACCCCCCCGCCTACCTTCTTTTTTCCATTTTTGGTTGGATGGATGCCACACAGCCCTCAATTGTTTTTTTACAACCAATTAGTCATGCTGCATTCTAAAAAAAAGCTTCAATACATCAATAATATTCTGCTGTTTTATTTTTCTGCCCACTGTTAGGACCAGGTCCCATCTCTTCAGTAAAATAGAAATGACATGGCTCATATAATCCTATTATTCTTGTCCCTCTGGCACACAAACACCAACAAAACAGCATTTTTGTTCATCAGGATTTTAATTTTTAATGATAATTCATCATATTGATTCAATGCAAACACTTTTTAAACATGCAGCAGAACGTAGTTGTAGTGCTCAAGGAGCAATACAGACACCTTAAATGCACAAACATATTCATGATGGAAAACTCTTTCTGACACAAGATGGCGACAGAGCGTTTCGATCAAGCATCGGCAAACGTCAACTATAAGATGTACAGGAGACCATTTGAATGCTTAAAAGACAGAATAAGTTTTTTTGTTGCTTTCTTGCCATTGATCAATAGATCAATAGATTAAAAATGGCATCAGCTGATTACGCTGTGTTTGGCTGTTATCTAGCGAATCAGTGCATGAGCTAGAACTATGAAACTATGAGGCAGGACACAAAAGCAAAGCAATGGCAAAGAAAATTATTTTGTAAATTCAACTTAGCAAAATATTGCTTTTTACTTTGACTTGTTCTTTTGAGTGTGTTGGGCAAGGTTCTGTATGTGTATTTCATGAAATCCGGCTGTGGATGGTATGGTAAACAATTACTTCCTGGTATCACCACTTTCATGACAAATCCCTGAAATGGTCAGCCAATAGATCTTCATCATGACCTGTGGTTTCCATGTTTGGATTATACTGTATTTGTTTTTGTTTCATGCTATCCCCCTGTGTCCCTTATTGATGTCTTGTCTTTAGGTCATTAGGTTTTCATTTCCCCCTGCTATTCAGCCACTCCCATCTTGTCCAGGTGTGCCTCATTGCTGCGTGTTAGAGAAATATATGAGCAAAATTGTATCATGTTTAAAGTTTCATTTAATTTGAGCACGTCTAAACGTTTGGGTGCGTATACAGCACCCCCAAATGCCTGCGCACAAAGGTGCCGGCCACCTGGCCGGAGGGCCGTTGGAGTCCACAATTAGCACGTCAATGCAGGTGGGCGATCACAGGGGAGAGGGCAAAACTCGGTCACAAAAGGGGAATGAATAATTCGGGAACAGCGGTTGAACAACAAAAGACGATTTTAGAACACCCGTCGCGCCCAGGCGACATTTGTCGTCCGCAAAGTCTGCAACATGTTGATACAGTGTAGACCAGACAACAAGGCGCCAACTACCGGTGGTTCAAAGCTTAAACCAAGGTAACCAATCACTACCGAGGGGCCGGACCGAGGGTGCGGTATGCAAATATCGGGGGCAGTGTTTTTCTTGTATGTTACAATAAAAGTCCGAATTGAGGGTGTGATCATTGGGGCAACAACCGTCGTTCGCTCCCGCCGATATTGAAGACAATTTTCCCTGTGTGCCGAGTCATTCTTTAACTTTGTCCGAGAAAAAATATCTGACATTGCGTCAGTTGTTTTGTGTTGAGTTCACTGGTTTCTTTGCCTCTGTCCATTGCTGTTGTCACAAGTAATGTTCCTTTTGTAGAAAATGTATGGCTGCATATATTTTAACAAAATACATCAGAGTTGCTTGTGCACCACTACCACTAACAGCAAGTTGTGAACAGAGCGAAGCTTGTTTCCTGACAGTATCGTGACCCCCATGATGGCGTGTGCTGTCGTGTAGTTCAAAGATTTGTCATGTGCCCCACCAGGCTCAATCCAAATCTCTTGGCTTCACCATTGTTTTCGACGACGCTGTCAACTAATGCAACCTCGCCAATGTGCTACCAGGTAAATTCAGAACATTCAGGTGTCCTCAAATATGTGCTGAAAATATTTGCTTGTTATCCAGTGTCATCAATCATCATCATCATTTTTATTTGTGTTATGTTCTGGCTGTTTTGATTGTGTTTCAGATACAACTGGAGTGAAGGGCTTTTCCCTTCAGCAGGTACACCTGTTATACATTTCCCAATCAAGCCTTGTCTCATATTTGATGGACTGCCAAGTTTCCAAGTCACTGCTAGTTTATTCTGTCAGGTTCTGGACCAAACCGAATAATATTTTGGGAAAAGCGCACTGACAACGTCTGTAGGTGCCAATTTGACATTGGCCGAATTTCGTGTGTTCAATTTGCTGTTATATTGATACGTTCAATTGGCATATTTCCTAATTGAGTAGAAATAGTCGCCATTGTTATTTCATGCTGTTATTTCATGCATCTTTAAGTGTTTCTTTTACAGAACTATTTGTTGTGACGTCACACGACTGGCGAATGAAGACATGTGGAGAAGGAGTCGGAGAGAGACAGACAGAAAGAGAGATGAGGCCAGCTCAAGATTAGAAGTGATACAGTTTTTTGACCATATCAACAGACAAATGAATTAGACAAACTGAAGAGAACCTTTTTTGTATACTTTATTTTTTAATAAACAGAAAATACGAAGAAGCCATTGTCGTGTTGTTTGCGTTCAAGACTCGTCGTTAGACTGACCTCAAAAGGTGCACCGGAATAGCACCGACAACGTCCAAACAGAAATCGATGGTCACAAGGAGCCAGGAAAAACAATGGAACAAAAGCAGAGAATAAACAAATTAAATGTCTTGAAGCCAAAGTTCAAGAGCAATAAGAAAAAATAAAAATACTTACAGATTCGAATCTCTGAATAACGAAGTGCCTAGACAGCAACAGCGAGCAAGATCAACAAGCCAACAGTGACTTGGAAACTCAACAGTGATAGAGAAATCAAAAATGGTATCATGTTTGAAGTTTCATTTAATTTGGGCATGTCTAGACGCCAGGTATCGCTGGACCTCAGATATAGTATCTGCTGTTGCAGATGCCTCTTCCCAGTCTCCCACATCATCCAGATGCTGCCACATCATCTAAAAACCAAAACCTAACAAATTTGGCATTTAGATAAGTTTCCAAAACAAACTAATAATGATGAATAACATGCCAAGTGTAGTTGCAGAGGGCTTTTGTTGGTGTACTGTATAAGATTTCTGTATGGCAAATTTGACATTTCAGCTTCAAAAAATATGTGAATGTAAACTAAGAGTTACCTTGAAATTAGTGATGGTCCAACAACACAGATGCGTCGACGCAATGGCCAAACTCACAGCGCAATCCCTTTGTCAGTGCACGTACTGCTTCAAGACGATCATGTGACCAATACATGAACTGCGTCGACTCAGTCCAGGGGCGTCAACGCCTCAAAAGCCCGCCAAACTGTGTTTATAAGGAAGTGTGTCGAACGACGCCGAAACAAGCCAGACCTCACACTCGCTTGCTTGTCAAAGTACGTGCTTATTATGGAGCAACTACCGGGACGCGCAAATTGTCACAAACACAGTTTGGCAGGCTTTTGCGGCGTCGACGCCCCTGGACTGAGTCGATGCAGTTCATGTATCGGTCACGTGATCGTCTTGAAGCAGTACGTGCACCAACGCACATCTGGCATGTTACTCATCCTTATTAGTTTTTTTGGAAACTGTTCTAAATGCCAATTTTGTTAGGTTTAGTTTTTTAGATGACCTGTGGCAACATTTGGATGATGAGGTCGGAGACTAGGAAGAAGTGCAACAGCAGATGCTATATCTGAAGTCCAGCGATACCTGGCACAGGGGAATGTTGCACGAGTCAAGACCCGCTGTGATATTGGAAGAACCAACACACTACTTTTCCAAACCTCTCCCACCTCGCCAAGGAGTTCCTCTGCGCCGGCATCATCAGTGCCATGTGAGCATGTGTTCTCCACAGTAGGGTAATAGCACGCAAGAAACGCAACAGAATCATGGTCACAAGGAGCCAGGAAAAACAATGGAACAAAAGCTGAGAATAAACTAATTAAATGTCTTGAAGCCAAAGTTCAAGAGCAATAAGAAAAATAAAAATACTTACAGATTCGAATCTCTGAATAACGAAGTGCCTAGAATTTGGGGCGTATTCAGCGCTCCCAAATGCCTGCGTGCAAAGGTGTCGGCCGTTTGGGCGGAGGACACTTTGAAGACCACAGTAATCAAGGTAAAGCAAGGGGCGAACAGATGGAAGAAGGCTCGACTCGGTCACAAAGTGGGAATAAACAATTTGGGAATGAAGTGTTGGAGAACATCAAAAAATGTGTTAGTGAGTCTATGTTGCGAAGGTCAGCGGGGAGTGTGTTCCAGAGCTGGGGAGCAGAGCGACTGAAGGCTCTGTCTCCCATGGTGACGAGGCGAGCAGAGGGGACAGTGAGGAGGAGAGAGGAGGAAGAGCGAAGAGAGCGGACTGGTGTAGGAATATGGATGAGGTCAGACAGGTAAGGAGGGGCAAGGTTATGGATGGCTTTAAATGTAAGGAGCAAAGTTTTATATTGAATGCGGTGTATAATGGGGAGCCAATGGAGATGTTGGAGGACAGGTGTAATGTGGTTTATGGATGGTGTGAGTGTGATAATGCGAGCGGCTGAATTTTGAACCAGTTGAAGCTTATGGAGGGTTTTTGAGGGAGACCGAGCAGGAGGGAGTTACAATAATCAAGTCGGGAGGTGACGAGGGTGTGAACAAGTATAGCAGTGGAGTGAGGGGTGAGAGAAGAGCGGAGCCGGTGAATGTTTCTAAGATGAAAATATGCAGAACGACGGTTTGGGAACGTGTGTCGCGCCCAGGCAGACATTTGTCATCTGCGAAGTCTGCAACTTGCTGATTCGTTGTAGACCAGATTGGAAAGTGTCAACGTATCTGTGGTCCAAAGCTTAAACCAAAGTAATCAGATCACTATCGAGGGGCCAGACTGGGGGCGTGGTATGCAAATATCTGGGGCAGTGTTTTTCTTGTTGCATATGTAAACAATAAAAGTCCGGCAAGAGCACAAGGACGGAGCAACTACCGTTGTTCGCTCTTCGAGATCCGCCTCCGCTGATAAGAAAGACAACCTTCTGTCATGTTTCCTTTTGTGACCAACAGGTGGCACTGTGGGGCTTTTCCCTGCAGCTGTACACCTGTTGGTCGTTATTAGTGGCTTTAAAAGGACTCCCACCCCGACCGAGCATTCATTGTCGGGTCATTGTTGCTTTTTGCCACTGTCATGTTTGTTGCCGTTTGTCTGCTGCTGTCAGTGTCAGGTTTGTTTTGGTCAAGGTTCTGTTTTAGCTTGTCATAGATTTTTCTCGGACAAAGTTAAAGAATGACTCGGCACACAGGGAAACTTGTCTTCAATATCGGCGGGAGGGGATCTCTGAGAGCGAATGACGGTTGTTGCCCCGATGATCACACCCTCTCCAGCTCTCTTCCCGCCAATTCGGACTTTTATTGTAACATACAAGAAAAACACTGCCCCCGATATTTGCATACCGCACCCGGTCCGGCCCCTCGGTAGTGATTGGTTACCTGTGTTTAAACCTTGAACCACCAGTACGTTGGCGCCTTTCTGTCTGGTCTACATTGAAACAACAGCCCTGTTCACACGGGCAGATTTGTTTCGGCGCTGCTCCGGAGTATTTTGTTGCGATATAAATTTGCACCGGAACACATTTTGTGGAGCGTCCACACGTACAAAGCCGCTGAGCGTAACAGCATCGGCGCAGCTCCACTTGCTTTCACACGGGCAGTTCCTGCTGCGGAACAAAACGACAGGAATGCGGAAGTAAAACATGCGCATGCGTAAAGAAAGAAGAAGGCGGGAAAAGGAAGTACCATTTCCCCTCCTTCTTTGTGACAAAATGGCTTCTTCTCCGGAGAAATCAACGATGTGGTCGATAATCAGACGCCGCATGAGAGAGAGAAAAGACCCGCCATGTTTTGAAGCGCAAAATACCCAGGATGCATGTTGGCAAGTACCCGGATGGACTCCTCTGACGCGTAGCGAGGCCACTCCCCCGCAAGCGAGCATTTGCTCTGGAGCAAATTTAACTCAGTTGCGTTCATACGTGCACATTTGCTTCGGTGCTGCTTCGCAAACGAGCATTTGTTCCAGAGCAAATTTTTAAACCACCTCCTGAGGTGGTTTAAATTTGCTCCGGAACAAGCTGTTTTCGGGCACTAAGCCGGAACAAAGTTGCACGTATGAACGCTCGCGAGGAGCAGTTGCGCAGTAAGTCCAGAATAAATCTGCCCGTGTGAACGGCCCTATAATGTCGCAGACTTTGCGGACGGCCAATGTCGCCTGGGCGCGACGGGTGTTCTCAAATCGTCTTTTGTCGTTCAACCACTGTTCCCAAATTGTTCATTCCCCTTTTGTGACCGAGTTTTGCCCTCTCCCCTGTGATCGCCCCACCTGCATTGACGTGCTAATTGTGGACTCCAACGGCCCTCCGGCCAGGTAGCCGGCACCTTTCTGCAAAGGCATTTGGGGGTGCTGATTACGCACCCAAACGTTTAGACGTGCTCAAATTAAATGAAACTTTAAACATGATACAATTTTGCTCATATATTACTCTAACATAGCTTCAGTTGTGATTTTTGTTTGCTACTTTGGACTGTTTGTTTTGTATTTAGTTTTCTGTGTTTTATTAAATACAATTCGCCAAGTACACCCTGCTCCTCCCTCGTGCCTGCTTCTTGGGGTCCACCACCACCTCGCAACGTGACAGAATGACCCGACCACCTGGACCCCGCAGGTACAAAGGACTGGTCCCTATTCCACCATGTGCCTGGCGGAGCACCGTCTGCAGCTGACACCCTTCCCTGTGTGTCGAGTCATTTATTTAACTTTGTCTGGGTAAAAAACTCTGACACAGTCCTTAAAAACCGTACTAGTCAAGGCTTGATTGGGAAATGCGGAACAGGTGCGTCTGCTGGAGGGAACCGCCTTCTCTCCAGCTGAAGCTGAAACACAATCAAAACAGACAGAATGTTACAATTCGAGCACGATTCTACTCCAGTTCCTATTTTCTTAGAACAATACTAAAATACCTTCTAATTACTGCTAATGCTGCAGATTCTTTTCACTAGTGATGGGTCCATGGGGCGTCATGAAGAGTGTTAACACAATGACACACTGTGTTGCTACTGTGTCACTGACCATTGACACCTGCTGGACTTCAAAAATCCCTGCAGGCAAGCCATTTGACAGACTGAAATGATTGATTTGATGATGAAGTGTATTATACAATATCATTCACATCCATTGTATCATTCAATATGTTTCAACAATGTGAAAATTATGTGAATGAGGATGCTTGTGGTCTTTGTCTTCACAAATATTTATTTAGAAAAATAAGATGCTCCAGTGTTTTGAATTTCAGTCTGTTGCATTTTTTACACGCCATTTCCCCTACTGTGGAGAACACACGCTCACATGGCACAGATGAGGCCGGCGTACAGAGGAACTCCTTTGCGAGGTGGGAGAGGTTTGGAAAAGAAGTGTCCTTCCAACACAACGGCAAGTCTTGATTGCGTGCAGTTTTCCCCTGTGCCAGGTATCGCTGGACCTCAGATATAGTATCTGCTGTTGCAGATGCCTCTTCCCAGTCTCCCCACATCATCCAGATGCTGCCACATCATCTAAAAAAACCAAAACCTAACAAATTTGGCATTTAGATAAGTTTCCAAAAACAAACTAATAATGATGAATAACATGCCAAGTGTAGTTGCAGAGGGGCTTTTGTTGGTGTACTGTATAAGATTTCTGTATGGCAAATTTGACATTTCAGCTTCAAAAAAATATGTGAATGTAAACTAAGAGTTACCTTGAAATTAGTGATGGTCCAACAACACAGATGCGTCGACGCAATGGCCAAACTCACAGCGCAATCCCTTTGTCAGTGCACGTACTGCTTCAAGACGATCATGTGACCAATACATGAACTGCGTCGACTCAGTCCAGGGGGCGTCAACGCCTCAAAAGCCCGCCAAACTGTGTTTATAAGGAAGTGTGTCGAACGACGCCGAAACAAGCCAGACCTCACACTCGCTTGCTTGTCAAAGTACGTGCTTATTATGGAGCAACTACCGGGGACGCGCAAATTGTCACAAACACAGTTTGGCAGGCTTTTGCGGCGTCGACGCCCCCTGGACTGAGTCGATGCAGTTCATGTATCGGTCACGTGATCGTCTTGAAGCAGTACGTGCACCAACGCACATCTGGCATGTTACTCATCCTTATTAGTTTTTTTTTTTGGAAACTGTTCTAAATGCCAATTTTGTTAGGTTTAGTTTTTTTAGATGACCTGTGGCAACATTTGGATGATGAGGTCGGGAGACTAGGAAGAAGTGCAACAGCAGATGCTATATCTGAAGTCCAGCGATACCTGGCACAGGGGAATGTTGCACGCAGTCAAGACCCGCTGTGATATTGGAAGAACCAACACACTACTTTTCCAAACCTCTCCCACCTCGCCAAGGAGTTCCTCTGTACGCCGGCATCATCAGTGCCATGTGAGCATGTGTTCTCCACAGTAGGGTAATAGCACGCAAGAAACGCAACAGAATCAAATTCAACTTATTTTTCTGAAGAAAGATTTTTGAATACAAAGCCCACAAGCATCCTCATGAACAGAATATTCACATTATTCAAACATCATGAATAATACAATATGAATGCATAGATGTCAATGATATTGGATAGACTTCGTCATCAGATCACTCAGTTCAGTCTGTCAAGTGGGTTGCCTGAAGGGATTTTGAAAGTCCAGCAGGTGTCAGTGGTCAGCGACACAGTATCAACACAGTATCAACACAGTGTGTCAGTGTGTCAACACGCTTCATGACGCTGTTAGAGTACAGTATCATTCCTCTCTTCTTAGTTGGATTTGGTTGTTAAAGTATCATTCCTTCTCCTCTGTGTTATTCCTCTCTTCTTAAGGTGTTGTTTCTCTCTGTTAATTGTGTCTCTTTTCAGACAATTGAAACAAACAATGTAGAATACTGTTGGAGATATTTACTGCTAACTGCGATTACAATCACCTTTGGTACCCCCTGACCCCCACTACTTTTAGGACCCCTCCAGAGGGCATGTCAACATCAAAAGAGGAACTGTTATCTCTAGTCTCTGTGTTGCAGCTATTGAGGGACTGCGCCTTACTATGAGTACGATTGATCCCAGTCTCTTTCCTGAACATCTGTTCGCACACTTAAAACAACGTATGTAGTGTTAAATTTGATCTTCTTCCTCCTTGGTTGATTAACGGCCCCCAAGTGTCTTCTGTTGTTCCCCCGCACCTTGGGTCGGTCCCTGATTGCTGTTAAGCCCCCCTGGGAAGACCTCTTATCTCAGGATGTATTCACAGCGGGGGTTCTGGAACTTGCCATCACACCAAATGGTGGGTAGTAGTGGTCTGGTCTCACCTCACCACTCCCACCTTCTTCCAGCCACACCGGGTCAGATGACATGTTACTTTCTTTGTTTACCGGGATTTGCATGAGAGGCGTACCTCCCCGCCTCTCATTATCATATTGTCTCTATATAGTCTCATGAATGTGTTTCTTCTACGCTTCCTGATTGAAATCTGGACCCCTCAGGAGCCCGAATCGATTCGTAAACTGCAGAAAAATAAATTAAACCCTTCGAAGTAACTGTTCATCGCCTCCAGCCTCTATTTGGAATACCAACATTCTCCTCGTCCGAAAGTCAACGAACACGTGGGCCGCTCTGACCCCAACAACGCCTCATGGAGCCATCACTACTTGAAATGGATTTGAATTAGAATGGAACAAGACATGTCAATAATCTGAGAGGCACTTGGTGAGACAAGGAGATTTGAATAATACCTTATTCTCCAAAATCAGATCAAAATGGTCCCACACGGCGGACAATGTGTACTTCCCCAGGAGCTGCTCCATAATAATAATATGCATGTACTGTACTTCGACAAACGAGCGAGGGTGAGGTCTGGCTTGTTTCGGCAGGCGGCATCGCGTCGCTAGACGCACTTCCTAATAAACACAGTTTGGTGGTCACGTGATCTTCTTGAAGCAGCACGTGCACCGACTCAGGGATTGCTCTGTGAGCTCAAAGCGTGCGTTGACGCATCGGTATTGCTGGACCCATCACTACTTTTTACTTTAACATGCTTTGGGACAATGAAGGCCTCTGTGACTCACTCGTTTGTTATGCACTTGTTTTTATTTAGAACATACAGCATGTCGTTACCCTTGGAGTAGTAGATGGTTTAAATAAAAACAAATCTTTCAAGCAGACAGCATCCTCCACTTTATGTACATCCTGTATATACGTTTAATCCTACTACATGAGGCCTCGGACGTGTCGGGAATTTAAAAAGAACAAAACCTTCCTTAGTTGCATCAGCTACTTCCTGTCTTAGCCCTAATGCTTAGCAGCACAAAATTGGATGAAAGGCAGACAAGAAAATAAAATAAAAACCAAAGGTGGAGTTAGTCCACACGTCAAAGTGTCAGTCAGTACTGCTTTCAAAGCTTGCAATTGGTCTCTCTACAAAAACACATGAATGCAATGAGCAGTCTAGGAGATAAAATAGCAGCTTCAAATGCATTTCTCTTTCTCTAACATGAAATACGGTACTTAATACTGTCCCACCTGGCCTTATTGTACCCACAAATCCACGGTTCATCACACGCACGTCCACTTTACGACTTTTAAATGCTTTTAAGACTGACATAATACCTTGTACACAGTCACAGATGGTGGTCAGGTCCAATTTCTTAAATAAAAAGCACAAAAAGACACCTTGTACAGCAAGTAGAACCTTTAGGACCGCAGCTTCCACCTCCTCCACCACTAAACTTAAACCATTCATTATGGGAGCGCTTTTCCTCATGAGGGTCGCAGGCATGCTGGAGCCCATCCCAGCCGTCTTGGGGCCGTTGGCGGAGATCACCCTGAATCGGTTGCCAGCCAGTCGCAGGGCACCACTAAAATGATGATGCGAAAGCTCCACCCAACGTAAATGACATCACCTTTGAAGGCTGCGACACGTTTACTGAGAGGTTGAGTCTGTTTCAAGTAGAAAAAAAAAAGATCCATCAACGCTCCACTTAAACTGGCGCGCCTGCGTTGATGATACATATTTGTCAAAAGCTGCTCATCTTAAATATTTAATCAGACTTTGGTTAGACATGGTCTCGTGTATAAATATTTCATTTTGGATTTGTAATGTCACAGAGTATGTGAGATGTTAGAGGTGATTTATTTCTATAAATATACTCATTGATTCAAGCAGTAGTAGTCGTTAAACAAGAATGGATTCTTTCTCTTCTTAGCCATTTTATTTTTTTGCTGTTAATCTGAATTATTGTTTTATTTTAGTAAAACTACTTAATATTTTCAGCCACACACTGGATGAACACGCACTTGATATCTCATGTTGTGTCTTGAGATTCAAAGACTATTCTTTTTTAGTTTTCTTTTCCCAGAGGAAAGATAAGTCTTCTTTTGCCTTCATCCCCATTCCCATGTGCGATGTCCAAACGCAAAACATAGCATGGATGACCAAACTTGTTGAAGGTGAACGGAATGCACTTGTCGATGCCGGACACAAACAAACCAAAAAAAGCTCTCAAACCGAGCTAAATTGGACAGAAATATTTGTAATGGTTTAGGATTGGGATTAGGTAGGTTAGGGTCATTTTACTTCTCCAATGCCAAGATAACTTTGACACAGAAATGTTTTAGTCTTCTCCCCAAAAGAAATCTATCAATATCTTTATACATAATAACATTAGCTGTGTTAAAGTGGGGAGGTGAAGATGAGAGTACTCAATGTAAAGGTATTGCATCACTTTACTAACCCGTATCCATGTGTTTGAAGTTTGCCAATTAATAATCATGTGTTTTTGATATCTCGTCTTCCAATCGGCTGATAAGGAGGACTTGTGACTCGGCCATCAACCACGGTCGCTGGCGAAAGATAATCTGCCAGAACACAATGCTCCGAAGACAACTCAGTCTACAGATGACAAAGGCTGGTTGTGGTGAGCATAGCGGTTAGCCGCCCGGCGCGAGCGTCGGCCAGTTCAATTGCTGCTAATCTTTAAAATATTCAGAGCAGTTGGACCATGGGACTGGCGGTGAGGAACGAGGGCAGCGGCGCCAAGTGACGCTCCATATTTGTCACCAGAACGTTCTGCCCAACAACTGTGTGCTAATGAGAACAAGCATCGTAACACTTTGAGTAGTTAGTACAGGACGGCTTGCCATGAGAAAAACGCAGCGCTCCCACTGATTCTAACTAGATTCAGTGTAAGGCTGGACTGTATTTATATCAGATGTTTTATTACTTTCTAAGCAGGTTCATCAAAATCTTTTCAACTATCTTTTCATCAAATTCATAAGTGGTGCAGAAATGTTGCCGACCGCCGTACTGTACTGACCAGTCAACTTTGACTTAACTTTGCATTAACATTAGCATTGACTACCAAGAATTCACTTTGCTCTTGGAAAGTCAAAATTTTCTATCGATATATGCTGATAAAACTTTGCGACCAAGCTCTGAAAATAACAAAATATAGTTTTCCCCAATTTTGCAATACTAGTATGTTTAGTGTACATGCCTCCAAGGGGAAATCAAGATGACAGTAAAATGTTCTATGTGCACCCACGTGTCTAAACATGGTATTCTGATGAGTATTGTGTTTGTGAAATATGAATTAAGCAGCGTTTTTAAACATCACAGGGGGCGGCCATCTTACCACTTGCTGTCAACTGAAAATGACATTACAGTTGCCGAGATGACTATGATGTCATTTTCTCTCGACAAATGGCAGTACAAGACCAAAATGGCTGCACCAAGAGATGAATGAAAACGGCTGGATTTTTCTACTTAATTCATATTAATTCATTATTAATTTTCATCAGAATGCCATGCTTGGACTAGTGGACGCGCATAGAACATATTGTTGTAAAGAACGATATTGACTTGCCTCCTCCTTTAAACATGGTAGCACATTTTGGTTGGCCAAATGACCACTTCAAACAAAAATGGCCGACTTCCTGTATCTTGTGCATTTACTCATGAATGGACTGGCATGCCTGCTCATTTCTAACTCGAAACCGGCATTCAGGACTGAATTTTTAAAGAGTTCCGTGAGGCCGTTATGGGACAGTTTTTTGGATGAAGGACATACCCTCAAAATGGCTAGTTAGTTGTGTTGTGTTATGTTGTTGCATTTTTACCACACTTTATAGCTGCCTGCCATCTTCACATATGAAAAAAATCTGAATGTGTTACCAAAAGTAAGGGAAAAACTTCAGCCAACATCCTCTTTGGAAGAAAGGGTCCACACAATCCGTGTGTGTGTGTGTGTGTGTGTGTGTGTGTCAGTCCGTCATACAATTTCAATTAAAAAAAAAAAAAAAAAAAAGCACAGCTCAGGGTGATTCCATTGAGAACAAAAGTCAATTTGAAGCTTCAATCTAATTGGTTGGTGCTCGGAAAGTTTCTTCAAACAAGTGTGCAGACAGGAGAGACAAAAAAAAAGTCCACTTACATACAGGAACTTGAGTCACACTCGCACTGTTGAGTTTGTTAGAGAAAAAGAGTCCAAGTAGATAAATACACAGGACTTAAGAGATATGGCTCCCTCACTGCCTTCAGTCTCCTTTTGTGCAGTTCTGCCGGGCATCGCAAAACGCGGCCGGCGATTTCGAAACCTGTCGATCCCAGCTCAGCGAGCCCAGGCCTTGCTCACACCCACTCCTGCATGGAGCGCTTGCAGTACAGTATGTGGCGCTGCGTGCTCTTCCTGCGGAACTGGAACACGGTGTACAGCAGGACCATCATGCAGAGCGCCAGGACACACGGGATGGCGATGGCCACCGCCTTCTCCGTGCCGCCCGCACCGTCCAGTTTGATGACCACGTCGGCGTCGCCGCTGTCGTAGTGGCGCTCCTCGGCTGCCGGCGGGCTCCAGTCCCAATCGGGGTCCGGGGGGAGACCGTCGCAGCCCATGAAATCGCGCAGGATGGAGCGCGGGTAGCCCGGCTCCACGCGGAGCAGCTGGTTGTTGAACTTCCAGTACTCCTTACCCTTGTAAAAGTAGGTGAAGCCTGGACGGACACAGGGAGCCGGCATTTCAGCACTGCTTTTTCATTTTGATTCACAATTTGTCAGCAACATGGTGAAATATTGGTTAGCGCATGCATTCCCTATCATCGGTCCTCTGCTCATTTGGTACCGGGCAACAAAGGTAAGCACTACATTTTTTCTTTTTCTTTTTTGTTTTGAAGGGGAACACATACATCTGGATCAGCAATGTATGTCTGAATCCCATCTCCCCATTCAGAAGTAAAACACGAGCTGACAAACACTTGTGGACCATCAACGTGATTTGCTCACGTAGCAGAAAGTGGAGGAAATGTTGTTCATGAAATTGAATTATCTTTCTTCTCCACAGTGTTAGGAAAGAGAAATTATGTTACAATAGTAGTCGTAGTAGGAGTGTTGGTCCCCATTACAGACGCTCCCCGAGTTACGAGCAACGGCACATACGAACATTTTTACGGGTATGTCGAAAAAGAAAAAGTTAGATTTTGTATTGGACGCCTTTTTCCGAGTACAGGTACTGTAGTACTTCTTTCCCCCGCTAATGCCGACGTGAGGCGCTGTGAGAGCTCGCTTCCACCCCGAATCCGGCTTCCTCTGCCCAGTTGTTAAATATCTTGTGCATCCATTATTCTATATGGTTGGTGAAAAGCGAAAGGCTTCTAGTGAGAGTGGACGTGTAAAGAAGAGGCAAGCCATTTCATTTCAAATGAAAGTGGCAATAATAAAGAAGCTTGATGCGGGTGAGGAAATGGTGAGCGTTGCACGTGAATACAAGATGAATCGTTCGACCATCGGTACCATTCTAAACAGAAATATCGGGAGCTTCAAACTGAAGCCGCTGCTAGTTTACCGGGCAGCCAACCCTCGAGCCCTGAAGAACGTGACGAAAAGATCTCGAATGGGGAGCGTCTGTACTCACATGCCCCCACAACATCTAATGCTGCCAACCCCCAAACTGCAAACTTAATTCCACGCGAGCCACTAAAAAGTGCACTGGGGGCTGCAAAAGGGGGCCATAGTTTGGATACCACGGCTCTACAACGTGGACTCATTTCACTTCCATGTTTGGCTTTTCAGTAAGGTGAATATCCAGTTTGTAAAAAACACGTCAAATCTGTTTATAGTTTTTTAATATCATTTTTTTCCCCCTGATCACATTGTTGAAATGCTCAGGGTCCATTTTAAAACCGCTCCCCATGTTACTAAATGTCTTTCAAATATGGTCAGGGTGTTATAAGTAGTTCTAGTTGCTGGGTCACATGACACGCCTGGTCAAAGCTTACAGTACGTGACAATCACACGCCGATGCTGCAGTGCCTTCCTTGTGTTGAGTGTAAGCAACAAGCAAAGCAGCTTAATGGCGGTCGGCTGCCGTCGCGCTCTCAAATCGGCTTTGAAACAATGGCGGCATTGAACTGTATATGCCGTTGCAATCTCTCTCTCTAATGGGATTTGCGACACCGGGTGGAGTACCGTTGGCTTTGTCCACGAAAGCCCCCTGCGGAGAATCGGGGATGCCCTTCCAGATGGTGATGGGCTTGGGATAACCTGGATCCATGGTCCTCATGTCTTCGTTGTAGCGCCAGTATCTGGAAAATGGCACACAAACACCACATTCACACTCATATAAGCAGAGAGTTTCATTGTTTTACACTATCGGGCGATTTACGTAGATTTCAATGAACCGGTGCTCAATTGTGTGTTCGCACTCTAACAGATTGCAGGAGCTGTTGGCAGCAGGTGAAAAAGTCTATTGCATTTTTAAAAAATGATGCGCTTTGGGTAACTCAAATGGTTTTCACATTTAGTTTTACTCTTTCGACTCAGCACCGGAAGATGCACATTTCAAGTAAAATATGATTTTGTTTACCTTTTATTAACGTCTTGACAGCAGCATTGACACATTTCTTTGACCACTGAAACGGAGCTATATACTCGTTTACGTTACAATGAAATCCCGGCTGTCCGATGGGAATATTTACTCCTTGGTTGTGTAGCTCAGCTGTACTGGGTTCTGAGTTTGACTATCAGGCTTATGTTCCAGCGTGATGCTCAACTCAGATTTTTAGTTAAATATGATCTTTGTATTTACTCGTGCACACAATCACATAACTAATGCGACTTCTAATGCAAATGCGACGTGGCTGTGATGTGTCACGCGTGCGCACAAAGAATGACGTTGAGTGAGATGCACTAAAAAAATGCTCAACATCACGTGGCGCAGTGTTTATGGATGTAAGTATGGTCCCACATGCAGGGGCTCATCTCATCATTTCATATCGCCAGAGTAGCGAAGTGGGAGGAGGTAGAAATATTTTGGAGATACTAAACAACAGTTTTGCTCCTCATTTAATGGATACGTCTACTCAAGATGATGCCATGTCATTGCTGTCCGTAGCGTCAGCGTGGCTGAATTTCAACTACCATCACAAATGTCCACTTCATGCTTCACGTTTCAAGTGGGATTAAAGCATGGTCAAATGTAAAGACAACTACTGTGAATCAAAACTAGGCATATTCGCAGACAATCGTCAGTCTTCTCCTGCACATAGTGCATATTTGGCTTTTGATGACGAATAGGTCTGATGTGTGCAGATGAGTGTTCATATTGAGGACACGTCACATACAATATGCGACTGAAAAAGATTGGAATTGTACTGTTCACACTATATGAAAAAAAAATCAGATACATGTCGCATACAGGCAAAAAAAAAAGTATGAACATAGCTAAAGTCATGGTCTCCCAACATATGAGACAGAATGCTTTTGTGTTGGATAGTGGAGGGAAAAAAAGTACCGTATTTTCACGACCATAAGGCGCCATTAAAAGTCTTAAATTTTCTCCAAAATGGACAGGACGCCTTATAATGCGGAGCGTCTAGTGTATGAGCCGAGTTCCAAATCCTGACTGAGAACCGACACGCTGTTTATATAGAGAAAAGGCAGAAGTGAGCATGAACAGGCATGCGGGAAAGCAGCCGGCCAATCAGTGAAGGGTGGGCGTGTAAGTGGCCGCGAGTGAGGACGTAAGTGAGGCCACGCATGCGGGAAAGCAGCCGGCCAATCAGTGAAGGGTGGGCGTGTAAGTCGCCGCGCATCATTTCTGTGGAGCCACGCGGCAACGAGAGTGACTCTGACAACGAGAGCAGCGTTTTTTATGGACTATCGGTACTTGCACAATTGTTCAATTCGGATACAGAAGATGAGGACTTTGATGGATTTCTGGGTGATGATTGATCGAAAAACGTGAGTACATTGTAAGATGGCTAAATAAAGTACAACCGATCTCAGTTTTGCTTCCGTTGCCTTGTTAAAAACGTGTTTTTAGCATGTCTTAGCATGCTACGCTATGCTTCAAGCTAACGTGTTTTTAGCGTGCGTGCATGCATGCCGTATGTTTAAACTGGCGTATGTTTTACCACGCCTGGCTGCGCCCAATAATACAGTGCGTTTTGTGTATGTGTAATATACAGAAATAGCACCCGTTACTGAGACTGCGCCCTACAACACGGTGCGCCGAATGGTCGTGAAAATACGGTACTAGTACTTTGATTCAGTTTTAAAAACTCTTCTCAGTGAACTTGAGGAACTTTGGAATAGTCGTGCAGCGTTGTGTCTGCAATACCGCAAATGGCCCATTATGGTCACTTGACCGCAATGATGCTGAATATACCAAGTCTGTGACCGCCATGAATACTATGTGAGAAAAAAATGGCTGTATGATGATGCAAATTCCGCCAGTATTCTTACATAGGAATTAGGGGCTGTTAAAAAAATTATATAAATCAACATGCTCGACCATTCCAGCCGATTGGAAGTTGACACGCATTTTGCAATTGATACCGCACACCTCCCTTCTTCCTGATAACTGATAACTGCAATTTTTGTGGGTGGATTAAAAAAAAAAAAATCGAGGACTAAATCAAGAAGTCAGATTTCATATCGAGACTGCACCGCCACAAATGAAGGACCAATAGCAGAAATCGACTGATTTTAAAATGTGTTCGGGTCTTCTCAATTTGATTGGAAATGCAGCAATAACCAGAAAAGGCGAATACATCTTCATTGTGTCACATGCGAGGAGATAAACAAAATGCGGGCATGATATCACCGTTGCCGTGATGATCGTGGCAAAGCAATTTGTCAGCGCCACGTTCCCCTCTTTGTGACCCCTACTGCAGATGATTTATGGTGACAGCTGTAAAAACATGTCACAGAGCCATGCTGGCAAGCTGTGAGACTCCACTGCCATTCATTTTCAACAAGGGAGGAGCTGTAGTACCTCCGAGACACCTTGATGCACTTGCTCAAGCAGCTTGCATACAGATCACAAAGAAAATCAGGACAAATTTGAGCATCTTCCTTCCATTGCAATCAAAATCAGAAAAAGGTCGACTCTGGGATCGCTTGAAAAGATTATCCTAAGCGGTTATGTGTGGTTAAGAGTGATTTTTCCGACCACTCGGCAAATTTGTTTTGGACTGACACCATTTAGCTACAGTACAGTGAGTGGACATTTTGACCAAAAATGTATTCATAAGAATTTTGCGGTAAATATGACAAAGCATGTGCTCATTTTTGGCTCATAAAGAAACTTCTCAGATTCTCAGAATATGTGGAAAAATGTCCCCATTGACACCCCCGGCTAGATGATGCACGACGCAGACCTGTCTCCTTTGAAGAAGTAAGTCTTGGCCACATCCTCCCACCACACGGCCGTCTCAATGCTCTGCGTGGGCATGCCGCTGCCAAACAGCGAGATGTCCTGTGGGTAGGACGGCTGCAGAGTCGTGTCCTTGAACACCCAGAAGCGGTTACCTGTGAACGATGATGTGAACGTTAGCTGACCTTTGTTTTGTCATTGGTATGCATATGACCTCATTCTAGCAGAGATTCCAGATTGATTGACAGCACACTCTGATCCAACTGGGTGGCAGATGTCATGCTCATCTGCCTCATAGATGTGTGACTGTGTGTGAGACCTGCACGTGTTATGTTCAGTTAGCAATCCAACAGAAAATTACACCCCTCAAAATGGCTTATGTGCAACATGAATGCATATACACAGCAATCAAAATGGCTCAAAAGTAGAGAATTTGCAGAGGCTGCTGTTTTCCGAGTCCTGTATGGCGGTAGTCAATTCAACTCAATTCACTTTACAACGAGCAGTAGTTTCTTGACATAGGAGCTGCTTCGAGCTGTTTAAAGCCACTACGCGTTGATGTTTACTGTACTGTCAACCTCAGCATAAACAAAGAGAATTATATGTTCCGTATTAACCAAACCACAAAACCTTTCCTTACTGATGTCTGCTCGCTTAATGCTAATGCACAACACAAAACACCACACATAGGCTAATTTATAGCATAAGTGTTGTGGTATCGTAACCCTTTGGAAATGGATACTTGGAACACAAAATATGGAGCAACACATGAAGTCAGACAATACTCACAGGCGTATATTCTTTTTCCCCATTGAAAAACAATTCTCTGTGCCTATCTGTAAAAAGGCCTTATCACACTTCATTTAGTAGAACCCAGCATGCCATCGACGAACTCAGTCATTGTGTATGTGTTGCAAGGGCACAAAGATGGAGCGCCGTGTCATGTAGCGACACACACAGTAGATGTTTGTCGTCGCTCCACCACTTTGAACTGAAAGGCGTTCCATTCGGGAGAGTTGCCGAGTGATTTCAGAGAACACGTCCAATACTTGGCCGAGTGACCTCAGAGTGCTATCAACAAAAGACTTTGGCTGACTTGACTAGTACTGTAAAGGGCATGGACAAAATGAACGAGGTCATAATAAATGAAGTGTCCCAAACTTTGGGACACAAGAATGCCATACGGTCGACTTCACCTGCAAACAGCGGGTAAAGTCAGCAGGCTACCCTCTGGTAGGCCGTTAAGCAACCACTTTTCAAATATGGCCAAGCTTGCGCTGGGACACCATCAGCCCTGCACCCTGTTCTGCATTTCACACCAAGTCAACCAATGCAATGTGAAGAGGCCTTTATACTGCCCCCTTTTGGTCAAGGTGCACACACCAGAAGGAACACAATGTCAATGGAATTGAAGAAAACGTGGCAAAACCTATTGAACGCTGTACATTTTATTGAACAGTGGCATTACTTTATATAGCGCAATACAGTGGTGCCTCGGCTCACGAACGCTTTAGCTCACGAACTTTTCGACTCACAAACATTAATTTCGCGAGCATTTAGTCTCAGCTGACGAACTAGTTTTCGGCGGACGAACCAAACCAAGCGGTCGAACAGCGCCCCTGTGGCGGCGCGAGAAGCTGACGCACGCTCACGGCGTTCACTTCGTCACTCCCTTTCTTTGAATGCGGACGTGGTTTGAGTTGATAGGCACTTTTGCTATTATGGGACCGAAAAAGACCCCACCACAGGCTAGTGTTAAGCCGAAGAAAACACTAAAGAAAATTACAATCGAGCATAATTGAAAAACATGAATGAGGTGTGCGTTTGTGTGACTTAGCGTCCCAGTACCAGTACGCTAACACGCAACAGGTGTCAATTAAGAGGTTTTTAATCAGCAAAAAGGATGAAGAGCCTCCTTCTAAGAAGCAAAGAAGAGAAGCCACACCGGAGGTTGAGTTACCTCCAGTCCTTATGGAAGGTGACTCTCCTTCCAAACCGTAACTCCCTCCCTCCCTCCCCCTCCCCCTCCCCCTCCATTCCATCAAGCCATCAACTACGATCACAAAGGTAAATAAAACGACTTTATTATACGGTACAGTTTATTTCTTTAATTTCAATACAATAGCACATTTATCATACATAAAATAAGGTATATTTTTGTGTAGTTTTAAGGCTTATTTAGTCGAAAATTATGTTTATGGGCACCTGGGAACAGATTCTTCTCATTTTAATGGTTTCTTATGGGAAATAAATGTTCGGAAGACAAACTTTTCGGCTCACACACACTTTCTGGGAACCAATTAAGTTTGTGAGCCGAGGTATCACTGTATTATCGAGTAAGCAACTATTGTGCTAAAGTTTGAAAACCACATGACAAACGTTTTTGCTGGGTTTCTTTGGAAAGCCAGACAGAATTACTCTTATTATTATGACCGTATTATTCTTACTATTATTAAATCAAGCCGTAGTCTTTGCTTCCACCAGCTCACTCTCTTGTTCCCAATCTAAAATGTGTTTCTTGCGTTTATTACCTTTGAAAAATACAAATTTTCCTTCGCTGTTTTCATAAACGGCGTCAATTTTGGCAGGCAAGCCTTTCCAGAAGTAGTTGATTTGCATGGGGTATCCCGGGACCACAGAGTTGTCCCGCACCCTCCAAAACCACTGGTCCTACGGATAAAGCAGGGATCAGGAAAATCATCATCATCACCATAGTGATCGTCAGCAGCATCGCTCGTCGCTGTGCCGCTTTTACCTTGAAGACAAAAAGTTCCTGCCGCAGGATGGCCAGCGTGTTGAAGCCTCCATCGCAGATGTTGGGCTTGGAGTTGGGGTTGGATGGCTTGGCCCCCTGCGGAGGGCGGTGGGGCCTGGCGTGGCGGTCGTGCTTGCGGGGGTCCGAGGGAAGGTGGAAGCGAGGAGGGGGCGCCGTGGGCGGAGGCCTGGTCGGCTGCGGGGCTCTGTCGGGTGGACCTGAAGAAATCATCGCAAAAAACAAACTTTGTTTGTCTTCTATTGACTCTAAAAATTCTTCAATTACAAACAATAAATGTACTATAGATTTCAAAGAAAAAGTCAAGTAAATTTGTCAATATAATTAAATACAAGTGTTAACATGTTGGGGGAAAAAAATCTAAAATTAACAATATGAATATGATATAAAATGAGGTATTTAAATACAGTTCATTTCATCATGTGAGAGGTTTACATTTTTTTAATTTATCATAAAAATAAATTTTACAAAACCTTAAAAAAAAGTCTCAAAAATAAATTCATAGTGTGGGTGACTTGTCACCAAAACATAGTAACATTCAAGACTTTTTCAAATATCTGAAGTAACATCAATCAATATATGTATTAGACACATGATTTACATTTTGAGTACATTATATGACATTATATAAATATTACAACAGTATTACAATACAAAGTACAGTAGTGTTCAATTCCTGTATATCACTCCCCTCCAAAAAAAACCTTTACAGGAGATCGTCCAAATCACATTTCATTCAGTCACTTCAACGAAAGAAAAGGTCTTCCCATTTATTCACAGGTGCAGAAAAATGGAATAGTGCCGGCGACATTTGAGCTTTGCCTTTTTTCTTGATATGTGAGTATATGTGCACCAAATACATTAGCTGGCTTTCTTGTCCTCAAGTGTTTTTACTCTAAGCAAATAGCTGGAGTGTTACCGTAGATCTTCTGGATGCCCTGCAGGTCGTCGTGAGGTAGTTTAAAGTTCTCTGTATCCATGTACTGGTAGAAAGGAGCCATGATGGCAGTGGGATCATTGGAGTGTTCCAGGCCGAGGGCGTGGCCCAGCTCGTGAACAGCGACCAAGAAGAGGTCGTTCCCTACAGGGGGGAACAGGGACAACATTGTGGATCCATGACACATTGAGCTTCATACTTCATTTGATGATTCACATCATTTTTAATGCCCGCTGAAACTTTAGGTGGCCCAGAATGTCTGTGATGTTTTCTTTTTGGGGGTTGGTGGGGGGTATTTAAACAGGTTATCCTCCAAATGAGTCACTCTGCTATATGCTATCAAATCCATCCTTCATTGTGTGTATGGTGGAAAGCCCTCAAGCCAACTTGTCCTCAAGTGCTGCATGTGTCAGATTGATGTTTCCCTCCTCTAACGAAACCAATTCAAATGATCAGCTCATCAGCTCCTGGATATTTGAATCAGGTGTGTTGGAGGAGGGAAACATCTCTCTAACACATGCAGGAGAGTGGCCCAAAAGGACCGTAGCTGCCCACCCCTGGCCTGGATGAATGTGAATGTATATACTTATGAATGCTTAGTGCACTGTGTGAAAGGTTATGGAGAAGTTTTACAGACTAAACTTATCTCAGGAACCCAACCACCCTTTCGAGGACGTGGTTGGAATGAGATAAGTTTTACAGACTAAACTGAAGCAAGGTTCAACTGTGGATGGAGCCATCAACACCAGCTGCAACGGGATGTTTTTGTTACAACAATGGCACACATGTACGTAATTTACACTCACATACACACACATAGTCAAACAAGTTCAGTGTGTCTCCAACAGCCCCCACCCTTTAGGTTGGACACACCTATGTAGTAGATTTCCCAATAAATAAGGTGGTGAAGGAGGAGATCGTCAGGGGTGACGTGCGGAGAACTGAAACCTAACGCTTCTCCTCGTTCCCTCCTGGTACCAGAATTGAGTCTCCTGTCTCCTCTTTGTGTTTTATTCCTGAGTGTCACATTGGATAAACCTGACATTTTTGGGGGCTCGTCCGGGATCGCAATATACCTGACGCCTCCAGACGCTGAGTCGACGGCCAGGAAGACCGTGGCCACGGCAAAAACACCCTTTCCGGGACTGGGTTTCGGCTCCTCGTCTGGGGGCTGAGGGTTGACGCGAATCCCGAGGAGAGAGGACGACTCTTGGTGAGTAGGGCGGCGGTGTCCTGTACGTACTTAAACTCCGCATTGACACTCTTTCAAGGGTTGACTGAGTGTTGCGCGCCGGGTTTTTAGAAGACAGAGGTCAGGGTGGTCTTTGAACCTGTTTCTAGTTGGAACTCTCTCAGGGCCGGTGTTGAGCCTGAGAGGGGGTCCTTTGGGAAGGAACTCTTTCAAGCGTTGATTGGGTGTTTGCGCGCCGGCAAAAGACGTGGTCTTTAACGCCGTTTAAAGCCCTGAGCCATACTAGTCCCTATCAGGCATATAGACAGAGTATAGTCTTTAAAACTGTTAGGGCGACGGTGTCCTGCACGTGCTTAAACTCCGTGTTGTAAATATTGTCTTTAGAACTGTGAGGGCGACGGTGTCCTGTACGTGGCGTCTGTGTCCTGTACGTGCTTAAACTCCGTGTGTAAATAGTGTGTGTGTAGAACGGTACCTAGGTTGAATGTAATCGAATAAAATGCGCTTCATGAGTGACTGTGTAACTGTGTGAGTGGAGGTTTGCTACCTCATTCGAACAGGCCATTTGGTGTGGCAACTGTCTGAGGAAGCAGATGCAAGAATTTCCCGCCACTTTGGTGTACTTTGGTACACTTTGGTGGTAGAAGGTTGGAAATTACCTCAGTCGGAGAAATTGTCACCCTGTTCAAGGGAAAAGTCAGCATAGTTACCCTAGGTAAACCGCTGACTCTCAAATTTGCAAAATGGGGATACTAAATAGTAAGACCGCAGATAAAAAGAATCCTAAAATGAAGTTAACATGTACGGACTGGAAATTCGTAGAGAGCCAATGTCCTTCAAAGATAAAACATCTAAATTTGTGGATTAAAAAATATAATTTTGTGGGGCGAAAGGCCACGTTTCCCGTGGCTGTCCCAAGAGTAAATTTGTAAGTGCATGATGAGACATTCCTGCTTCTCAGAAAGAGATAGCAACTTTCCTTGTTGGCTTCATGATGGAAGGAAGTTTCATTTTGAAGGAACACGGAAAGTGACAGTGGCTTGTTTGACGGTAAATTGCTGGTGTATATCGATATTTGGATGAAGTGTTCTAAGCGGATGACATTTCTCTTGAAACTTGAGAAGAGCCATCACGGCTCCTGATGTGGGAGAAATGATGGTCTTGTGTCATGAGATTATGTAAATTCAGTTACAACGTTGCTATCCTTGGATAGTGTTGTGCTTTCCCTCATTATGAAATTTAAATTTAATGACTAGTTGAAGAGTTGAAGCTATGAACTACCAATCATAACGTCGAACATACAAATTCATGTTGGTTTGAGTCATGAAAAAAATGTAAGATTTTAAGCCATGTCTCATTTGTGCATACACAGGCTGGATTTCTAATTTCGTTCGTCACAAGAGCAAAATCTTCCAGCTTTAGTCAATGTTTATGTTTCAAGGTCACGTGTGGAGAATTTAGAATTGGCTTCATTAACTTAGAAGGACTGCACGTTTTATGGTCAGCAGTGGCATTTTTGAAAATCAAAAACCCTAGGTGGTGTTTACCAAAGACAGTTGCGGCGTAGATAAGCCACTTGGCAGCCTTGAACAGTGTATGGTGCGAACTCTGCATGCTGGAAGAGTGCAAGAAAAAAAGCCCCAAAAAGAAACAAGTGGATGAGCTGCTGTACACTAACATGTAGTTGTTTTGCCTGCTAGGCTTTTGTTATGCACGGCCATGTTGTAATGTCAATCCCATTTAACACTGAAAAAATGCACGGTACTTGACCCTACTGCCTTATTACTGCTCCCTGATGAGTGTTTGTTTGTTTGTTTGTTTGTTTGTTTGTTTGTTGGGCATATAAACTGGCAATAGTGATTTGAGAGGTTGTAGGAGGTAGTACAACAAACTTTTCTAGTCCTGCCCCTCGTTCTTTGTGTGTTTTAATTTGTTTGATATTAATATTGCAATAACATGCATGGCAGGCTGATTGGACACTCTAAATCGTCCCTAGGTGTGAGCATGGGCTTGAATGGTTGTACGTGTCTGTGTGTACCCTGTAATTGGTTGGCAACCAGTTCAGGGTGTCCCCCACCTACTGCCCGAAGATGGCTGGGATAGGCTCCAGCAAAACCCTATGACCCTTGTGAGGATGAAGCGAATCGGAAAATGTATGATTGAATGAATTAATTAATATAGTGATGGGTCATTTATTGTGTATATCTCACTTTGACGGGCGAAGGAAGAAATCTAGATACAAACAACCGCATTTCCCCTTGTGCAGGCTATACTTAAGCAGGTCTATACAACTTTCGGTTTGTACACATACTGTTTGAGCTAATACGCTAGCATATTTGTACGTCACTTTTCTCTCTGACTCAAAGTTGGTGCTCCATTACATTACGACATGGCATCAGTTTATTGGCTTAAAACTGATTTGTCTAGTTACTTTGCGGTTTGCTTTTGAACCTGTTTTTGAACACAGCAGGTTGGTCACACATTTTCTGGTCAACATGTTGGCCAACATGATTGTTGGGATTTGGCTTAAGAGTAACATAAAAAAATACATACGGTGTATCTATGTGTATATGGTATTTCAACAACGAGGAGTGTGGGGGAAAAGTGGTTAGGATGTCCGTGTTTTATGTTATGTGTTGTGTTTATTGTTTTACTTTATATTGACTATTTTGTGGGGCGTTTTGTCAAAGCTGCGGCTGTTGTGAAAGCGCCTTACAGATTGGGGTATGTTGTATTGTGCGTGACGTATTGGTGGATCAGTATAACGAATGCTGTTCGTTATTGCGTCGAGTTGTGGTATTTATATGCGTGGCACACGCGGCAGCGGAGCAGCAAAAGGTGCTTCTGCTTTGTTTATTTCTTTATTTTTATTTTTTGAGAGGGGGGACTTGCTGACTATCAGCAACGTGATAACGTTTTAGGTTAAGTTCACTTCTGTTGAATATAACAAAGAGTGTGGCGAAAAACAACAGAGCTATATTGCAAGATGGGGTTTATGTCAGCACTGACAGTGAAACCATTTTGCCCAAAATTCTATTTGCGTCATGGATTATCTCACGCGTTGGCAGGGGGAATAGTGTCTCTGGTTCAGAAACATTATACAACCAATGGGTTTTAACCAAAGTTTTAATACACAAGGTAATTTGTATCTAGAATGGGGTCAGTTTCTATATTTACAGATAATGCACATGGGTTTCATTGAATTAATGAAGGGATGCCATATTGCCTGGGTTTGGTTGAGGCTTTTCCAAAACGGGTCGGAAATTTATGGCAATGGAACACATTTTGTGAACAGGTTAATTGATCAAACGGAACGCATGTTTCACATTTTATTTGAGACACTATTGCTCCCGCCATCCAGTCAGCGGGATTGGTAGCAAGTATGAAATTATATGGTTAAAATTCAATTAAAGAAATTGAATTGAAATGGAATTGATTTATGTTATATTACTATTGCGAGAATTGTGTCTCTTTCTTTGTTTGAAATATTGTTTGGGAGACCATGTAAATTATTGATATTTTCTACAAAATTGTGTACTTGTGTAAGCTAATTCGGTTGACAATATGCGAGAGAGTTTAGAGATAAAAGAAACAATGAATTGAGATTGCCGTCGGACGATTGTGCTTTTTCACAGCAGGACAAAATGGTGGTTCCAGCAGACCTGGCTCTGATTCGAAAACATGAAAAAAGAAACATTGTACTTCTTTGAAGGGTTGCTGACCACACCGATTGACGGACATTGTAAAAAGGTCATCTCGATAGAAACATCCACCGAGAAAGGTGAGCGAAGTCCGGTGACGCGATGGGCACAGTATTTTAGTTACTGGGAACATCAAACGGCGGCGGAAGAGGTTTCAAGACACCTTTGCACTCATTTAGGAGTGTTTCTGTAGACATGCTGAGTATCAGGAATGTATTGACAGCTTGTGTCGTGTTGAATTGTGTTGTATTTTCACAACAACAAGTGTGGTTCGAAGGTGCAAAAACATGACGAGAGCGTGTGACTGGATGCCCATAATTACCCAAACTGGGTCAGTGTGTTCCTCCTGTCACTGCCAATGATATGCGAATTTATGATAATGTGTCACACACACAACACCAGTGTGCTCGCTGAATAGTCCGCGATGTTATATGAACAGGCTACCGTGTCTGTTGTGCATCACCCAAGTGAGGCCGCTCACTGTGCACCGTAGTCGGCCATGCAGTCCGCTCAAAATATACTCACACACGCACGCACGCACGCACGCGTACAATCTCCCAATTGCACGGACCAATTTCACGATGATGATATTATTGCAGCCATTCACACAAAATTCAAAACGTTCATATTTAGAAAGAGTTGTTTCCAGGAACTAATCGCAGCTGCTGTCCCTGGCAACAGTGAACATGGAATCGCAGGTTATTACAAACTATAAAGCATCTCAAATCAATGATGTTGTTTTCATGAAACAAAAAATAAGAATGGCCTGGCCGGTCGGTGTGTACGACGTTGCAACTCACAGTGCCAAACACATTTTTGTCAGACACTCAACATTTTCATATAGCTTGTAACTGCCTGCCTCCTCAGGATATTGTTGCCCTTTAAAAGACGAAATCCACTCCCGCCAGCTTCCACTAAGCCAGGGCCGACAGCTAAAAGGTTACACATGATTACTGTATGTATGCAACACGACCAGCCTCCTGCACCAACGTCCCACAAGGACTCCCGAGCGAGCGGCCGGGGCCACCATTAGCGCACATGTCAACATGCATCATTTACAATTACACTGCTGTGAAAGCCCATTAAAAGGCTGCGTGGCTTTCGAGACACACAAACAAAGACGGGAGCTTTTCCCGAATGTGAAGCAGCGGGGAGGACGGCAATTTGACTTGAGGGTTTTAACAACGACCACTCACACGCACGTCGGCTGGGAAACACAATGTAGGTTGGATGGAAGCTTGCATTTTGCCTTTACAAAGTTCAACTTTCATGTGTTTTATTGTGGTTGCAGTTTGCAGGTGTTTAGTGCCCCAACTTACATTTTCCAAGATACGAACCATTGCGTGTTTGACTTTTTATTCGTCTTGCATGAAAAAAAATCGGACTTAATGAGGGACTTTGCAATCCCCCCCCCAAAAAAAAACCTTTTTGTGATATTTGTTGCACAGTGCGAAAATGATCTGTGAAAAAAAAATCCCTCACTGTACCTAAATGTCGCTAACACATGGGCACACATGCCCCAAATAAACAACGTTGTGAGGACTACAGCTCCCAAAATTGCGAGGTGCTTTCATCGACGAAGATGCTACAGAATCATTTTCTGCTGGCCAGCACAGCAAAAAGCTGCTGTTTCCCATCATTTGCAGGAAGAAAACACAAGCGGCAGATGGGCTGATGCGTCCTTACACAGCGCAGCCTGAAGATGAGAAACCTTTTTGCATCCGCTTTCGTTTTTGCTCCCTTTCACCTCGCTGAAACGTCTCATGCTGTCACACCGACTTTGTCTTCCCGAGACACCCACTTTGTTCTGTCGCTTTCCTTTTATCTTTTTTCTATGCTCACTCTTCCCCTGTTGACGTAAATTTGAGCATCCCACACTCAGCGTTTCTTTCTTTTACTTCAATAATTACCTTCCCGCTGCTGTTTTGTATATGACAAAAGGTAGAACACAAACAATACCGCTAACTACACTGAAAAAAATGTTGTCCTTTGAATTGACTTAATTTCAACATGCGGATGATCACAGTGTGGTCAAGCAACATCATTTCTAAAAATGGAAAATCAGTTGACCGCATTTCAATAATGTGATGTACATGTTCAGTTCAAGTCAATTTTCCACTAACAACAAAGGCTAAACTTAACTCGTCCCTGACATAAGAAGACGCTCATCCCAAAGTCCAGATGGATCACTTCAACTTAATTTGTGGACATCAACTATGACTCTCAGAGCTTTGGAGCCATCTTACAGTATGAAGAGAAAGATCCCAAAAACCATAAACAGGTGATGATAGTTCCATGGCAAAATACAAATCGGGCTAATTTATAACCGAGCCAATCATCTTGTCCACTTACCATCATGGTTGGGGTTCCCCAGGGTCCAAGGCTCATCTGAGTCAAAGTGGGTGTCGCCACCTATGCCGGGCCCAGGAAAGTAGGCGTGGGCGAGGAAGCCGCCCTCCCCATCGAAAGGTGAGCTGTCACCGTGGAAACCCGAGGCGAAGATGATGGTGATGTCCACATCACGCCGGCCCGTCTCCAGGGCACTGTAAGGGACGGCCTCGAAGCGCAGCGGCGTCACGCCCTGCCACACGTCGAATGCCCGGCGGATGGCGTCGTGGGTCTCACGGGCCCCCACCTTTGGCGTGACATTTTTTATACTGTGGGAGAACAACACAGAGCTGTCCATACACAGCCAGAAACTCAATTTCCAGTCTCCAAAAATTAAGCTAACATGCATGAGTTGGGAGCATGGGAGGAAGCTGGAGTACAGCGTGTGTTACAGTATGCCTCAAGCACGGACGGCTCCAGAATTTGTTCTCTTTCTCTTTTAATAAATATGTTTTAGAATATCAAATAAAATGCTGGAGAGGCTGAATCGCGGCTACACAGATTTATGACAGGGCGGTGTAGCGCATCCCTGCATCCCAGTGTTGGCAATTTCATAGACAAGTGCAGGGCGAAGATCTGTGCTGCTGCGGGAGTGGTCACAGCTTACTTCAATAATGGCCACTCAAAGGGGATCCTCTCATTCTCAGTCTTGATATGATATGGACATGGATGAAGCAGGCACATGGAGTTCCAAAACATCTGCGCGGGCACTTCGAGACCAAACCCCATCACCCACCCGCTATCATTCGTGTATAGTGTGCAGTTAGCTAGCTTTGTAGCTATGTCTACGACCCAAAAATGATTTACAGAACAGCTTGGTGTCGTTACTTAAATTCCCAAGTGAAGAGTTGCCACCGCGGCTGAGAGGGAGCCCTGGAAATTTGCTAGCTCGCGAGCAATCTGGCGGCTAGTGCCTCTCATTGCAGCATGGAAACCCCACTGATGACACTGTGGGATATTTTCCAGTCAGCGGAGAATTTAAGCGCATACATTTTAGGATGTGTAGGCATAAAAGAGACGGTACACAAAGCGGAATCCGTTTTTCAGCGGGATGTAGATTCATTCCTTCAGTAGACACGACCACATGATTCAAGAGAGCCTCATTTTATATATACAGAGTACTTTGGTAGGGTGATTATTGACACTTGTCTCTGTGGTGCATCAAATTAAAAAGACATCTACAACTATTTTCACTTTACATGGCCTTTAGCTGGACTGTGAAATGGGAACCCGCGTTGGTGAGGGGTTTACTGTTGAAGAAAATTGCATGTTCTTCACATGCCTGCGTGGGTTTTCTCCGGGTGCTCCGGTTTCCTCCCACATTCCAAAAAATATGCGTGGCAGGTTAATGGGACACTCTACATTGTCCCTAGGTGTGAGTGTGTGCGTGGATGGTTGTTCGTCTGTGTGTGCCCTGCGATTGGCTGGTGACCAATTCAGGGTGTCCCCCGCCTACTGCTAAAAGACAGCTGGGACAGGCTCCAGCACACCCCGCGACCCTTGTGGGGATCAGCGGATCAGAAAATGGATGGTTGGATGGATGGACTTTAAGTTTTAACATCTTTGAGAGCCAGTCAAGTCAAAATGTTCTTGTGTGCACCCCCCACTGATGTAAACACAGCATTCTGATTGATATTGCTCAGGGCTCAGGTAACGATCAATTGCGGCTCACCTGTTTTCTGAGTTTGGTCGTGTGATGTTCGCAAGCTGAGCTGCAATGATGTGACATTAGCATTTCGCATCAGAAATGGGATGTGCTGTTCCAAACCGTATGGTGAACTGAACTCAAGTGATGGAAACCAAATGCACTGACAATCCCTCGTACCGCCACAGGTCAGTGTACGGAGACCCTTTGACTTAGTGAGAAAATAAGTTGATGCAACTATTTCGAGGCTGGCAGCATTCACTGAACTTTTACACAGCCCTCTTTATCAGTGCCTGGCAGGCAGAGAGGAATTGGGAATCTTCTCTCTCACCTCCCATCTTCATGAATAACACGGGAGTCACCGGCTCAGCACTGATTGACATTCTATTTGGAGAATGTTCCCATCAATTCAAATTAAGGGAGGGAAGGATTTGAATAAATTGACGGCATTATCTGCAACAACGGCTGAAACCTGTCAATTTCTGCCACCGCAGACCCATTTATCGGTCCTCCTCAGAAGCCATTAAAAAAAAAAAAAAAAAAAAAAAAAAACGAGGAGGCCGGAGCCTAATCGGGCGGAGAGATAAGATGAGGGAGGAAATATTTTCTGCTGAAATGAGGGATTCTGCAGTCAGGGACTAGTGTGAAAATTGTTTGCTGCAGGGTATGAAAAGGCAAAAAGAGAACCGCTAGCTGTTTTTTATATAAATAGAACATGACGGCTAATGGCGAAACACACACTCACAGAGATGGCAAAACTACTCACACTTAGGTCGAAGTACTGTGAATACACAACGCTTGTGTAGAAACCATCCATTTTCCATTCTGCTTATCCTCACTAGGGTCGCGGGTGCTGGAGCCTATCCCAGCCGTCTTTGGGCAGTAGGCGGGGGACACCCTTAACCGGTTGCCAGCCAATCAAAGGGCACACAGAGACGAACAACCATCCATGCTCACACTCACACCTAGGGACAATTTAGAGTGTTCATGTTTTTGGAATGTGGAAGGAAACCGGAGTACCCGGAGAAAACCCACGCAGGCCCGGGGAGAACATGCAAACTCCACACCTCAGCTGGAATTGAACACTGTGAGGTCGACGCGCTAACCACTTGACCACCGGGCCGCCCTGTGAAGAAACCCTTCACTTAAATAAAAGTAAAAAGTATAGACTCTGAAATGTACTTCAGTACAAAAGTAAAAATAATTGATTTTTAAGAATGATGTGAATGTTGTAACAAGCCTACTTTGACACAGTAAGGAGTAGAAATTCCAGATTTGCATATGTTGAAGTGCAGTAGAGAAAGCTGAAAAATCAAATGCCACCACTGGCGCGCGCGCGCGCACACACACATGCACGCAAATGTATGTGTCGAAGCCCACGTTACTGCGAGTGTGATGTGGACTGTATTTTCTCGTACGATGACGTTTTGGAGCAGTCGCCATGGCAACACAGAGCATGTGCTCACCATTGGTGCTGACAGAAAAAAAAAAAGTAATCAGTGGCACACATGACTGCTCCTCCTCCTTCACGGTTAAGTGCAGCTAAGGCTGAATGGTCTCCAAGGCAACTGCCTCCCTCCTACCCTGCCTGGCTTCTCCTCACCTGTAGGTGATGTGCGTACGCTGCCACTTCTGTCCTGTCAGCGCATATCTCCGCCTCCGTGACCTCGAAGCACTTTTGAGCGTGTCTGGAACGCCGCAGCGGGGCTTCTGCATCCAACTGGAAACAGACAAAAGGAGATCATTTCAGGAGACCATTCACATATGACAGATCTCCACATCCATGTGAGGTCAACGTTCACTCCATCTCCCGTGAATGTGCAATTGTAATTCGATAACAATAGTGTCAGGGTACAGTGAGGGTCTGCACAGTAATACATTTCATTGCAGTGCCAACATATTGAATAAAAATCCACATTTTGCCATCTCATATCTCATACACTGCAAACCCGGATTAATTGAGTGTAGATACTAGTAAATCGCTTACCTTGAAAGAACTAAGTCATGAAAGAGGAAAACTTACATGGGTGTTTCTCAACTTTTTCGGTAGTTTCAATTATAAACACGATTCGACAGAACACGTTTCATTGAATAATCATAATGCTTAACTTCAAATATTGAGTAATGACAATTATTTTTCCAAAATAACTTCCAGTTAAGTTGATTTAATTCTGAATCAATTACATTTGAAATATTTTGGATAATTTACAGAAGAAGGGACTTTCAGCTTTTCCCAGTCATGTCTCAAGATATGTTTGGAACACTTTCCACAGCCATCCAGTTTTAGCCAGGTTAAGGAATCAGGGTACTGTAAATGCAGGTCTTACCTAAAGTGAACATTAGCATTTGAACCTCTCTCCTTGTGTCCAAAGTCAGCTGTGTTACCCACAGGGCCATCCGGCCATCAAATCCCATTCTAGCCAGGTCACAAAAACACTTACTGGCATTTAAAAATGCTTGTAAATGTTTGCGAATGTAGAGAATGTTGGGTTTTTCATCTGGGTTCGTGAAAGATTGCAAAAGGCTGCAAAAAATGATTTTCTCATCGCCAAGAAATTGTGAGCATGTTCCAAATGTTCCCTAAACTGAGCGTCCTTCGCTGTCACAGCACTTTGCAACGTTGATATGTTTCACACAGCTAACAAACTGTCGCCCGCCCAGAAATACATTTCTTCAATGTCACAACACTACTTGATCAGCACAAAATAACAAACTAGTCGCGATAGGGCAATCCATTTTTGCAGTCACCAGTGTGTCCAGGTCTCAGGTTGAACATCCCACCAGCCAATCACTGACCCCCACTTCCTTTCGAATTAGGAGTGTGGTTTGGGCTGTAAGCTTTAATGTATTTATGCATTCTAATATGCGCCTGAATTAGTAAAGTGCGCTTGAATTACTGAAGTAGTGCAACAAAACTTTTTGATTTATGTGGAAATGTGGGTTTACAGTGCAGGAACTCCCAATATTGAATTTAACACTGGTATCATAATACAGTCACTGTGCGATGACAAAAACAAAAGTATCATAAATGTTCATATGGTGAGAAAACTCAATTAGTGTGCTAGCATTTTAAAGCAATTTGTGAAGTTGGCACATTCACTCGTGACAAATATTCTTTAACAAGTTTGTGCAAACTACACTACCACTTATGAGTGACACACACAGAAGGAAGGCAAGAAATAACGTCGAGGCTCACCTCAGCGTGATATCACTGCATCATCATGCAAAAATGAGAAGGACAAGTGTTAAAGCGTCACCTGCACGTTAATGGGCGTGTGAGGACAACACGGCTTATTTTTGTTCTTCACACACACACACACACACACACACACACACACACACACACACACACACTTTTGCATGTCAATGACAATGCGCCATACTCACTCCTTGGTTCTCTCATCCAGTGTCCCGGTGACATTGAGGCCGTAGGCACGCTGCATGGCGGCGATGGCCGAGTGCACGGTTTGGGCTGAGCGCAAGATGGACATTTTGGGTTCTGTGCGGGGAAGGTAGCCGTACCTCTGTAGCCATCCCTGTAAAGCGACAAAATTTGATTGATTTATATGTGATAAACAGACAGTAATATGCGAAAGTCATAATATGGCCTTGTTGTTTTCAGACAGCTGTCAAACTGGGTACACAAACAATCATTCTGTGTTTCTGCTATTTATGTCAATTAATTGATCCATCCTAACTCAAAAGGAGTCGATTCAATTTAGCAATTAGAAATACTTAAAGCATTTATGTATTTTGTCTACTTTGTGGCTAACTATTTGAAACTGTGGGTTATCTATCTATCTATCTATCTATCTATCTATCTATCTATCTATCTATCTATCTATCTATCTATCTATCTATCTATCTATCTATCTATCCATCCATCCATCCATCCATCCATCCATCCATCCATCCATCCATCCATCCATCGCTGGCAAGCAAAAATAGTAGCTTTCCAAAGTGGAAAATTCCAAATGTGAATCAAAATGGACCTCGAGCACCTTTTAACCTATACTCCGGATGAGCAGAGTGTACCAAGGAGGACACTTGTTCAGTTTTGAACAGAGTAACTCACAACATATCCACCATATTGATGTACCGAGTGCCAGTATCCGCTTCATCATCCGTTCATCCACCCTCGCATCCATCCTCGCAGCCATTCACACGGTAACGAGCGCAGCCTCGCCGCGGGGGCGGCCAATCAGAAATGTCCCTCCCCCCACCCTCCTACGCTACCTATAATCCGTCGGTCCCTCCCGGTTTCCCGACAGCCTTGTTTATGATCCATTTCCTGCAGCCAGCGTGTATGCGTGTTTATTTTTCCTGCGATTATTCCGAGCGGCTCGTCTCCCACATGTATGGCAGCGAGGCGTAAAATTAATTCGGGGGGGGGTGCTGGAATCCGTGACGAGGGGAGGCTTATATATCGGATAAAATAATGAAAAAAGAAAAACAACCCTAACAAATCTTATTATGCAACTGGCATGTGCGAATGGCTAATCCATTCCATCAACTTGATGTTAAGGCTTATCACTTTTGTTCATCAATGAATGCATTGCAGGCAGGCCCCAACAAAGCATGCATCTGTATCTGGGTTACATGCGGGCGCGCGCACGCGCGCGCGCACACACACACACACACACACACACACACACACACACACACACACACACACACACACACACACACACACGCTGAAGCACACGCGCAAACAAACGCGCTCGCGCACAAACGATCCTTGAGTGGCCATGATGTACTGTTGGTGTTTCAAATTTGGATTTTTGGGGGGGCTGCTGGAGGAGAGAGCACGGTCACGGATGGAGCCAAACAGCAGGGAAGGGCCGCGTATCTATTATGTATTTATGTGCATCCTACCTCGACGTTGAAGTGCTGGTGCTCCTCTCCGGACACTGCACACGCAATCCAAAGCATGAGATGCAAGCACAACGCGGCCGCCTGAACGCAATCCGATGGTTTCCTTGCACTGGAGGCGTCTAAGGTCATAATGACCCTCTTTAATCCCGAGTCTCTTTTATTGTTGTTGTTGTCCTGCTTTTCAGGGAGAAGCGTCCTGCGTTTCGCTTTGGCGTTTTTTTGCTTCAAGCTAAAGACATGGATGCATAGCGTGCAGCGTCCGCAAGGCGCGTCGAGAAGAAACTGTCCGATGTCAAGCACACATGAGGCGGCGTGTTCCATCCGCTGCCCTCGCCATCCTTGTATTTACATCACGGGCTCCATTTAGGCAGCAGCAGCAGCAGCAGCTGCGGCAGCATCAGCAGCATCACTGGGGCTGAAGGCAGGCAGTCTGCGCAAGATTGGCCGCCTCCTCCACTTCCTCCCCCTCCTCTCGCTCCTTCACGCCTGCGCTTTGATTTCGTGCATAAAAGAAAGTGCACGGTGTCCGTAAAGGAAAATGTTTTTCAATGCGCGTTTATTCTGACACTTAGGTGGAAAATCTGACGTTCCCTGGTGGGGAGTTACTTCAAATTCCCTTTAAAAACACCAACTCATAACATCGATAATTATTTGGGATTTTGATCCGTCACGACAACAACGGAAAAAAATGGTGACAAAAATACACATCAATCGTTTTTCTATTTTCATTCCCGAGCAAAACACAGCAGCAACGTAGAGTAAAAAGATGAGCACATGTGACGTCACACGTCTGCCCCGCCTCTCGTTGCCAGGCAGACTTGTGTACACGCATGTTGGCCTTGGAATGAAAACAAATGGGGAAGGTAAAGCTCAAACCCATGACAGAAACAAACTAACTAACTAACTAACTATATATATATATATATATATATATATATATATATATATATATATATATATATATATAATATAATACAATACATGCTGATATATATATATATATATATATATATATATATATAGCTATATATATATATAGCCATTCTAGTGGATGTAGCGGTCCCAAGTGATGGAAACATTAGAAAGAAGGAACACGAGAAACTCGAGAAATACCAAGGGCTCAGAGAGGAGCTGGAGAGAGCCTGGAAGGTAAAGGTGACAGTCGTGCCTGTGGTGATCGAAGCAATCGGGGCAGTGACCCCCAAACTAATGAATGGTTGCAACAGATCCCGGGAACAACATCGGACATCTCGGTCGAGAAATGTGCAGTGTTAGGAACAGCAAGGATACCGCGCAGGACCCTCAAGCTTCCTGGCCTCTGGTATAACACACACACACACACACACACACACACACACACACACACACACACACACACACACACACACACACACACACACACACACACACACACAATCATCAAATTATTTCAACCATGATTTTAAAGATAAATGTACCTTATATTCAAACTGTCCAGTTTAAAAAAATTACCGGTATGTAAAATGTGCCTCAAAAGCCAAGCAATTAAATCTAGAATTTGGGGGCAAATGTGGCAAAAGGAAGGCAAGGCAGAGTGCATTTCATACACAAGATAATTCGATTATCTTTTGCAATTTGATCTAACATTATTTTTTTCAATTTGGGGTTTTATTATTTCGGGACATCCTAAAATTATTAACTGAGTAGAATCAACAACACACTGTTGAATAGATTTGAGCATACCACAGAAATCTCTCGATGTCATGCAAATGTTCCACTAGTAGCCGTGAACAGCATGGCCATCACCTACGCTGGTCACACAGCTACCTGGAGACATATTTATATGGGATTCAACGGTAGTTGCGATATGTTGTTGTTTCCAGTATTTGCAGCTGTGAGATCCATGAAAAGAACTTTGAAATTAGGCCTGAGGAGTACAGTACATCTGGAAGCACAACAGCCTGCAACTTGCAAAGTGGCCAAACGATGGCGGTGTTTCCTGGAGCATTTTGCCTGCAAGCCATTACTGTACCTGGCTGTGACCCCTTAAGGGCCCCAGAACGCACTGCAATCTGATCCCATCTTTATCGGAACGTCCTTGAACAGAGCAAAAGCAAGCTGGGTCGTTCCACACCGTAAGGATGGAGGGATGCTTTCACGGTCTGCTTGACTGTCCGACGTTTGATCGTCATTTCATGTGGGTATTGAAAATTGAGACAGGGAGAAGACAAGCCTTTTACTGGAAGCGTCTGGCACGAGTCTTGGGAACTCATAGGCTTCAAGTCCCCGACTGATTGTTGTTAGTGGTTGAATTTTGGGCAGCTTAATATGTTCATGTTAGTGTTCTCTTCTACTGACATGATATGCAAAGAATGTCTTCAATCCAATGAATTTTAGAGGATGCCCTTGAGGACGGACTGGTGGTTGACTGGTTAACGCCTCGGCCTTGCAGTGCAGAGGTGCAGGGTTCGATTCCGGCTATGGCCTTCCTATGTAGAGTTTGCATGTTCTTCTGGTGCCTGCATGGGTTACCTCCAGGTACTCCGGTTTCCAACCACATTCCAAAAATATGCATGGCAGGTTGATTGGGCACTCCAAATTGTCCCTAGGTATGAGTGTGAGCACGGATTGCTGTTCGTCTATGTGTGCCCTGCGATTGGCTGGCAACCGGTTCAGTTGTCTCCCACCTACTGCCCAAAGATGGCTGAGTTGTCTCCAGCACGCCCCATGACCTTTGTGAGGATAAGCGGATCAGAAAATAGATGGATGGATGGATGGTTGCCCTTGACAAGGGTTGTTGTACTTGATGAATTGTATTAAATATTAAAACAGAGAAAACTAAATCCTAAACAAACAAAGTCCAAAGTATCAAACAAAACACATGACTGAAGATAAAACATAACAATGATCAAAACCTGACTGAAACAAACATGACAGTAGCATACGAACAGCCACAAACAATGACCCGACAATGAGTAGTCGGCCGGGAGTCCTTTTATAAGCCACTAATTACCTAACGACCAAAAGGTGTGCAGCTGCAGGGAAAAGCCCCACAGTGCCACCTGTTGGTCACAAACCGAAACATGACAGGAAAAAAAACACACAGGCACGGGGCAAACATGTAAACTCCACACAAGGAGGCTGGGGCCAGGATTGAACATACTAACCAGTCGTCAACCGTGCCACCGTCCTCAACCTAATTGGTTTTTATTTTCTGTAGTAAACCCCTCTCCAACGCAGTTTCCAAGTTTACAGTCCTGGTATTTAACAGATTTTTTTCCTTTTGTGCAATTATAAATTTGTTTAGTTATGTCTCCTTTTTAGTGTGATTTGACAATCAGCCAGTAGAAGGCGGCATGCTATGTCGTTCAACACTGTACTGTAATTTTTGGTGGGGAACATGCCTCGAGGTCAAACAATTTTAGCCAAAACTTTGGAGGAAACCTTTGCAGGAAAGAGTCATACCACTCCCATTAACATTTTTGGAAATGTTGGCAAAATGTCTCTTAAAAAAAAAAAATAATTCAAAAGAAAAGGGAGAGCTCTCCCCTCAAAAGTCAAACAATTTCACCCTCAGTTTTGGGAGAATTTTGTGTCGATGTCAATGCAGGCTCATTCATTCATAAACTCAGAGGTGTTGCTGTGTGTGGCTCACAGGTCGCCATGACGATCTCATGCTCTGGCAAGCCCACAGCACAATGCCAGAAACGGTTAAAAATGGAGCCCAAATAGGGTGTGAGTATTGCTGTGCACGAATCGGTGGTGGCTCGAATAGAGATGCAAACTGGCTGTTAAAAACGAACACCAATTTTCATATTCGAGTGAAAATGAATCACAGAATACTGTCGCATGGACGAGTGTCACAGGAATGTTTGAATGCGGATGCGTCCGACCTATGTATGGGAACGTTGAGCAGGCTAATGAGCACCAAATGAAATTGTTATGGAATGAGTCAGTAAAGCCTATCAAGACAATGTATTGACACCTTGGTCGTTACTTTGCTGTTCACTTCTGATTCTGATGAAATCCTAGCACGAAGGGAGTTTGCAAACATTGGACCGGAGAGACGAACCCTCACAGGTTAGTTTAGCGCTAGCGAGCTAGCTGGTATGACAGAACACAGATGGATTTCAAACCTGACCAATTGCGAACGAACACCATGGCTTCTGCTCCACTCCAGTGTACTGGAAGGTATCCTTCAGGTTCAAGTAAATTATTTTCAACTAAAAAGCAAAACCTTTCTGTGGGTTGACGTTGGCTGCGTTAGCGCATCAGTGTACACTCCGCTGTTTTCACAAAAGTGAAAATGAGGCTTGGTCATTGGATTTTTCATTTTTTGGACTATGATGTGTTTTTAGACAAAAGTGCAATTAGTAACCAATCAGGGTTGATTTGGGACTTGCAGCTTTCAATGGTAAACAAAGAGCGAACGAGGATTTTGAATGCGAGGCCGAGCTTTAAGTGTGAGTATGTTTTCCCCGTGTTAAAGTCAACAAAGTGTGTGTGTGTGTGTGTGTGTGTGTGTGTGTGTGTGTGTGTGTGTGTGTGTGTGTGTGTGCGTGCGTTCGTGTGTGTGTACTCGTAATTAAAACCCATCACTGCTTTTCAAATATTTGCCGAGAGCAGTAGCTGGAGAGTCATTTCCTTAAGGGAGGCAGATGGTGAAATACATGTGGTCTTCTCCAATTCAACTTAATTAATTGCTACTTGACAGTTTGTTCTCTAGCGCTCCAGGCACTTTTTAAGCCTGAAAAACAGATTTAACAGCCATTCTTAAATCTTTCGAGGTTTCCTAAAAATAAAATGTTCATGTTGTAGAAGTTCATTTTCGACAAATGACAGCTTTTTCATCAATCCAAGACTAAAAATTTAATTTGGACAGTAGAACTACAATGATGCACTAAAAAAATAGAAATATGCAAAGGAAAGAACGGTGAGCTCGTGGTTAGCATGTCTGCCTCGCAGCTACAAAGGCTCTGGATTGGAATCTCAGCCTTGCTGTGTGGAATTTAAATGATCTCTCCATGCTTCCATCAAACCCAAGCTTCCTCCTTCCTATATGACCTAAAACAGGTTCATTGAAGATTGTTCAGACATAAAAATGAGAGTGAATGCCTGTTTGTATATACACTGTAGTACCCTCCGATTATGGCAACGATTCATGAACATTTGAAGATGTAAAATAAAAAAACAAAACAAAACCCAAGAATAATAAAGTACTGTCTGTAAAGAGCAGGGGTCTCAAACTCCGGTCCTGGAGGGCCGCTGTCCTGCATGTTTTCCAAGTCTCCCTGTTGCAACACACCTGATTCAAATGATCAGCTCATCAGCAAGGTCTGCAGAAGCCTGACATTAAACCTGGGCCTCATTAACCCGCCCCCCAAATCTTTGTGGTATTTAGTGAAGATAATATTTTTGGCCCATATTGACACTTACTGTTACAAACAAAACACATACTGTTACAAACAAAACACAATTTAAAACTTTCCATGGTGATTCGATAACCAATGTATCCCAAATCACTGTAAGGGACCAATAAGCGTAGGTGTCCGTATTTTTACATGCAACACTCCCATAAGTACTTATGATGTTGCCAACCCATCTGGACCCTGTCATACGGAATAGACATGTAAAGATCCCGCACCCCACAGCCTCTCACCCTGCACTCACACACACACACGCACACGCGCACACGCACACGCACACGCGCACACGCACGCGCACACGCGCACGCGCACACGCACACGCGCACACGCACACGCGCACGCACGCACTAACATAACTTTTTGCCTAATTAGGCAATAACATTCTGTAAGAGACATGTTGCTTGAAATGTATTGTATTGATAAAAATATTGGGCCACCTCTAAGTAAATTGCATATTTGAACTCCTAGTATTTAGTGTGTGTGTATGGACCTTCTTAGGCAGCATGGTGGCCGACACAGAGGTGTAGGGTTCGATTCCAGATCCGGCCTTCCTGTGTGGAGTTTACATGTTTCCCCTGTGGCTGTGTGGGTTTTCACCTGGGACTACGGTTTCCTCTCGCATTCCCCAAAAATGTATGTTAGCATCTATATTGTCCCTGGATGTGATTGTGAGCACGAATGGTTGTTTGTCTAAATGTGCCCCGCGAATAGCTGGCAACCAGTTCAGGGTGTACCCCGCCTACTGTCCAAAGACAGCTGGGATAGGCACTCTAGCACGCCCGCGACCCTTGTAAGGATAAGAAGGCTTTAGAAAATGGATGGCTGGATGGATGGCCATTCTTTTGCTGTTTCACTATTGAACAAATACAACAAAAAAAGGCAAACTCCTCTTCCAAACAAACCGCGGCCACTTCTGATAATATTCTGATTTTATTTTGGAAGACATTAATTTTCTCAAGATTATGACTTTTCATCCTGACATGGTTGTTCTTGTAAAGATTATACTGTACCTTTGTGTATGTGTTACTGTGATACTATTACGTTTTTTCTCTCAAAGAGACACATTTTTACACTGCATTGACACGCAGTTTTGTTGAATTTGTGTGTTGGACAATGAGGAGGTCTTGGAGGAAAAAAAATCTCCACTGTAAGAGCCAAGGGTGTGCTTAACTAATTCTAATTAAATTTAAAGTAACTGCAATTAAAATTGCAAAATATTTTTATTCATGAAAAAAATAAAAACGAATGTGCTTTTACCAAAACGAAATTAACTGAAACTACAGTATACGCTATCTTACATTTCTAAAAGTAACGAAAACTAACTACAACTATAGCGAAAATGTCCTTCCTTTTCGTCTTTTGTGAAAGCGCTATATAAATCAGCATGTATTGTATGTATTGTATTGTATTGTCTTTATCAATTACTATCTTACATGAGCCTTCGGGATTCATTTTAAATTTATTTCGGTATTACTGTATGTCCGTACAGAAGAAGGAAGGCCAAACAGTGGTTTGAGAATTGTAGTTTGGTTTATTACGCAATAATGTATAATATATACTTTAACTTGCACCCAACAAATGCTGAAAAATATTTTTAAAAACTATAACTTTAACGAAGCATTGTCGGGAAAAAGGGAAACTAATAACAAATAACAAACTTGCTCGAAAAACTCATTAAAACGAAGTGAATTTTTAAAAAATGTCAAAACGAAATAAAACTTGACTACAAGGAATAAAATCCCAAACTATTATACAGCTATATACCCCAGATATATATATAGGCGTTGAAAGTGAGAATCATCGGTGTGTGTACCGAAAGAAGAATTCAGTGCGAAGCGGAGGGACGGAGAGGCGGGAGAGAGGCAGCGCGTGTGCGCGCGCGTACCTGCGGCTCGCGTGACCCTGCCTCTTCTGACGTCATCGCGAATCGTCCTCCTCCGGCGGCCGAAGTACTTGGAGGGTGTTTCAGAAGGAGGAGCTGTCAAAGTTGTCGGACAGTCTCTTGCCGCGGACAAAAAGAAAAAAGGAGAAAGAAAAGCAAGCCGCACGTCTGCATTGGACGTAGGGCACGGTGGACCTACTTCGAGCGTTGATTGTGTTCGGACCATGGCTTGGCACCTTCGAGGTCGCAGCGTCGAAAGGAAGATGACTCGCCGCCTTCTGGAGTGGCTCACCGTCACCTCGCTGCTGTGCTCGTCCTGTCTTGTGGCCGAAAAGAAAGGTATGTCTGCGGGGAACGAAGGAAGGGGGAGGGGGGCTGGCTGGCTGGTTGGCTGGTTTGCTGGGAAACCGCAGCCTGAGAAAGTCCACGTTCGTGGCGGTGGGGAAAAGTTTCTCACCGCTCAGCCTCGCAGCTGAGGTTGAGGCTCGGTTCCGGTAAAGCTTGAATGAGCGTCCCTCCTGGCGGCCGACGTCGGTTAAACATCTGGCCCGATTTGGACCAAATGCATTTGTTTCCACATTCTAACGGCAAGGGAGCATTGTGCAATTGTGTCTTGTTTTACTTTGGGTATCTTCGGAATCTGTTCTGCCGCGTACAATCAGTGCATCTTTTGCACTACCTTTTGACACGTGAGAATCCAGTATTTCATTTTTCACTTCTGCTCTTACCTATGCAATATGATCAGGTTCAATGCAGTAGATGTAAAAAAAAAAAAAGAACAAAGTCTCCATTTGCAGTGGGGCTGAACAATTAATCCAATTCAAATCGACATCACAATGTAGTCAAATGTCATTTTCATGCTGCAAAGGCTCCAATTTGGAAAAAAAAAACCCGGCTTCTTTTCAGTTTATTGGTAGGCTTTATTCTTTTATGTATGTACAGTATATTGTTGTCATTTATTTAAATAGTGATTCGATTCGTTCAGGGCTTTAGAACAAATGTTTCCACGATTATTTTACAAAACATGAAAACATTGAAGTGATAAATCCACCGACCTGTTTGCATTATTGCTGTCGTCTGATTTATCTTGACGTCACACTTGTTTGGTAGAATTTTGTGCATTTTTTGTCTTGAATGCTTAAAAGTCAAAGTATTAAGTTTTTCATATGTATTCAAGGTGCATTTGCCGTGATTTTAGCGTAAGCCTAACCTACAAGACAAAAACATTTTTGTATAATACACCTGATGTTGTTGATTGTGCTACACATCAGGCTGCATGATGTTGGAAAAACAGATATGGGTTTTGAAAATTACTATAGCAGTATTATTGCAATATTTAGTGTGTACCGAAAGAAACAATATTTTTCTTATCTCAAGAAAGACAGTTTTCCTTTCTGCAAAATAAGCGAGCTCAGTGTATTCTTAGCTAAATAATTGTAATGCCTATAGATACTGTTCACCGATTGTTTGGCAATCCCCATTTAAAAGTTTGCATCTGACTAGATAAAAACCTCCTTTTCCTTATGAAACTCATTTCCCGCCTTTGCGATATGCATATTGCACGGGCCCCTATCGCAATGATGATGTCCTAGCGGCGCTCTGGTTTTAGCACGTGTTGGTGAAGATGGATAGAAAACGCGCTGAAAGATTCAAAATGATTGAAAACTGCAGAATGAAGAGAACATGATGACACAGAAGAACTTGTGCCAAGAAGAAGAGCGGTGACTGTTGTTTGGAGGATTGTTTGGGTTTTTAAAAAACCTCAGCCAATCAAATAATCATTTTACGCAAGTGTTGCCGGGCTTAACTTGTCGCCTGAGGCAGCGACACAAGCTGTTTGCACCACATCCTTCGCAGCAAGCATAGAATATCACAAACATATGAAGCTAAGCTCAGCATGTTGGCCTTACAACGGGAAAGCAAAATACAATCGGAGCCAACTATCACTTCAGGACGCGTTTGCTTGAAGGACTTCCTACAACAGAAAAAGCCAACTTTGTCTCAAGACTGCAAATGCTTTCCCGACCCACCTGGCAGAAGACGTGGTTCTGCTTAAGGAAAAGAAAAAAAAGAAGTTGTTGATCAAGATGGTGGATTGCAGGTATGACATAGCCAAGCAGAAAGTGCTTTTACCAGCTTGGGTGGCTTCTTTCAGTGCTATACCTTTGATGAAAGTAACAAGTATTGCACGTGACCTCATTTTATTTGTTTGCATGCGTATATAGACCTGAATGCTATGCAAATTGTCATTTTACATTGACTTGAATACATGTGTCATGGACCACGGCTTTCACGAATGCAATTGACAGGATATACGTGTACAACCTTTTATATGATATGGAAGTTGCCTTTGTTTGCTCTTCACTTGTGAATTTACCCTCCAAGCCCATAATAATGCAAATTGTCTCTTCACTACGCACAAGTTCCACTCCTCGCGATTGTAAAATACGCCACTCCAAGTTGGTCTACTGCAGTGATTCCTCTCTCAACCAGTAGGAAATATTCTACAGAAACAAAACACAGCAACAAAAAACATTAAATGCGGTGGAAATATTTTGAAAATGACAATGTAGATTTTGGGTCAGCACTGTGATTCCCGATGTTCCTTGTGTTGTCCTGTGACTACAGAAAAAAACCTTTCAGTGTGAACCAAAAAAAAAACAATTTCTGAGAATCATTACAGTCACTAGTTGGAATAATATCAGGTCTTTTTTTTCCAAGTAGAGATTTATCTTCATTGGGTGACTCAGAGGCTTGGAAAGGCCAGATGTCAGTAGAGAAAGTGACCAGGAGTGTTCCCGTACTTCCTATTAGTATGAATCATCCAGTGCTTGTTCTTCCCCCCTATGTGCACGGCGTGCTGCACAAATACAACATGCTCGGTAGCCATCAAGGACAGCGCTCCTAAATATAGCCGCACTTCGAAACAAAACAAAAAAAATGGGCAGCACTGTTTGAGAACCGAGAAGCACACTCGAGCCTAATTTCCATTTGTCAAGAGATGCCAGTTCCTACGAGCGCCGAGCGCTTGTGTTAATGTGCTTTGTCAGGGTTTCCCCCAAAGACATCAGATGTCAGACTCAAACGTTTTGGGCATCTCAATTCCACCTCCTGCTGAACTAGAAGCAAGACTTTGTGGGGACCGTTTAGGGAAAGGCTTTTTTCTTCTTCCCAAGCATGGTCAGTAAAGGCTCGCTCGCATGAGTTTGGAGTGCAAAAACTCTTCTTTTGCTCTCAGCCCGAGTCAAAGCGGCCATTAACTGTTTCATGTCTCCGTGTGAGCCGTAGTAGCACTTTCTGAAACGGAATCAAGACTTTGTGGAAACAGTTTGGAAAAAGGCTTTTTTTTTCTCCCCACAGCATGCTGCACAAAATCATGCTTGACTTTGGTGTGGTCATACTGGAGAGCATTTGTGCTAAGACTGTTGGCGACCCGCAACCCCACCGCGGGTCGTAACTGCGGCGGTCATTTCCCCAAATGACGCGCCAGGCTAGGCGGTCACCGTGATAAAAAAGCGTCTTTTTTTTTTATGGTCTCTCCGAAGTGCAGCCATGAGGTGAACCTGCTCAGAGTTTGACTGAGCTATATGTCGGATAATCTGTCAAAGATGAATCTAATCTGACTGTGTGTTAATGGCAAAATCCTTAATCCCTAAAGGCGCGATTCCCAGGTCATCTTTAGCACATGGTAACAAGCTCGTTTCTTTGAACTGTTTTTCATTGTTTTGGGGGATTCTCCTGTTTTAGCAAATACAAATGCTGGTGCGGCATTTCTTTCCTCAGTTGTAGATGACAGGAGATGTCTCATGGGCGGGCAGGTGGGGGGGGGCACCTTGATTTTGAGACATTTTGGAATAAGAGTCAACAGTGGTATCCGTAAATTGCAATTTGCGTCAAGTAAAGCTTGCATTCAAAACCAAAAAAGCAAGAAATTAGAGATTGCGCAAAAACAAATCTGTTAACTCCGTTTGCTGATGTGGGACAATCTACAATCTATGAAAATTCTAATCGTTGTCGATGCGCAATGTACGAATCGTCCTGAATACTGGACAAGGATCTCGTGTCAAACGCCGAGCAGGCAACTCCCTTGCAAAATAACAATCTTTTCACTCAGACTGTTTTGCGTTTCAGTCGGTACTGCTATTTTGTTTAGTGACAGAGATTAAATGGATTCAGCAGTTCATATCTTAAGCAATAGCATCTACTGAACCAAGATAGTTACAGTTCCCACCTTTTTTTTTCCTGACGGGACAACAGAAGGCAAGGCAAGTTAATATTTATAGCACACCTCCGGCACAAGACGACTCAAAGTGCTTTACAGAAAACAAGAGCATTACAGAAAGACAAATAAAACATTACTAAGAAATTGATTAAAAAAAGCAAGCAACAGTTTAGATGAGTTAAAAGGTACCGTGCAGATTTCATGCAAAGGGGCACGGGGAACTAAATCTCGATTTGAAAGTGTCTGCGTGTGGTTAAAATTTAATCTCCACTGGCAGTTTATTTCCTTTTTTTCCTCCATCATTTTTTTTTTTTTCAGCGTAACCGCTAAATGCTGCCTCAACGCGTTTCGTCTGGACCCTGAGTTGATGGATCTGAGAGCTCCTCTCGGGTTGTATTCTCCGAGATGTGTTCTGGGCTCTACCCGTTTTTGTGAAGGATCAGTAGGTTTTGAAAATATATTCTGTGACTGACTGAAAGCCAATATGGAGACCTTAAAACTGCTGTGATGTGCTCAGATCTCGTAGTCCTGTTTAAGACGCGAGCAGCAGCGTTCTGGATGAGCTGCCACTGTTTAATGCTCTTTGTTTTCAAAGTTGCGCAGAAGCGTTCGCGTTCTCCAGGAAGTCGGTCGTTTTGGTTGGGGGCGAACTTTTTCGGGTCATTTTGCGTTGCTCCAGGAACCACAAACTCGTCCGACAGATTTTGTCCAATTGCTCCCCAAATCCATATCATCGCTGCCCTGTGAGAAACACAAATGTCCGATTTTGTCCCTTTTTTGTTTGTTTGCTTGCTTTTTCACATTCATTCATGGGACGTCCAAAACGCAGACACCCCATGAATGTAAACGTTTTAAAAAGGACAAAAATGGACATACCTGTAGTGTTTTTCACAGGGCTGCTACGATAGACTAGACTGGAAGGGCTGGATAAAAAATTTGTTTCAATCCTCGCATCTGCGCGCAACATTGCGGTGAAGCTCATTGATCATTTGAAGATAGAAGATGAAAAGCGCAGGTTCGGCATCGTCCCTCTGGAAATTGAGCAGACGTTTTTCATGACAAAAGTTCACCCTGCAGCCAGCACACTTGGAAGACGCCCCCCAATAGCTATTCCTCGTCACTCACAAATCTCTCCAGGATGAAAAACCGGGCCTTTTTCTGATCATTAAAGCAATCTCTCTGCGGGAAAAGATGGATGCGCGCAGTCAACTAAAAGTGATCCCGTGTCATCGGAGAAGCTGGCGCCTGTCCTGATGAACTTGCCAGACGCCCGTTATGCTGCAGCCGTCGAAAATGTGCCTTTGTGTTTTGGGGAGTTGCAAGTTGAATGATCATTTTTCACTGCCACCCCCTCTCAACTTCAGAAACATTAAGAGAGTCTCTAGTTGAGGTGAACGATTCTGGTGTCACTCTGGGACAATAGCAGCTCTGTCCTTAGCAGCTCTGGGTGCTATCCGAAACCCATCTACTGCAGCCATTTACTGGTTGTCATTGAAAGGAAAGAAAAAAGTGACTTTTTTCATCTCATTTCATTTCAGCACACACCTGCCACCATTTAGACTGCTTCCGATGAACCCCAAATTAAGCTCATATGCTAGAGTCTAGTAGGCCTTTTCTGATGGTTTTCCCTGATTTGGTTTTGCTGACACTGTTTTTTTTTTCTGAACTTGAAGGAAAAGCAGCCCCAAAGCATCATGCTGCCGTCATCAATATTGTGTTGTGTCCGTGTCTGGGTAATGTCAATCCTGTGGAATATTTTCACCACTTGATGATGAGTATCATCACTCTGTTCCACGGTGGATTTATTGTATTGCCTTGGAAATTATTTGTACCCTTCTCCTGACTTGATATGATTGAACAATTTGGGTGTGTAGACTTTTCACCTGCACTCCATTTTTTTTATTCTGGTGGCAAAAGTGAGCCTCCTGTTTTCGGAAAGCGTTTATTTGGCTTGATAAATTGGGCCACTTGGGGCTATTTTAGGGACAGAAATCTAGTTTGTAGATAGCAATGTTTTGTTTGCATAGATAAAGCACTTGCGCTCTGTTACAGTTGAGCCGCGCGGTGCAAACACATCACAAAAACACAGACACTCATTAATTGGTGTATACATGCAATAAGTCGTGGTTACTCATTGAACAGGTTGGTGTCTTTTGTTTGTACGGGGTAGGAGGAAAACCACCCGCTTAATTTTATGGCATTTCCATGATTCACAGCATCGGTCCTAGTGGAAAGCAAGAGTTTCAAATGTGGGGAAAAAGCTGGTTATCTTCGGATCTCATCAGGTGTAGCGTGGCACTAAAAAAAGAAGGGAAAAAAAAGCAGAACAAGGCCTCTGATGTTTCCCTCTCACAATACATCTTTAGGCTTGGCTAGAATTGAGTCGTATTCACTTCTTTCTTTTCTATCTTCTGTTATGAAATGATACCAACTCCGACCACTTCAATTTGCCAGGTTGCCCCCCCACCGTCCACACCCCTCCACACGCTGCATATCAAATGTAACCTTGATGCTTCAACAAATGAAAGCCTCAAGGTGTTCAACTGGAGTCCACCATGGCTATTTGTGTGCTCCACTGCTTGGGCGACTGCTTCCTCCTCAGGGCAATCTGCAATCGTATCTCTTTACGACTGCCGGTCCTGGGGAGGGATCTCCCACGGTGAGGACAACAATGGCAGAGCAAACAACTCAGCAGCTTTTTCAAGCACCTGATCTCCGCAACACCGCCCTCCTTCTTGTGTGGCCTTCACTTTTGGAAACGGAACGCTCGCACTCACACATTGTGAGTTTCTGCCTGATTTCTGAATTCTTTGGTTGGACGAAATGTAGGTCTTGATTCTTCATCCCCAGGGCATTTCGACCATCTTGGCTTCACTCTCTCGCTTGAAGTCACATTTTTACACTGTCCTGTAAGCTTCATGATGACTTGACTCGACAGCCATGGTGGATGTCAAGTCAAGTCAAGTCAACTGTATTTATAGAGCACTTTCAAACAGCCATCGCCGCATACAAAGTGCTGTACATGGAGCAATTTAACATATACAATAAACAGTAAACAAATCGGTAATAAAGACGGTAGAAAGCACCAAACAGTAAAACCAAGAACAAATCTAAGTCATGCTGAGTCGAATGCCAGAGAATACACGTGAGTTTGAGGAGGGTTTTGAAGATGAGCAGCGAGGAGGCTTGACGAATGTTCGGTGGGAGGTCATTCCAGAGAGAGGGACCAGCAACAGAAAAGGCTCGATCCCCTCTGCGCCTCAGCCTAGTTCTTGGTACTTCTAATAATGTCCGGTCCGCAGACCTGAGGCGCCGGGCAGGTGTGTAGGGGCGGATGAGCTCAGAGAGGTAGGGTGGCGCAAGATTATTTAGAGATTTGAAAACAAATAAGAGGATCTTGAAGATAACTCTAAAATGTATGGGGAGCCAGTGAAGGGATGCCAGAGTAGGAGTTATGTGCTCCCTCTTACGAGTACCAGTCAAGAGGCGAGCAGCGGCATTCTGGACCAGCTGAAGGCGCTTAATGGAGGACTGGCTGACTCCAAAGTAAAGGGCATTGCAGTAATCGAGCCGGGATGTGACAAAGGCATGAATTACTGTCTCAAAGTGTTCATGAGAGAGTAGAGGTTTTATTTTGGCCAGCTGTCTAAGGTGAAAGAAGCTAGATTTAACAACGGCACCAATTTGCCGATCAAGTTTGAAATCACTGTCCAGTTTAAGGCCCAAGTTTGAGACTGTTGACTTAAGATAAGGAGACAGGAGGCCCAAGTCTACAGGATGGAATGTACAAGGGCCACTGGGACCAAATAGTATCACCTCTGTCTTCTTTTCATTGAATTTCAAGAAATTTTGTTCCATCCAGGTTTTTATTTCTTCCAGGCAGGACAAGAGTGGCTTTAATGAGAAGGCGTCTTTTTTGCTCAGTGGGACATAGATCTGGCAGTCATCTGCATAGCAGTGAAAGGGAATCCATGTTTCCTTAAGATGGAACCCAATGGGAGCAGATACAGAGAGAACAGCAGAGGCCCCAGAATTGAGCCCTGTGGAACACCACATGACAGGGGAGCAGTGTGTGACTCAGAGCAGCCAAGGCTGACACAAAAGGTTCTGTCGGCTAAATAGGACCTAAACCACTCAAGAGCACTACCGCCAATGCCCACCAAGTGCTGCAAACGAGTCAGCAGAATACTGTGGTCCACTGTATCAAATGCTGCAGTTAAGTCCAATAAAACTAGACACATGTGGTCTCCATTGTCATTTGCCAGGAGGATGTCAGAAACACGTAACAGGGCTGACTCCGTGCTATGCATCGTCTTGAAACCTGACTGGAAGACCAGTGGATGTGTCAACATCGAAGTGCTGTTCATTTCAAATCCTTCATGATGCTGTGCCTGATCGGGCCTGTCTTGGTTTATTCGCTAGACTGCCTTTGAAAACCTGTATCATCCCCCCGACAACAACCCCCCCTTCCCATCCTCCACTTGTTTTCTTAGTGCATTACACGGTACATTACAAGGGTGTGTTGAAATATCACTCAAGATTTCCTTGTTTTCACTTCTGTTGAATAGGTGGCTGCATAGTTTCTGATGTGCGATTGATTAGAAGGGTTTTTTTTTTTTTTACGGAAAATGTACTTTGTAATTGTTTTTGATACAACTTGATGGGACTCTGGAGTGCCTGCCCTCTCACCAAGGGTGAAATGAACACAAAAGACATGTACACTTTTTCCTATCTGCCCACTTCAAAGATGTTACTTATGGTAACAGCATGGCAAATTTGCATAATAACCCCGCCAGAAGTGGGGGGTTGCATTGAAGGGGTGTACAGCCTGCTACAATAATGTCACAGACCTGTGGAATGTTTTAAATTGTGAGGAAAATGCATCTTGTGTCTCATTTAGGTACAGTATGTGCATTCATAGAGCTCCCATTGGGCAAATTGCATTGACAGTCGTGTAGAATTCATTCATTCACTGTGCTCCTGTTTCTCATTGCCTCCACCTCCTGTCGCTTCCTCGGACAAGGACTGGCATTGACAACATGCAGTCAAAGCGTCGGTTCTCGACTTACACTTTTCTTGTTTGGCTTGGCATCCAAACTGGACTTGTGAGAATGAGCAAAAATGTCCTCCAATGCGCACCCGAAAGGCGTCTCTGCAGAACGCTGACACCCCCCATCCCCACCCCCACCTTGAGACGGAGACAAAAGGTTTATTCAGGACTTTGTTTCCTTTTTGACACAGACTTATCTGTCTTGTGCGTGACCTTAACTTGCCATGTAGACATGACTTTACAACCCGCCGTCAACACATACAGAGGAGAAAGGCATCCCAGTTTAGTTGACGGCTTTCATGCGCCTAAAGGGCTGTCAAAGGCCTTTTTGTGCTTTTTTTAGTGCTTCTTCCAACGGTCGCGCATGAAAGCTGCGAATGGTCACTAGGGTAATTTTAAACTACGACGAAAGTATTCTACGCCGTGGATCCTCTGAAGCGTACCTTATCAGATGCCGATTCAGCGGGAAATGATTGGCTCTGCACATGCGTTTTGCTTTTTCTTTGGCTTTTTTGCTGACACTTAACTCCAAAGCCCCAAAATGGTTTGATACATTTGAGCATCACGGTACACATTTGATAAGAGTTGAGATGTTTAACACCGGTTCAGTTGACATGACCTTGAACAATGTTAAATCCAGTGTTTTCTAGTTTCAAGGTCTTACTTACTCTCAACAGCGGTAAACTTGCTTCTTGATGCTTGAATGGCAGTAAAGACTTTAATCCCTTTCTCTTGTCCTGTTACAAAGGCTTGGTCTTAGAAGAGATTCTTTCCATTCATTCCAACAGGAAAACAAACAGCTCGGTTGACCAGCATCCCGGCTTCACCGTACTTTGTCGTGATAGCATGCGTGAGCAGGTACTTTAGATGGGAATGGGGATCACTCTGGCCCATCGCATGAATCCAGTTCTTGTGTACGGAACGATGCAACCAGGCACTGAAAGATTTGTTCACATGATCACATCATAATCTTTGTTGTAGTGGCGAGTGACATCAGGGTTTTTGTTGAAGCACATCCCAAAATGCGGTCCTTGGAGTTGAGGTTTGATGTCTGTGAATGCCATCTCTCCCATTCGAGCCGAGGCAATAAGCAGCCGTATAATCCTTGCAGCAGGTTGTGTAGGAGACCCGAAGGTACTGAGCTCATTGTCACTTTGATAAGCCGGTGGTAAAAGGGGGAGGGGGCATAATGTTTATGATGAAATGTGGCATGTGGTCAGCAATAAAAATCAGCTTATCAGTGGTGGTTAGTTGATACTAAAAAGAAAGTTACCCACCGCAGCAAGACAATAGCCCCCTGTGTTCTTGGAAGGGCTTTGGAAAATACTTCATTAGATAGTTTGGCTCACGCCTAAAGCTTTGTTTCCGACATGATACAAAAATACACCAGCAAATTATCTTGTCATGCACTTGTAAAGTATAATTTCTTGAGCAGTGAATTGCAATGATAGGGGCTGCCGGCAGTATAATTTGACTGGGTGTTGCGGGGGAAGAAAACAAGATGTCATCCTGTCTCTCGCAGTGGTTCCGGCACATTATGAGATCGGTGTTTCATCATGTGTAAAATGTCTTTTTTGCTGGTTTTTTTTTTAAATTCTGGGTATTTAAAGATGAGCTGATATTTGATATGTCACTTCATATTTGTAGAGATCCATCAACTCCCACAGTGCTAAAACGTATTGTGCTGCAATGTCTCCAAGTTGTAGCTTTCCTATTTGTCTTGTAGGCTTAAACACCAATGCTTCATTGCACTCAGTTAATTTCCTTGTGGTGCAACCTCTCCATTACCACAAGGTTTCATGATTAAATCTGAAGGCCTGCATGGGGGGAGTCCTTGCGGTGTTTCGTTCCATAAAAATAGGTTACGCTAACTCTCGCATGACATAATATGCACATGGTCTGCCTTTGTCTTACGACTGCTTGACACTTAAAGGACAAAAAAAACACTCCTTAGAATGAGCAATGTTGCTACTCTGCCTTTAATGTCCACAATAAACCACTTGACGCTGAACGCATTGTGGTAAGGGAAAGACTGTTCCCCGTGGTGCAAATACCCTCGAGTGCATAGCTGGAGCGGTGCCAGGCGGGAGGGATTAGTCCTCTTGACCCGGAGTGTTTCCACTCCATCAACAATCCCCAACTGAGTTGATTGGCTGGTTTAAAAAAAAAAATTCTCCTTGTGAGGTGTCCAGCTAAATCTCAGTAATCGGGTGGCCAGGCAATTTTCACAAGATTAAAAAAAAATAAATTGGGTTATTGGGTCAATAGACCTGCAAACAACCCACTAAACTAGAGTTAATTTATTCTTTGATCCGATTTCTGCATGATTTGTTAGAACTGCGTGGGTGTTTTTATCAGCAGATGACGGCAACTAGAATTGCACTCAGTTGAGTACAGACCTGTGCCAAGTCAAAACATTCCTGACCGAAACTGTTGCCGTTGAGAATGTATGTGCGTTAACTGAAACACAATGCCACGCGTAGCATGCTTTCTATTTGACCAAACTACTACCTGGTTGGTCACTGCACCACTGAGCCCCAATACAAGTGGCCTGCAGCATCGAAACAATCAAATAGACGCCTTGACCGGCACTGAAATCTCATAGGTTCTTGCTTGGCCCAAGTACCAAACCCTTTGCTAAGTTTTATTGGAAAGAAGTCAGAATAAATTCTTTTTTTGCCGGTGTTTGACACAGTAAAAAGTCATCTATGTTTATTTGCAACTTATATAAGGCTTAGGTAGTCACCGGATGACCACTGGGAGCAAACTTGGAGGCGCCCATGTAACCATGTGCGAGATGTCGACCACAGGAGAATCTTCAAGATACCTTTGAAGAGAAACAGTACTATTGTGGATATTGAATGGTAAAGCAATGTTATCGATGGCTGATTTGGTGTTTTTGCGTTGTGTGCGTTTGTGGTCAAGGCTCATCATTCCTTAAGTGCATTGTTATTTTACCTTGTACCTGTATGTAGTTACTCGAGGTGGTTGTGGAAGCCAACTTTCATGTGAGAGAAGACTACTGCAAAAAAGCAAAATAAAGACCATTGCATATAATAAGATGGGCCCAAGTTCCCACGTTGCAATTTGTCTTATACAACGTGTTGCATAAGACAAATTGCAAATATGATGTTGCAAACCGAATGTGTTCCCACGTTGCAATGTGTTGCAAACAATTTCAAATCTGGCGGGAATAGTTTTCCGAATGCGCGTTTAACGTTATTTCGTTCTGCGACTATGGCGGCTAATTGTCAATACGACAGCGACGATGATCTCCTCGAACTGGCAGCTATCGGTCTACTAGCCGAGCTAGAGGAGCCAAAACCCAAACGGTCGTTTTGGGTACGACCGTGGATCGGGAGACGGAAAAAACTCGGCGCTTAACGCTCTAATGCAGGAGTTGGCGGCGAGGACCCCGATAATTTCAGAAATTTCCTTGAATGGATCGCACCAATTTTGAACTTTTGTTGTGCTCATTATTTTGGCAAAATAGTCGCGAATAAATTAAATTCGGTAATCTTTCTCACTCCAACCACCCTACAATATTCGACAATAAGTAATTATGATATTATTGTCGACATAATAATCGAAGACGCTGCCTCGATCGCCATCCATACCTGTCATGCAGTCGCCCATCAACTCCGATATGCTAGTGTAGGCAGCTTGTCGGTGTTCCCTCCTTGAGTAGAACTGGCTCCTGACGTTCCACAAGCAATCATGCGAATGGTAATAATTAATAAACCTTTCGGTGTCGCCCCGGGAGAGCTCGATTTTTTTTATTTCTGTTTCGACGCCATTATACTTCCCGCGTTCCGTGTTACGACGCAATGTTTTTTGTCACGTGATAGCCCAACGCGTTCTGATTGGTCGGGTTCATGCCACACGTTGCAAGAAAATAGAACAAGTTCTATTTCATGCAACACGCATACAACACGTTGTATGCCACAAAAGTCTGTCCAACTTTGGGGTTCACACGTTGCAATGTGTTGCATGCCACAAAACTTATGTGACAAATTGCAACGTGGGAACGCGCCTTAAGGTAATTTACACCAGCAGGGCACGCTAATGCCAGCATGTTTGGCTAGCGGGGGTTTTAGTTTCTGCCCGCTTCAAACTCCAGCTCATGAGGTACTAGAAAAAAAGTACCTTGTAGTATCTAGTAAAGTTTCAAAAAGGGTTTTAAATCTCTGCTGAGAATTGCAGCAGCGACAATATGGCGATAGAATTTATTGGCCGAGTGCCGACCATAGGAAAAGACGGTGACTATAACATGACGTAGGTTGAAACTTGTCTGCTACTTGTGATGACTGATGTGAAACAGTGGAGCAAAAGCCCCTCAGTGTGTTCCTGCCTGAAACAACAGCCATCATCAGTCATCCCGTTTTGTTTTGGGGGGGCTTTGTCAACCGTGATTGTTTTGAGGCGTCGGGCGAGGCTAACACCCCCACCTCTCATAACAATGGATGAAAGAAGCTGAGGCATGCATTGCCTGCAGTGTGTTGGGCAAGTTGTTACCAGAGCATAATATTCTGTATATTATGCTTTTATGTTGAATTGTTGATGTAAAATGACGGTCTATATTGTGTTAAATTCTCCACTTCTGCACTCCCAACACACACTTTTTAGCAAACTTCATGATGACTGACACTGCAGTAATGACGGCAGGAAGGCGGGACTTTACTTTACTGTGGCCGATATTATTATTATTAGTAGTAGTACTGTGGAACTTCGAGTTACCAGTTAAATTGGTTCAGTGATTCTATTTTTAACCTGAAAAGTTCATCAATCCTGGTAATTAATCCATTCTTAATCTGGTATACCTACTTTTTTCTTTTTAACCAGTGTGTGGATAAGAAACAACATAATTTAATGCAGAAATTAAGTGAAAGGATAATATGACAACTTATTACAACTCTAGAGCTATTTATTGCTCATTAACTTTAACTAAGGAGGGGCACTACAGCTCTTCTTCCATGATAACATTGGAAAATTCTCGTTCTCTCTTCTTTTTTTTTTTCCTTTCTAATTCATTGGTTGATTTTGGCATACTAATCCCGGGAAATTTGTCCCTTTCTGTCCAAAAACATTCAGGAAGTGGAACGGCACATTGTCATTTAAAAGATGAATTGCTTTTGGTCATTTTTGCAACTTTTTGATCGCCTTGCTCACACTGTCACCAACAAGCGCTTTCTTTTTCCACAAGGCAGTTTTTCTGCCTTGTCCAACTCCCAGTCCAACTCTGTTTTTATTTGTGGAAATTATCGTCCTCCCTCTAAAGAAACTTGAAATAAAGTTTCTCTGATGATCAAAATAGCCATCGATTGGTTAACCAGAGTTTAACCAGAACTGTTGCAAGAGCTCATTTTCCATAATAACTCTGCGTTGCTTTTCTACATCGCCAGACGTTCGAACATGCTGCTGCCAGAGTCCCGACTACAACTAGCGGAAGAGGTCAGATGTCTTGTCACCACACGAAGCAGCGATGACTAAAAATGCCTTACTTTTCCAACACGCAGCACTGATTGCCAATCCTCCGTTTTTCTTCTTCACACGGCTCTGGTGTAAGACAGTTGAGTTTAACGGAGAGCACCCCCCACCTCCCGAGTCTTGGCAGGGGCATGCCACTGCATGACAAACATATCAGCTTGATGTGTCATGAGGAGGCCGCTAGCTCCAAACTCTTCTTCTTTGCCTGCTTGCGCAAATGAAATTGGTCACAGTTTTGGTGAGAACAAAAGCTGTCTTGAACAGGAAAGAAAAGATAGTCGTTCCTCGGGTGTTGTGAGCCATTCTCGTAGAAGCATCGACTCAATTTAATGGGCCGCTGCTGTGTAAAGTAGAGGTCGAGATGGTGAGTAAGGGCTGAGTAAAGCTCGCTCTCTCTCCAACCTTCCCGGGGGCTTTTTGCGGAATATTCCTTTTATGGGGCCTCTTGTGACGAGGATGAGTCGCCGAAGCACCGGCTGAGCTGTCGGCACAAATGAGCCTGTCAGCGCTCGCTTCTAAAAATAAGAAAGCTCTTCAAGTGCAAAAGGCTGATTATCGCTTTTTGAATAGCTGGAGTTGAGGAGTTATCTGTCGCTCCTTTTGTGTTGATGCGCTCTAACCTGGGCCTCAGACCAGGAATGCTTAAAGCAAACCAACAGGGGATTCCCAAATCACAGCTGGCGAAATCGCGTGTGTGAAACATACGCGTCCTACTTTTGCCCGTGGTGGTTGTTTTTCCTCCCCTGCTCATGCCTCTGTGACAGTTTGAGGGAGTTTTTTGTGTGTTTTTTTTTAAGGGAGGAGGCGGGAGGGTCGAGGAGTGAGTTAGCAGGAGCGTGCTGGCCGCCCACTCCCTCTGCCGGCCTTCCTCTCTTGCTTCCTGTGGGAACGAAGAGGAGTATGGCGTATGGCTTTAACAGGGAAAGGTGGATGGGGTGGGGGCTTCTTGGCCGGGAGAATGTGTGCTGGATGTTGGGAAGGAAGCGGGCTGTTTTCAAAAGAGAATGCTGGGTGCATTATTGGAATTTTAAATTGGGGCGGGGGGGGGACATTGTGTGAGTTTTGAATAGCACAGGAGTGAGATTGTTTGTGGAGCTAATGGACTTGTGGGAGATTTATCTGACTGATGACATACGACACTGAGGAGTTGGGCCCAGCTGTGTATACATCATATAAGTAAATGAACTTGGGGGCCCAACACACTCACAATAAGGTGGATTTGTCCCCCACTGTCATTGAAGCAGAGAATCCCTGGTTACACATTGT